>OY751318.1:18591752-19191752 GCA_963564615.1 Rhorus exstirpatorius
AGCTAATCGCGCGATAAGTGTGTGCGTGTTTGTGTGCGTGTGTGTGTGTGTGTATAAGAGTACTAACAAGCTGTTTGAGCTCATTTAGCGTGTGGAAATCATCCCCCTCGGCTGTGGTCGCGAGTGTTGGTCTTTCTTTTTTGTTTTTAACAACGATTGTCCCAAGGAAACGTGAGAATCAGTATTACGCTTGCGGAGATATTGTGCCGATCGAATCTTGAAAAATTAACAGCTTGTAAAAGCTAATTATACGAAGAAAATTTGTATCTCGTGATAATTCAGCTGAAATTTCATTTCAATATTTGAATAGAAAATATTTATCTTTAATGAATTTTTTTCCGATCTCCTCAATAATTTCGTAGAGAGAACGTACATATTCCTGGATCAAGTCAAACACACGGCAGACACTTTCCCCATTTCTTCGATACTTTTATGGACGAGGAAGCAAACGACAGCGAGACGAGTTCTTCACGTGTTAAGATAAAGAGAGAGAGAGAGAGAGAGAGAGAGAGAGAGAGATATCTCCTCTCGTTGCAGGCAAGTCAAGTTGGGTATATAATATCACTACCTGGTATACTCTCTATCTACATCATTTCTGTACATGATACACGTATTGTATACACATATACATGCGTATAGAAAAAAAAAGTACTCCATACTTATGTACTTTTTCCTGCTTAACAAGCAGGCGTTTACTTAGCAGTTGACATCGGTGAGCTCGTTTGCTCCTCATAAATTCCAATCGCTTTCACGCGCCAGCCGTTAATCATTGTTCGTCCGATGTGTGCAACCCGATAAATAAATAATGCCGTTCATTTAAGTGTGTGTGTGTGTGTGTGTGTGTGTGTGTGTGTGTGTTGCATTAAATCCGGTGTGGCCTATTCCCTCCGTTTGAGAAGATCTCTTGTGAGAGCTCGTTTCGTTCACACGGCTGGAAAATTTCACGTCTTCATACATACAAATATACATATATGTATACATGTATATTTGCATATATATACTATATAGATATATATATGTGTGTGTGTGTGTGTGTGTATATGTACTTTATATGATGTCGGGTGAGTATATTTCTCGCTGCCACGCAGTCTGGGCGACTTCTCGTACCTCACCAGTTTATACTGACTCGGGCGGATGATGACCCCCTCTCTCATCGCTCCCCGTCAACTCGATGGAGCGCCGGACCGAGAGAAAATCATCTTGCCTCATATATATATATATATATATATATATCTATAAAGACTATATAATGAAGCCACGCAAGGTACACTCATGTTCGTTCACTGACGAGACGCAATATAGGTATGAATAATATATGAGGGATGAAAAACCACGTGAGCTGGAAAGCCCATATCCTGTATTATTCGCACCATAATTATCAATGGCACCGCCCAATCATTATCGTATCGCGGAGTCTTGCGAAAAAAAAAAACGATTGCCAACCAAGCCCATAGTATAGATATTACTTCTGTTATTATTTTACAGTGCGCATTGTTCGTGACGATAACGAATTATTTCCACAATTTGGACATTCATGCGTGAGCTAATTTTTACGATAATTTTTTGTTTTCAATCATTCGTTGAATAATAATGATTTTTTTTTTCCCAGAGAAATCATTCTGCATCTGCGGACTTTGAATTAAATTTTTCATAATTAAGATTTATTCATTCATTTTATTTGTTTGAATAAGTGGTTGTTGATTCTTCAATTTTTTCGTCGACAACATACTTTGCGCATGCTGAGACATAAGAAATCGTCTTTTCTGGACCCAAGCGAGGCACGATATGCTTTTTTTTTTTCAAGTGAAAAAAAAAACGATGAAAAGGCTCGGGAATGAATGAAACTACTATGTGGTCCGATAGAAGAGATATTCTTCGTTATTTTGCTGGTAAACGCCGAGCGTTAATCTTCCACTGCCTCGGGCACTTACAGTACTAACTATACACTCATAAACAGACGTGCACATACACAGAGTACGTTGGAATATACAGCTTCATATCAGAGATCGTTATAACGGTTTAATGCGCGACTTAGAAAACGCCACGCGAACTCGCGCGAGAAAAATAAGACTCGCATATTCTTTTCCTCCCGCCCTCGGCTTCGTGTTTAGCGAACGGAATCCTCGTTCGAGACTATCACAAGATATCTCTTTGTGAATGTGTGTGTGTGTGTGTGTGTGTGTGTGTGTTATACTCGTCAGGCGAGACATGTCGGCCACTTGACAAAGTGAAGTTTCCTTCTAATGACGATTTCCTGTCGACAAGAAGTTTTCTCGCAATCTCTCGAAGAATTTTCGTTAACATTTTTTTAAAAAATTTTTTTTCAATAAACATAAAAAATTGCGAGTTCAGAAAAAAACGTGTTTTATGTGCGATAAATGGTCATTCGATCGATTCGAAAACTTGGAATTTTTCTCGATGTATAACGTATGGCGAGATCGTTATCTGAACAAGGCGCACTCGGGTAATTGCGACACAGAATGTTTTTCTTTTTCTTTCTCAATTCAGCAAGACAAGAACACAAAATTCAGCCCAACCGAGAGCTATTAGCACATATATTTCTTCAGACATAACGGTTGGTGCTGATGGCTAAAAAAATTACCATATCGTTACTTTTTAAACTCTTTTTTCTTTATTTAGAGATTTTTATTTGAAAAAAAATCTCGAAATTTGCTTTTCGCAAATGAGTATTTATCGTCACATTTATTTACTTGATTATTTACGTGATGCATTGTTTTGTTTTCTTTTTTTTTTTCATTTTTACATTTGATTTTTTGACTTTCGAGAAAACACGATCAGAACACCGCTAATGTTTATCGAATTGTAAGGCTTAATTGGAAGATTTCGAAACCACCACGAGTAGACTCGGATAATAATATTCGATTAATCCGGGAAAGCTCAGTTTTTTTTTATCCGTAATACGACCTTTAAAAATGAAAATAATTCAAACGAGATCGGAGAGTATACCTTTGCGCGTAACTCGAAGGTACACTTGATCGTTCCGTAATACATACAGCAAACCATGATGCATCCCACACACACACACACACGCACGCACATATTATACCGGTATACATTCTGGAGTGCATATATAAGAAAAAGACAGCAAAAGAGTTAAATGAAGAACCGGTTGCGATAAATTTGCGAGTGAGGAGAGCGTGCTCACCGACGTAAAATGCAACTTTGGTGTGTCCGCGTGTGTACGGTGCAAGAGAGTCGCACAGAGAGCCCTATCTCGTCGTTTCGACATTTTGCCTCCCTATATGTATAGCATCGATATCGATAAAATTAATATCAACGTAACATTGATACCGACGATATACAGGCCCTGCTATATAATTCGCGAATGCAATCGTACTTTCGTTATATATGGTGTCCATTTTTTTTTCTCTCGCGGTATCGACGAAGAAAAAAAAAAACAAGAACATGGATTAATTTTATATTTGCTATTACACCGGAGAATGAGTCAGCGTGATTCAATGCGCGTAAAACTGGAAGAAAAAAAAAATTCTGATACGAAAATTCCGAAGCAAAGAAACCGGTGTGTTGAAACTTTTGCAAGATATTGAGACTGCTATATCGGTGTGAATTTAGATATGTGCTATTTGTATGTACTTTGTATATTTATATGTAAGATTTTCGAGGTCGAATTCCAATACATCGATCTCAAAAACGTTCGTACCGAGAGATCCAACGTGAAATGTTGTTTTTCGCCTGAGCAACGAAAGGGGTTTGAACGGCTGATTACCACATTAACCCAGGGGTCACGATTACCCCCCGCCCCGCTATGGGGGAACATTGAAAATGTCGGTAACGTTTACCACGATGCCGAAATACAGCGAAGCGATTCTGAATGACTGCGATAGTTGCATCAACGTGATCGCGGTATATGCGCAGGTGATTGAAACCGTGCCGCGCAGTCTGGCTGCTGTTCTGCCGTTGCAGAAACACGAAAGAAAAGAGAGAGAGAGAGAGAGAGAGAGAGAGAGAGAGAGAGAAATCGTAGCGCCTGGCAAACTGCAGCAACATCGAGTGCACTCGACCAGTTTACACCACTTTTATATGCAGAAAATACAGCGGGGCCGCGGATGCGTGAGTAATTACGGCTGCCTGCTGGGCTCTTTTTTTGCATGTATGTGTATTTTATATACGTGGTATATATACAATATGGAGTATATATGAAACATGCGGTACGACGATATGGCGAGAGAGCCTCGCGAGTACACGCATATAATGCGCCTGCGATATAAAATTCTTCGGACCCGTGAAAACGTGCATGCGTTTACATTTTTATTTTTTTTTTTCCAATAAAACATCATTCCGTTACACGAACGTGTAAATACATATATATATATTTTTTCAATATTTCATAAATTTAGAATGAATTATGCACGATTAATTTTAGGCTGAGGTTTCCACATCACCGGGTACTCGAAAAATGCATACATTTGAACAATTTTTTTTTTTCCACAACCGTTTATAAACTAATTGATACGGTGGCTTAATTGAGGCACTATGAACTATGAAGCAATTTCTTTCTTCGAGTAATCAAGTTTATCGAAATAAAAGATTCATTGAAATTCAATGAATTTTTGTTTCTTCGTAAAAAAAAAAAAAAAATGAAACTAAATTAGGTGCACTAAAATCACGGTAATTTTGCTTCCCGAAGGACTCGCTACTCCATTCCTTGCTGATCTTCATTAGCTTGGGACAAATGGTATGAATATATATATATATATATATATATAGACAGATATGTTCTCTTTGGCGGATGTCAATATGTGAGAACGAGTAGCGATTAGCGAGTACCAGGGAAGAAAGTGTTCCAGTATGCCACATACATATACATCACTTTACTATAATATATATATATGTATACATGTTCAAATGAAATTTTTCGTCGAGTGAAAGGTGCGTTTATCGGGTGGGAAGTGGCCGAGGGGTGCGAACACAGGTGTACGTATATGTACGCGGGGCGAGGGACGATTCCGCGGGTTCCGCAAGATCGAAAGTATATCGAATTAAAAAGTGGCGAAATGAAAAGGTGGAGTTGATGTGCGCGGTGCATTAAGGAGTAGAGGAAGGGAAAGTGAGGGAAAGGAACGAGAGAAAGAGAGGAATCGGAAGAAAAAAAAATAAATTACACGCGCATCTATAGGGCCCGCGATATATTCGATGGCTGGTGATCTCTCGCCGTTTGTGTATAAATTGTCCAAATAGACGTCTCGCTACAATGGGTATCGATATTACGAAACTGACGCATAATACGGGCATTATTATACTTCGCGATCGTCGTCGTTGCTGATAGGAGCGAGAGGCCTCTTGATTTCTAGACGTACCTACACGATGATTATCACGAGAAAGAAAAACCACGACGAAAGTCTCGAGCTGGGTGGTATTTGATCGTCGAGAAGAAATCGATTTTCTTGCCCTTGGAACATTACCTATGGCTCTTTAGCCTTCTTTTTTCACCCTCAAGTTTGTCACTTGTCACGCATCGATTATGTCATCAGACCCATTAACAACAAAAATCATGATGCTCAAAGGTTGTAAGACTTGGAAAAAAATAGGATGGAATTTTCTGAAACGTTATTTTGCATCTCAGTAATACTTTTATTTGCCTCCAATGTTTTTGCTTTTGCAGCTCCGAAGAGATCTCAAAAATTTCGTTTCTTTCGCTTTTGGGGAAATTTGAAACATGAATAAAATTTGACAGTATCTATTTGAGGTATTGCACAAAGCTCTGAAGATCGAGTTGGCACTGAGTAGCTCATATCCACGTATCAGTACGCATTTTCAAGCTCGTTTCATACACATAACAGCCATCGCGCGAGTACAATCCACGAATGACTATACAGTTGAATTTTTGGATAGGAGTGAAAGTTACAACGATGACGTTAGAACTATGTGCAACGGCATAATACATAATATATTATGTATGTACGAAAAATCGTGTACTCTCGAGAATTCATATTTTTCGTACACTTTCTTTTTGTCTCGCTCGAATGAAATTTCAATGTCGTCATTATTATGAATTATTCTCTCGTGCCGCGTATTTATTCGTTTGACGAACGAACCGGCGTTATTCCCGGTGATGTGCAATTGCAGCCAACGCATTTTGGTCGTTCAATCGACACATCTGTGCTGCTAGACTCGCGATAGAGCCAAGGACCAACGTCTATTTTTTTAGGGGACATTTTTTTTTTCAAACAAAAAAAAATAATAATTTTCGAGTGGAAAATTAAAAAAAGAAAATGGCAAATTGTTATCGGTGAGCAGCCCGCCAAAAAAAAAAACTCACCAACAACGAGCCTTAAAAAATCTCAATAAACAAATAGTAAAACAAAAAAAAAATACAAAAAAAATGTTGTTTTGCTAAAATAACGAGTGGTATTTTTTCCACGAGATTCAGCAAAGAAAAAGAAACGAAAAAAATTGTGGAAATCGCGAGAGATCTCGTAGATTCAGCCTCGAATACCTCGTATGCATGATTGTGGATCGTTTTTTTTTTTTTTTTTTTTTTTTTCTTTTCTTTCTTTCTTTTCTTGAAGGATTCGCAAAGGGAGAGAACACGAGGGAGTCCGTGGCTAACGAGTGCAGTCGCATGAGAAATCTCGTACAAAATGTATTATACGAGCCCCGCGCGCAGATACTCGTCAAAACCGTTTATGGGCATGAAAGTCGACGAGCGCGCGTGCAGATCTGGCAATATGATCTATCAAATCGTACGCGGCTCTCGTTATACAAACGCTACGAGGAAGAATCGTTCGCGACGTTCTCGCGGTGATATGTGGCTACATATATAGAGGTTTGTTTCTCGATAAACGGCGCATGAAAAATAAAAAAAAATAAAAATAAAAATGCTTACATTCAAATGCGGCATGTGCGAAACGTCGCCAGTTATTTTGGGCTCACGTGAAAGCGTGTGCTCTCCCCAAACCAAACATTTTGCCATAAATCATAAAGAATATGTTTTAAAAAATCCATAAAAATTGCTTGCTTTTGTTAGAAAATAAAAAAATTTAATAATGAGAAACAATCATCAAGTGCATAAGGATTATATTTTTCTCTGTCATTCTCATTTCTCTTCTCGATACGATCGGAACTCATTGGCATCGCTGGATAAGTTCTGAACCAGCAAAGAAATTCTTCAGGTCATAGCTCGATAGTTTTGCTCGTTTTTTGCGGAGTTAGGAAAAAACTTTGAGAGAAAAATTTTTAAGTATTACATAGTGCGATTTGAGGCAGGTATGGTATCACCTCGTTAGTTGGTTATTCATACCGAGAACATTTACGGTCTTTCTCGCGCTACGGGAAACTTTCGCAACGACCGCGCGGGGGCTCAAAGTTTTTGTTTTCCTGGTGACGTTGGGTCTCGGGGCGTGAGGTTTGTTTTTTCCTCGGTCGCTGGTACACTCCCCGCAGAGGTGTACGATAAAATCTATCGTTCTTAGGAGTACGGGGGAAACGAGAATTCGAAGCCGAAAAGTCACTATATACAATAGTGGGTCGAGTCGAGGATGAAACGAGAATTTTTTTTTTTTTTTAATCATGGAAATCATGAAAAATTATGAATTTTGTATTTCGTGTTAAAACGATGAAACTTAAAACTTTTACTCACGCTCTTGTCGTGATTGGTGCTGTGATGATGACCGTGATGATGCGTATCGAGCTTCATATTTGCGCAACGATTGAGCGCGTGAAGACGACGAAACAGGCTCTGCAGCGAGTCGGCCTCGAGAAAGGGATGATCCTTGGCAACACCGGACACGTCGATTGGAAACTGATAGTCTGTAATCAAGATTTGCGAAGAAAAAACTCGTTTATAACAATATCACACTATATATATACGCGCAATAAAAGGCCTTCGATATTTTTTAACATTCGAATGAATATCCCTACATACGACTGTTACAAATTTTTTTCATCCAATTGTATAAAAAGTCTCACACAGAAATCTTTCTAGGGTAAAAAAAATTCATTTTTCGTCAATTAACATTTTCGTCAAAGCCCAGAAAGAGCTTCGCGACAAAGGAAAATTAATATGTGCCGGTAGAATCGTTAATTGGCTTTTTTCAGGGGCACGTATAACGACCGTGTAATCAGCGAGGATTACGAGGACTCGCAAAAGTTCATTCGGGGGATCTTCGTCGTCGTGACGGCTTGCGCAACGTGCACGACCTACATCCCCCGCGGTCCATTACCGCTCGCAAGATTGTCGCTCTTGCTTCTAGTCGGCAAACACGATCACGGTGGGGGAGGGGGGGGAAAGATTTAGCGTATAATATGTATACAACCCCGTGTCGGGAGATCGTGACGGATCAGAAAAGTGGAACGCGCTCGGATTCGATACAATCGCGAACATACCCACATACACACACGCACACACACACTATATTTGTACATATATATATATATATATATATATATTTATATATAAATATATATAAATATATGAAGAGCGGGAGAGGGTTATCTCTATCCTCTCGTCTATGTCGCTTTTGATACCTACCAATACGAATGCGCGAGACCTCGCGAGCGTGCTGTTGGCACAAGGTCGGGGCTCTCAACGAGCATAGAGATACGATCCTCATCTCTCTACACACACACATACGAATATATATATATATATATATATATACACGTACACAGATAAGTGCACGTTGAATCGAGCTACGGGTGCAACAAGCTCCAAGTGCAGCAACACTTCCGGATCGGGATCTGATCAGCGCCTTCTAACGAGATACCACAAAACTTCCTCTTAGCCTTCGGGACATTTATACCCTCGTGGCGACAACGATTTGATACTTTGAGAATGAAGAAGAAAAAATTAGCATTTTACGAATATCAAAGATCTAGGTCGGGTGATGACGATGCCGATGCACTTGATCCATCTATATATAATGCATGTGTATTTTGTACATTATAAATGCATGTGTGCTATCGATTCTCGAACTCTGATAACCTCGACACGGAGGGGGAAAACGAGCGAGCAATTTCTCGTTGGATGAAAAAAGGGTTAAAAAATAAAAACGTTTCAAATGAGATTAAGATCGAGCGGAGCCTATTTTTTCCTGAATTTTTTTTTATCGACAAATTTTTCTGCAGATCTTTACGCATCGACGAGCGTGCGTGTATCGGTTGGCGTATATAAATCCGCATAAAAGAGTGAGTTTATCGTCGATCTCGATAACGAGATCGAGCAAGGCTCACCGGGAGAGTGCATGCACGGCTTATACTTTGCTGCTGGACGCCCGGTGAACACCCGCAGGAATAAATTAAACTTAACGATTCCTTTCTAGGAGGTACTAATTACCGCGCGCTAGACCCATACATACACGTGTGTATTCATATATATATATATATATATATATATATATATATATATAGAAGTGTCGAAGGAACAGGGCAGTATACCGTAAAGTCCGAACGAATCAATTAACGAGAGCCCCGCTGGCACGAGAGCTATATCGTTGTTCATGTAGTCTTTGGGAAAAAAAAGTTTAATTCTATACATATCTATATATATATATATATATATAATTGTAGCAGTCCGAGCATCGATATATTTTGATCAATTTGACTGCAGAAAAAAAGTGACGAAAGTACAATCGCTAATGGCTCTTTAGATGAATTTTTATAATTATAAATAGTTATTGAACAATAATAATAAACAAAAACAAATCATAATACGATAAACAATTTTTTCCCTATTTCAGTAATTAAATTTACAAGTGATTGAACAATTGTTCATTATAATTGAATTAAATGATTATTTGGGTGCAAAATCATTTCATAGTAGGTCTCTCCATTCGTCATATAAAATATCACACGTTGATCTTGTTGTGAGGAAAAATACGAAAAGGTTCATGTATATGTAATATATATATATATATATAATCGAGCGTCAAACGGTGTCAGGGGATCAGCGATCTGCGAGTCCCACGAACCGATTCCGATCAATAACGGGTCGCGGACGCTCTCGGCATCGGGTGCTATGAAGGTGTATATATGCGGATAGATATATTTATGTATATAGTTTAGCTCGCCTGCGCCCGCGGAACCGATCGATTAATCGGACTGGTGCGCGATCGCGTCGCGACCCGTGTGTGTATTTCGTCGATGCATCGATCGGCGATGATCGCGAGACCGGCTTTTCGTCTCCCACCACTTTTTCGTCCCTTCACCCAACGCCGATACACCAGCACAGATTATTATATTCGTATCTCAAAGCTGTATCCTGGTCGCGATAAATAAGCGCCAATAAAAGAAAATAGAATATTAAATCTATGGGGATAACTCTGTTTCGAGGTTGAGGAAAAAAAAAAATATTTTTCTAGGCTTAGAAAAGCGCTGTACAATTTTTTTTTCTTCTTTTTCATTGAAGTGAAAAGATTGTTCGGATCTGGTATATTTTTCAAAATTCATTCAACCCTCGGATCCCGGGTAGAAATTATAATACGGGTCTTTTCAGGGCGCTATTGCGGTTGCCTGACTGCCCTATTCAGGCGCTAATAAGGCGATCGAATCACGCCCTGATGCGAATTGTAACGACTCTGTCACATAATGCCCTGATCAGGCGGCCTGATCAGGCCCGTAGTAAGGTTAACTATGAGGCCCCGATCAGGCGGCCTGATCAGGCCCGTAGTAAGGTTAACTATGAGGCCCCGATCAGGCCAGTAGTAAGCTGAACTATGAGGCCCTGATCAGGCCAGTAGTGGGATTAAGTCCGAGGCCCTGATCAGGCCAGCAGTGAGATTAAGTACGAGGCCCTGATCAGGCCAGTAGTAAGCTGAACTATGGGGCCCTGATAAGGTTTTATATTCAGGCCATTATAAGGCTGCCTGGTGAGGCCATTGCAAGGCCGCTTGTTCAAATCATAGGACTGCCCTGGACACATGCACACACACGCACACCTATATATATATGCTACAGGAAGCGTCCTATGCATAAAATCATTAATATTTTTTAAATTAATTTATTCCACATTATAAATCATATGATCACATTAATCTTAACTAACGATAAGTATCACATTTTGTTTTTAAATACTTTACACTTTATTACACATACACACACACACATATATATATATATATATATATATTTATATATATAAAAATATATTAGGGTGGTCGTTAATTTTTAACATATACTTACCACTCCTGTAATCGATAGATAATTATGACAAAACAGTGTCTGAATTATTTTAGATTTTTAGCTTGATTGGAAAGGATGCCGGAATCGATTTAAAATTGGAGAAAAAAAATGTTATTGGGAAAAAATATTTCTCAATTTTCGAGTTAAAAAGAGAAAGCTATTTTTGAATCAATTTGATTTGGTCAGAAAAAAATAGTTTTCTTTTTTTTTTTCATTCGAAGATTGAGAATTTTTTTTCCAGCAAAAATTGTATAGAGTTTTTAAAATAAAAAATATTTTTTTCTGACCAAATCAAATTAATCCAAAATTAGTTTTTTTTAACTCGAAAATTGAGACATTTTTTTATCCAGTAAAAATGTTTTTCTTCAATTTCAAATCGATCCCCGGCACCCTTTCCAATCAAGCTAAAAATCTGAAAAAATTCAGACACTGTTTTGCCATCATCATCTATCGATTTCAGAGATGGCAAGTATATGTTAGAAATTAACGACGAGCCTAATATATATATTATATATATATATTTATATTTATATATGTGTGTGTGTGTGTGTGTGTGTGTATGTATGTATGTATGTATTTGTACTTTTTTTTTTTTAATTATATGTAATAAAATATTTTTAATTGAAAGTACGAACTGGAACTTTAATGTAGTATTTGACGTTGGTTTATTTTCGGGTTGCACGATGGCCCTCCCAATCCTTCGCATTATTGATAACTTTTCCAGCAATTTGCTCGAACTGTTTCGTGCTTACTGGACCCATCTTTTCATCCTTTTCGTATTTGGCAACGACAACATCTAGAATGACAAAATATATATTACTCGTTAAGTACAGGTTTATCATTGGATCGATTGCAATATTTTTATACAATCCGATGCATGCGAAGAATTTATGATGTAAATACCTTGAACGCAAGAAAAAAAATGTGTCTTGCTAAGAACCAATTTTTTCCCGGTGTCTTTGACAGCAGTGAACTGCAACATGACGTCCCGAGAAATGAATTTTTTTAAAATATCTCTGACCGTTTGAGCCACCGGTGCGCAAATACTTGCGATTCGCCACATGCTAGCGATCTACAACAAAAATACCAATTGTATTATATCATATCTGAAGAAATCAATAAATATTTTACCTCAGGTGGTTGTATTTTTTCGGTTTTGCAACATTTAAAAATTAAGAACTCACCATATCATCACGGAAGGAGTCATCGTCGAGCAATTTTCCATCGAATTCTAAAAAATCTTGGACAAGCTTGAACGGAAGATCGATTTTGTATTTTTTAGCAGGACAGCTAAAACTGGCAACCTCCGACATTTTACCAGCTGAGCTGTTCTCGATCACCATCATTTTGAGTTCCGCTAACTGGGTCGATATTTTCGCCAGATGGAGACTTTGGGCATGGAACCCTTTTGCAATCATTGTTTTTATATCTGAAATATCGCAACCGCAAATAAAACATTACAAGACCGGATAAATTTCATATTGTGCATATCGTAACAAACTTTATTATTAAATTTTACCTTGCAATGCCACGTTCTCTTCCTGGATCACAGGAATCATTTCGTCGAAGAGCTCATATTCAGTAGAGTTGAGTTTTTCATCCCCCGTATCGCTGCTCATACGTGGCTTACGTATCAGCTTATTCTCTATCACTAAAAATGTTAAATTTAATTTCATAAAGTGGTTTCATAAATTGTAGAGTAAAATATAAATTAAACTGATAATCACCTCGGAGCTTCTTGCCTTGGTGTGTGAGCTTTTTCTTCGATTGCGACGAGGATTCGCTATCTGGCGTAGTTTTGTTATACTCTAAACGAAAAAAAAAGAAAAAATAATATCACTTTTATATGTACTTTTCTATTGGAGTGTTAACTAATATTTTCATAGCTTTAAACTAATGACTGGTAGTAATAAAGAAAGAAGAAAAAAAAATAAAATTTTTGTTCGCACTGTGACACAAAATAAAACGCACATTTGCTAATGTTGAGAACATAATCTCTTTTTAACTATATTATCTACAGATCTAAACGTGCCACATCTACAAATCTATATTCAAATAAATGAAGAATAATAATAAAATTAATATATCGATGGGCTAATGCCAAAAGGGCGTATAAGCTATGCTTATACATTACCGATACGCCCTTACGGAATTTAACCATCGATATGTAGATTGCAGAACACTTACGTAAATTATCGTTTTCGTCTAAAAGGCTTGGAACATCCCATAGATTCTCCTCGAATAACGCCGAATTTTTGTACGCATCAGTCGCCATGGCAGCCTTATCTTGAGATGCGAATTCTTCATCGGTCGAAAATGCGTTCTTCTTTTTATTCAGTTTTTTCATTTTTTTCAAGCCTTCCTCATAACTCTCTATAGTAAACCAAGTACAAATCAGTTAATATTATATAAATAGCTGGCAAAAAAGTGGCTCAATTGGTAGATAATGCCACATATGTGTTTCCCGGCGTGAAGTAAATATTCAAAAAGAAATATCAAAATAGTAAGAGAGTAAAATAAAGTAACTCACTTGCTTCTCCTCTTATAGCGATTGAATAAAATGGCCAACTCTCCGCTGCAGGAGCAGCACATTTGATGAGGGAATGTAGCAGAGCTGAGTTTTCGTCATCATACGGAGGTGGCATGAACTGTGCTACCAGTTCATGTAATTCTTTGTTATAAGATATCCAGGTGGAAGGGATGAGGTCCACGCTTTTTTTCGCATCACTCGTTTCGTTCATGAACTCTACTACTGTATAATGTAGTTGGTCCATATCTGCAATATTTTATGAACATATTATTATTATTTATTTATTTATTCATTTTATTTATTATTATTATTTATTTATTCATTCAATTTATTATTATTATTTATTTATTTATTATTATTATTTATTTATTTATTCATTTTATTTATTATTATTATTTATTTATTCATTTAATTTATTATTATTATTTATTTATTTATTCATTTTATTTATTATTATTTATTTATTTATTCATTTTATTTATTATTATTATTTATTTATTCATTTAATTTATTATTATTATTTATTTATTTATTCATTTTATTTATTATTATTATTTATTTATTTATTCATTTTATTTATTATTATTATTTATTTAGAGCCAGCAGTGGCCCAGTTGGTCCGACTCGGGACTGCCACGCAGGTGGCCAGGGTTCGAATCCTGCAGCCGGCACCAACGGATTTTTCCAAATGTTTTTTCTGCGAGCTCGGTAGCTCGAAACCCACCTAAAATTGTATGTTATCTCAAATACACTGGGCCGGTATCAAAAAGGTTGCAAAATCAACAGAAACTATCAGTTCCGTAAATGAACAGAAAAACTATGCGCCCAGTGTATGAAGGAGCGTTAAGCCCGACAGGGCAAGGAAGTTGCCCCCATCAGTATCAGTATTTATTTATTATTATTCATTATTTATTTATTTATTATTATTCATTATTTATTTATTTATTTATCCATTTATTATGATGAAGTATATTATTCGATATGATTATTTAGATTGTATCTCTTTTTTACTTCCGCACAGGAGGCATTCTCCATCGACTGATCCTCATTTGTTTCAAATCCTCTCAGATAATTCTTTTGAGCCACAAAACTTCAGTACTACTCGAAAGTACTCTGTGATTTTTTGAGTCTGAAATGTGAAATATCTGTTTTTTGTTTTCTCTGTGACTGGAAAAGGATGATTCGGACGAAAAAAAACTATAAGTACAATTTTTTTTTCATGAATTATTCGAAGCAAAACAACCAATAAATATACAACAAATTTTTAACGAGGCATACATATCATAAGAACGGAGCATATTGTAAGCGATGCTTTTTTTGTTTATAAGTTGAAAAGCGGGACAGGTGGTTTTTTCTCGCCCACAGACGAATAAGCGGGCACAAAATGTTGAAGGGCGCAAAGTGTGTATGGTAAGTGGGTGTAAAGTTCGTTTTTGCACTCACTTACCATACACCCTTTGCGCCTGCCAGGATTTTGCGCCCGCTTATTCGTTTGAGGGCGGAAAAAGCCAGTTTTCACCAACTATACATGCACGAAAAGGCATACTTTCGTTGCAGGTTGGACAAAAAGTATATTGTGTATATAGGGCAGAAAGCGAGCGATTGACGTGAGTTTTAGTTGTGGCCGAGGGGACTCGAAGCACCCGAGGCGAGCCAAGGGACGCGGAGGGTCGCCGAGGGTCAGTTGAAACTGGCATGAGCGTCAATCGCTTTCCACCCATGGTGCACACGATACTTTTTGTCTACAACCTGCATCAAAAGTTTGCCTTCGAGTGCATGTGAAGTTAGTGCAAAGTAGCCTTTTTCCACCCACAAGCGAATAAACAGGGGCAAAATGCTGGCAGGCATTAATTCGTTTCCGGGTGGGAAAAGACCACTTTTCGGCAACTTTACATGCATGAAAAAGCATACTTTTGGTGCAGGTTGGATAAAAAGACTTTTTTATACATTTTTTTTTTCTTACCAAGGCATATGTTCCATCGATTATTTTATGAAAAAAAAAATTAGTTTTTCTCGTCCGAGTCATCCTGTTCCAGTCACATAGAGAACAAAAAAACAGCTTTCTTAAATTTCAGACTCAAAAGTCTGAGAAAATTCACAGAGAATACTTCGAGTAGAACTAAAATTTTAAAAATTATAAAAATTATCTGAAAAGGCCCGAAAAAAGTGGCTGAGTTGACGAAGAATGCTTCACAGAGACAGCTTTGTCCTCTGGACATTTTCTTTTCTAAATTTTAATGCCAAAGTGCTAAAAATATAATGAATAGGGAGAAAACACACATTTTGAGAAAAACGATCGGGAAATATTTCATTTTTTATAATATTAATATTCGATACAAACTATCTTACCTTGCTTGATACAAATCTTCTCAGCCACGTGTTCACTTTTAAGGTTATGCACTCAGGAATTTTTTTTTTTTTGTACTCTACGAGAATAACTTATTCTTACTACACAATTATATGATTTTGTTTATCCAGCTATATAGACGTAGTGATTTTATAAAAATTTATGAAATGTACTTTCTTATTTTTAGAAATAGCAACGAACGCGTAATTTCAGTCTGAGCCGGTCTCGTGCGGGCGGGAATGGCGGGAATGGCGGGAATGCCGGGAACGCGCGACGCGCGCGACAATAATAGCCGGTTTCTTCACCTCTGGTTATGTTCCAGTTAGAGTTATCCATCAGATAATCCATGCTAAAAGCATAGGATATCTGGTGGATAACTCTAACTAGAACATAACCAGAGGTGAAGAAACCGGCCATAAATGGGCGCATTGAGCAATCAGGGCACACAACCACGGTCTTCACAGCAGTTAATAATATTTTTCTGCTAGAGCTCTTATCCTCTTATCAATGCACAGGTTACATCGAAACGGGCGAATGTCGTGAACTGATACCTCACTATTGTGCAACTGTTGTGTGCGCTGAATAACTATAAATGACGAGATAAAGGATTCTTACAGGTTGGATTACAGCGTGCTTTATTATTCTTTAACCTCCAAGAAATGGTACATCCAAATCAGAAAAAAAAATCACACGTGAAAAATGACGATATTCTGTACTATGTAATATATTACAATGCTCATTCATTTTATTCAATCAATTCCGAATACAAATTTAAATAATTTTTTTTTTACTGATGAAGAAGGGGCATAACATATATTTTTTTTCCGCCCTCGACAACATTGATTTTTAAACAAAACATTTTCAAGAGAATATCGCGAAGAGCACATGCCTTATCTGAATTTGTTTGTCGTACTTTCCACATATTAAGTGTCTCTGAATTACAAGGATATTCGAAGATTGGTTTCTCTCGACTCATAAGCTTTCCGGTGATTTGAATGACATTCTCATTACCGTGAGGTGGTATATATATTTTGGTAATAGCCAATATTTGATTATTACGAAGCAAAACAATATTATCCGGTGACTTTGCTGTGAGAAATGATTCTTTATACCGAAGCTTTTTTATAATTCGAATTTCTTGAGCCTGCGTGTGTTTCTTGCCTATTATAGCTATTGCGGGGGGCAAACGGATTTTATCAGCATTGACAATAAATTCTTCGTGATAACGACGACATATCTGCGACAAAGGTCGCCTACCGCTTCGAATCATTTTTTTAATCTTGCCTAAAACATTCTCAAACGGAAAGGCAGTAATTTTGCTCAGGGGACACCCGATGCTCTTGACATCATCCGCTAAATGAATGAGAGAATGCACATTTAATATTTGGCATTGCATTCCGTAATACCGTTCAGCTAAGCGCACAAATTTTGTGAGGTAAATTTTTGCTTGGCTATTGAATTTCAACGCTAAACTTTTCGAACAGAGTATTCTACAAGCCGCATGTAAAAGCATGAAATGTGAGAACAACTTGGTGGATAAAACATCTTTCAAAACCACTGGAGCGAGATACAATAAAAATAATCGGAATTCGGTAGCTTTCCATTTAGGAACATCAACCAATGATCTCGTCGTGCGTTGGAAATCTTGTGGTACTTGTGATTGCAAGTCAAGCAAGCATTGAGACAGTCTGAGTTTATGATGTTGGCTTAATTTAATACCCCGATGACCATGTAACCAATAATCGAGAAATTTTTTCATTACACCGAGACAGCAAAGGTGCATGAAGTCCAGCACAAAATGCGAAACCATGTCAAGTTGCCGTATTTCAATTAAGGGTGAGACGCCTGTATGATGTTGAGATTGTGTTCGATTACGAAAACTTTCATTCGTTCTTTTTTCACAAATTGTAGAAACGTAGATGGTCCGGTTATCATACCTTTCCCCCGAAACAGTACAACGCTCACAAGCGTAATATCCACCATGGTTTTTGATCCCCTTGGCAAACGAACGAGCGGGTCTGTCACACGTAAAACATTTTATGAAGACTTGAAGCTGTTTACCGTCTATAACAATTCCATCATGTAACAGAACCGATATCTCAATTACAAATTTTTCGAAATATTTTTCGACGTTATTCGGCTTTTCAGTTCCAGCATATATAGCCACTGGAAATGCTTCATACATGTCAGGTTCGAAATCAACTTTGCATAATATTGGCCATAGTTGTTGATTGCTCGATTTAAATAGCGGCAACCCATCGATATTGAATTGCAGATGAAGTTGGTTCTCTTCGTGTAGATCCGGGTTTACGATCCTCCGAAGATAATCGGCGATTCCAAAGTACACAAATTGACCACTGCATTCATCATTAACGTTTCTAAACGTTTCAATTTCATACTCCGCAGATGTAGTTTTAAGAAACGTTTTTGACGACTGTGGTAATTTCGGAAGCAACCTTCTTCGAAGAATTCCAAGCAAAGCATCTAAATGGGTATGCTTGAGGCGAACGTCAACAGCCCACTTACGTAACGCTACAATTTCAGTGTCATGTTCTACATATCGTATCTGCCTATTGTAATTTGCATCGCCATCATCGCACTCTCTATCGCTGTTAGAGTTTTCATCACTCGATTCTTCATCACTCGACTCGTCATCCCTCGACTCTTCATCACTCGACTCTTCATCACTTGACACTTCATCACTCGGACCATTTTCCTCAGCCGAACACAATTCTTCGCAATCTTCATTATTTTCGCGAATAGGTGGCTCGCTATCGTTGACTTGGTCGTTCGTTTCGTGACCTGCTGTGGCGGATACCATCTGTATCTTGCTGTTTCCATCGTGGCAAGGTCTTTTTTCGGTGCGATTTTCTTCATGTTCACTCTCAACACTGAGTGGTGCACTTGAATTTCCGTCTGATGGCCAAACACGTTTTCTGCTTCGAAAAACTGAATCCAACACCGCAGGAGTAGAACTCGTACTCTGCTCGTGATTGAAATCTGTCAATAGATTTGAATTTTTATTTAAACCTTATTTATGTTAAAAAAAAATAACCAGGAGAAAATCATTATGTAGCGTGGAAGTTTATTTCAGTTCATTAATAGATAATTTCATAAAAAAAGAAAGGTTATATATTACATGCAATGTTATTTGGAAGGTTTTATATACGTACTTTTTTTTACTCTAGAAACTGAACGATGTCTTTCAACGCGCATTCGCGTTGTATGTCGATGCTTCTGCTCACGGTTCATATCTTTTTACACTTTTAAATAAAATATGCTCAAAACTTTTTTCAATATAATATATTCGTCTGTTCAGAGACATCAGAGACCGCGGCGCGTATATATGTATATAACTTATATATTATATTAGGAATTTATTAGGGCCAGTCCTAGCAGCGCCGTTTTGGGGTGAGCCCGAGTATCGTCGCGTCAGGGCGAACCTTTATAGGGCCTCATCATGGGATGCTCGAGTAGGGCCTTATCTCGACGAGCACGAGTGGGGCCTTGCTAGCATAAGCTGCGCAGGGCCTCGTTAGGCCGAGAGCTGATAGGGCCTTACCAGGGTAAGCTCTAGTATGGCCTTATTAAGGTAAACCGGAGCAGGGCATCACTAGGGCGAGCTCTAATATGGCCTTATTAAGGTAAGTCAGAGCAGGGCATTACTAGGGTGAGCTCTAATATGGCCTTATTAAGGTGAGCCAGAGCAGGGCCTCACTAGGGTTTGCTCCACTACGGCCTTATTGAGGCAAGCCTGATAAGGGTCATATCAGTATTGCCTGAATAAGGTTGCCCGTTTTAACCCCTGATCACGGCCTGACCCTGATCAGGCACGCCTTAACAAATTTCTACCCGGGATATCCTCCGCGGCGTCTCGGCTCTTCTACAATAATTCTACATCGATGAGCATCAACGATTTATCGATACTTCATTATTATATGTATCTCTCGTGTCACTCGATGCCATATGTGTCTGATACAACTCCAGCATCCCTGTAACCCTCGATTCACCACGAGCACGCATATGAGTTCAAGTGGGTCAGCTAGCTACTATATACTATTCACAGTGAGAAGAATATATTATTCGTTCGATCGGTAAGCTCCCTGATTTATGACTCGCCTCACATTATCTATCTATAGTACACCCGTACGGAAGAGTCCTTTATAAAGTGCATATATATCCTAACATGCTCGATATGTATGATGAACTATCATTGATTTTACATTCCGGATTCAGCGCACGTGCGCTATTAATAGCATACGGATTAATGTTAACGTAAGATCGACGAGGCCGAATCGATGGAAATCATTGACTGACATGACGTGTATCGAGGCTGATATTTGATATTTATCCTGACTGCACTATACTCGATTCATTTGCAATATACTCCATTGCCAGAATTTTTCATTATTCCATACACGCAACCAGGAAAATTATCATTATTATTTGCGAACATAATCATCAATCATGAATTATTCAATCAGTCTGAAGTCGAATCAATTTTGTTTTATATTTATTTTTGTATAATTTGTTTTTTTGACGATTGTTAAAAAAAAAAAAAAATCGTCTTTAAAACCTCTTTCATAAAATTGTTATGCGGTATGGACAATTTGTAGGTTTCCCTCGTTATATATACGTTTCGTTCAACCGGCTTTCCCTTCGAAACCCTTTGCGGTTCCCTTCTCGTATATATGCTGTCTGCGGTGTGACCACGCATATACATATAAATATATGTATCGACTGGTGATAAACAAAATGGCGTTATTCACCGGATCTAAGTCGTAAAGTTGGGTGGAGTTTGGTTCTTTTGGCTCCCAGCTGTCGATTGTATTTCCATCCAACGGTTCCATGCTCGAGCAACGGACAAACTCTCTGTGACTCACCGTACAAATTTCTATACAAACTTTACGGTAACACGTGTATATATATTTGTCTACCGGTCACGACCACCATGCTTCGGATACTCAAGCCTCCCGATGTATCGTTGTACGAATGCGTGCGGGACTTTTTACCGACAAATTTGACCCCTCAGTCGCACGTGTTTCGTCCATTATTTTTCATGCTAACCGTTAATTAATAACACTCCAAGAAGCATTCCGAAACAAACGAAAATTGAGCTCAAATTGGCTACACCTCGAACCATTTCGACACCGAAAAAGTAGAAGCAAAATAGCGCTTCTACATTCTGGAATTTTGTTTGCAAGTAAGAAAAAAAAAAGTCTTTGAAAAATCATGGATCGTATTCGAGAGGACCGAACGGTACAGGTCGAGTTGGAATGAAATTTCTCATACACTCCCGGGTAGAAATTTGTTAAGGCGTGCCTGATCAGGGTCAGGCCGTGATCAGGGGTTAAAACGGGCAACCTTATTCAGGCAATACTGATATGACCCTTATCAGGCTTGCCTCAATAAGGCCGTAGTGGAGCAAACCCTAGTGAGGCCCTGCTCTGGCTCACCTTAATAAGGCCATATTAGAGCTCACCCTAGTAATGCCCTGCTCTGACTTACCTTAATAAGGCCATATTAGAGCTCGCCCTAGTGATGCCCTGCTCCGGTTTACCTTAATAAGGCCATACTAGAGCTTACCCTGGTAAGGCCCTATCAGCTCTCGGCCTAACGAGGCCCTGCGCAGCTTATGCTAGCAAGGCCCCACTCGTGCTCGTCGAGATAAGGCCCTACTCGAGCATCCCATGATGAGGCCCTATAAAGGTTCGCCCTGACGCGACGATACTCGGGCTCACCCCAAAACGGCGCTGCTAGGACTGGCCCTAATAAATTCCTAATATAATATATAAGTTATATACATATATACGCGCCGCGGTCTCTGATGTCTCTGAACAGACGAATATATTATATTGAAAAAAGTTTTGAGCATATTTTATTTAAAAGTGTAAAAAGATATGAACCGTGAGCAGAAGCATCGACATACAACGCGAATGCGCGTTGAAAGACATCGTTCAGTTTCTAGAGTAAAAAAAAGTACGTATATAAAACCTTCCAAATAACATTGCATGTAATATATAACCTTTCTTTTTTTATGAAATTATCTATTAATGAACTGAAATAAACTTCCACGCTACATAATGATTTTCTCCTGGTTATTTTTTTTTAACATAAATAAGGTTTAAATAAAAATTCAAATCTATTGACAGATTTCAATCACGAGCAGAGTACGAGTTCTACTCCTGCGGTGTTGGATTCAGTTTTTCGAAGCAGAAAACGTGTTTGGCCATCAGACGGAAATTCAAGTGCACCACTCAGTGTTGAGAGTGAACATGAAGAAAATCGCACCGAAAAAAGACCTTGCCACGATGGAAACAGCAAGATACAGATGGTATCCGCCACAGCAGGTCACGAAACGAACGACCAAGTCAACGATAGCGAGCCACCTATTCGCGAAAATAATGAAGATTGCGAAGAATTGTGTTCGGCTGAGGAAAATGGTCCGAGTGATGAAGTGTCAAGTGATGAAGAGTCGAGTGATGAAGAGTCGAGGGATGACGAGTCGAGTGATGAAGAATCGAGTGATGAAAACTCTAACAGCGATAGAGAGTGCGATGATGGCGATGCAAATTACAATAGGCAGATACGATATGTAGAACATGACACTGAAATTGTAGCGTTACGTAAGTGGGCTGTTGACGTTCGCCTCAAGCATACCCATTTAGATGCTTTGCTTGGAATTCTTCGAAGAAGGTTGCTTCCGAAATTACCACAGTCGTCAAAAACGTTTCTTAAAACTACATCTGCGGAGTATGAAATTGAAACGTTTAGAAACGTTAATGATGAATGCAGTGGTCAATTTGTGTACTTTGGAATCGCCGATTATCTTCGGAGGATCGTAAACCCGGATCTACACGAAGAGAACCAACTTCATCTGCAATTCAATATCGATGGGTTGCCGCTATTTAAATCGAGCAATCAACAACTATGGCCAATATTATGCAAAGTTGATTTCGAACCTGACATGTATGAAGCATTTCCAGTGGCTATATATGCTGGAACTGAAAAGCCGAATAACGTCGAAAAATATTTCGAAAAATTTGTAATTGAGATATCGGTTCTGTTACATGATGGAATTGTTATAGACGGTAAACAGCTTCAAGTCTTCATAAAATGTTTTACGTGTGACAGACCCGCTCGTTCGTTTGCCAAGGGGATCAAAAACCATGGTGGATATTACGCTTGTGAGCGTTGTACTGTTTCGGGGGAAAGGTATGATAACCGGACCATCTACGTTTCTACAATTTGTGAAAAAAGAACGAATGAAAGTTTTCGTAATCGAACACAATCTCAACATCATACAGGCGTCTCACCCTTAATTGAAATACGGCAACTTGACATGGTTTCGCATTTTGTGCTGGACTTCATGCACCTTTGCTGTCTCGGTGTAATGAAAAAATTTCTCGATTATTGGTTACATGGTCATCGGGGTATTAAATTAAGCCAACATCATAAACTCAGACTGTCTCAATGCTTGCTTGACTTGCAATCACAAGTACCACAAGATTTCCAACGCACGACGAGATCATTGGTTGATGTTCCTAAATGGAAAGCTACCGAATTCCGATTATTTTTATTGTATCTCGCTCCAGTGGTTTTGAAAGATGTTTTATCCACCAAGTTGTTCTCACATTTCATGCTTTTACATGCGGCTTGTAGAATACTCTGTTCGAAAAGTTTAGCGTTGAAATTCAATAGCCAAGCAAAAATTTACCTCACAAAATTTGTGCGCTTAGCTGAACGGTATTACGGAATGCAATGCCAAATATTAAATGTGCATTCTCTCATTCATTTAGCGGATGATGTCAAGAGCATCGGGTGTCCCCTGAGCAAAATTACTGCCTTTCCGTTTGAGAATGTTTTAGGCAAGATTAAAAAAATGATTCGAAGCGGTAGGCGACCTTTGTCGCAGATATGTCGTCGTTATCACGAAGAATTTATTGTCAATGCTGATAAAATCCGTTTGCCCCCCGCAATAGCTATAATAGGCAAGAAACACACGCAGGCTCAAGAAATTCGAATTATAAAAAAGCTTCGGTATAAAGAATCATTTCTCACAGCAAAGTCACCGGATAATATTGTTTTGCTTCGTAATAATCAAATATTGGCTATTACCAAAATATATATACCACCTCACGGTAATGAGAATGTCATTCAAATCACCGGAAAGCTTATGAGTCGAGAGAAACCAATCTTCGAATATCCTTGTAATTCAGAGACACTTAATATGTGGAAAGTACGACAAACAAATTCAGATAAGGCATGTGCTCTTCGCGATATTCTCTTGAAAATGTTTTGTTTAAAAATCAATGTTGTCGAGGGCGGAAAAAAAATATATGTTATGCCCCTTCTTCATCAGTAAAAAAAAAATTATTTAAATTTGTATTCGGAATTGATTGAATAAAATGAATGAGCATTGTAATATATTACATAGTACAGAATATCGTCATTTTTCACGTGTGATTTTTTTTTCTGATTTGGATGTACCATTTCTTGGAGGTTAAAGAATAATAAAGCACGCTGTAATCCAACCTGTAAGAATCCTTTATCTCGTCATTTATAGTTATTCAGCGCACACAACAGTTGCACAATAGTGAGGTATCAGTTCACGACATTCGCCCGTTTCGATGTAACCTGTGCATTGATAAGAGGATAAGAGCTCTAGCAGAAAAATATTATTAACTGCTGTGAAGACCGTGGTTGTGTGCCCTGATTGCTCAATGCGCCCATTTATGGCCGGTTTCTTCACCTCTGGTTATGTTCTAGTTAGAGTTATCCACCAGATATCCTATGCTTTTAGCATGGATTATCTGATGGATAACTCTAACTGGAACATAACCAGAGGTGAAGAAACCGGCTATTATTGTCGCGCGCGTCGCGCGTTCCCGGCATTCCCGCCATTCCCGCCATTCCCGCCCGCACGAGACCGGCTCAGACTGAAATTACGCGTTCGTTGCTATTTCTAAAAATAAGAAAGTACATTTCATAAATTTTTATAAAATCACTACGTCTATATAGCTGGATAAACAAAATCATATAATTGTGTAGTAAGAATAAGTTATTCTCGTAGAGTACAAAAAAAAAAAAATTCCTGAGTGCATAACCTTAAAAGTGAACACGTGGCTGAGAAGATTTGTATCAAGCAAGGTAAGATAGTTTGTATCGAATATTAATATTATAAAAAATGAAATATTTCCCGATCGTTTTTCTCAAAATGTGTGTTTTCTCCCTATTCATTATATTTTTAGCACTTTGGCATTAAAATTTAGAAAAGAAAATGTCCAGAGGACAAAGCTGTCTCTGTGAAGCATTCTTCGTCAACTCAGCCACTTTTTTCGGGCCTTTTCAGATAATTTTTATAATTTTTAAAATTTTAGTTCTACTCGAAGTATTCTCTGTGAATTTTCTCAGACTTTTGAGTCTGAAATTTAAGAAAGCTGTTTTTTTGTTCTCTATGTGACTGGAACAGGATGACTCGGACGAGAAAAACTAATTTTTTTTTTCATAAAATAATCGATGGAACATATGCCTTGGTAAGAAAAAAAAAATGTATAAAAAAGTCTTTTTATCCAACCTGCACCAAAAGTATGCTTTTTCATGCATGTAAAGTTGCCGAAAAGTGGTCTTTTCCCACCCGGAAACGAATTAATGCCTGCCAGCATTTTGCCCCTGTTTATTCGCTTGTGGGTGGAAAAAGGCTACTTTGCACTAACTTCACATGCACTCGAAGGCAAACTTTTGATGCAGGTTGTAGACAAAAAGTATCGTGTGCACCATGGGTGGAAAGCGATTGACGCTCATGCCAGTTTCAACTGACCCTCGGCGACCCTCCGCGTCCCTTGGCTCGCCTCGGGTGCTTCGAGTCCCCTCGGCCACAACTAAAACTCACGTCAATCGCTCGCTTTCTGCCCTATATACACAATATACTTTTTGTCCAACCTGCAACGAAAGTATGCCTTTTCGTGCATGTATAGTTGGTGAAAACTGGCTTTTTCCGCCCTCAAACGAATAAGCGGGCGCAAAATCCTGGCAGGCGCAAAGGGTGTATGGTAAGTGAGTGCAAAAACGAACTTTACACCCACTTACCATACACACTTTGCGCCCTTCAACATTTTGTGCCCGCTTATTCGTCTGTGGGCGAGAAAAAACCACCTGTCCCGCTTTTCAACTTATAAACAAAAAAAGCATCGCTTACAATATGCTCCGTTCTTATGATATGTATGCCTCGTTAAAAATTTGTTGTATATTTATTGGTTGTTTTGCTTCGAATAATTCATGAAAAAAAAATTGTACTTATAGTTTTTTTTCGTCCGAATCATCCTTTTCCAGTCACAGAGAAAACAAAAAACAGATATTTCACATTTCAGACTCAAAAAATCACAGAGTACTTTCGAGTAGTACTGAAGTTTTGTGGCTCAAAAGAATTATCTGAGAGGATTTGAAACAAATGAGGATCAGTCGATGGAGAATGCCTCCTGTGCGGAAGTAAAAAAGAGATACAATCTAAATAATCATATCGAATAATATACTTCATCATAATAAATGGATAAATAAATAAATAAATAATGAATAATAATAAATAAATAAATAATGAATAATAATAAATAAATACTGATACTGATGGGGGCAACTTCCTTGCCCTGTCGGGCTTAACGCTCCTTCATACACTGGGCGCATAGTTTTTCTGTTCATTTACGGAACTGATAGTTTCTGTTGATTTTGCAACCTTTTTGATACCGGCCCAGTGTATTTGAGATAACATACAATTTTAGGTGGGTTTCGAGCTACCGAGCTCGCAGAAAAAACATTTGGAAAAATCCGTTGGTGCCGGCTGCAGGATTCGAACCCTGGCCACCTGCGTGGCAGTCCCGAGTCGGACCAACTGGGCCACTGCTGGCTCTAAATAAATAATAATAATAAATAAAATGAATAAATAAATAAATAATAATAATAAATAAAATGAATAAATAAATAAATAATAATAATAAATTAAATGAATAAATAAATAATAATAATAAATAAAATGAATAAATAAATAAATAATAATAAATAAAATGAATAAATAAATAAATAATAATAATAAATTAAATGAATAAATAAATAATAATAATAAATAAAATGAATAAATAAATAAATAATAATAATAAATAAATAAATAATAATAATAAATTGAATGAATAAATAAATAATAATAATAAATAAAATGAATAAATAAATAAATAATAATAATATGTTCATAAAATATTGCAGATATGGACCAACTACATTATACAGTAGTAGAGTTCATGAACGAAACGAGTGATGCGAAAAAAAGCGTGGACCTCATCCCTTCCACCTGGATATCTTATAACAAAGAATTACATGAACTGGTAGCACAGTTCATGCCACCTCCGTATGATGACGAAAACTCAGCTCTGCTACATTCCCTCATCAAATGTGCTGCTCCTGCAGCGGAGAGTTGGCCATTTTATTCAATCGCTATAAGAGGAGAAGCAAGTGAGTTACTTTATTTTACTCTCTTACTATTTTGATATTTCTTTTTGAATATTTACTTCACGCCGGGAAACACATATGTGGCATTATCTACCAATTGAGCCACTTTTTTGCCAGCTATTTATATAATATTAACTGATTTGTACTTGGTTTACTATAGAGAGTTATGAGGAAGGCTTGAAAAAAATGAAAAAACTGAATAAAAAGAAGAACGCATTTTCGACCGATGAAGAATTCGCATCTCAAGATAAGGCTGCCATGGCGACTGATGCGTACAAAAATTCGGCGTTATTCGAGGAGAATCTATGGGATGTTCCAAGCCTTTTAGACGAAAACGATAATTTACGTAAGTGTTCTGCAATCTACATATCGATGGTTAAATTCCGTAAGGGCGTATCGGTAATGTATAAGCATAGCTTATACGCCCTTTTGGCATTAGCCCATCGATATATTAATTTTATTATTATTCTTCATTTATTTGAATATAGATTTGTAGATGTGGCACGTTTAGATCTGTAGATAATATAGTTAAAAAGAGATTATGTTCTCAACATTAGCAAATGTGCGTTTTATTTTGTGTCACAGTGCGAACAAAAATTTTATTTTTTTTTCTTCTTTCTTTATTACTACCAGTCATTAGTTTAAAGCTATGAAAATATTAGTTAACACTCCAATAGAAAAGTACATATAAAAGTGATATTATTTTTTCTTTTTTTTTCGTTTAGAGTATAACAAAACTACGCCAGATAGCGAATCCTCGTCGCAATCGAAGAAAAAGCTCACACACCAAGGCAAGAAGCTCCGAGGTGATTATCAGTTTAATTTATATTTTACTCTACAATTTATGAAACCACTTTATGAAATTAAATTTAACATTTTTAGTGATAGAGAATAAGCTGATACGTAAGCCACGTATGAGCAGCGATACGGGGGATGAAAAACTCAACTCTACTGAATATGAGCTCTTCGACGAAATGATTCCTGTGATCCAGGAAGAGAACGTGGCATTGCAAGGTAAAATTTAATAATAAAGTTTGTTACGATATGCACAATATGAAATTTATCCGGTCTTGTAATGTTTTATTTGCGGTTGCGATATTTCAGATATAAAAACAATGATTGCAAAAGGGTTCCATGCCCAAAGTCTCCATCTGGCGAAAATATCGACCCAGTTAGCGGAACTCAAAATGATGGTGATCGAGAACAGCTCAGCTGGTAAAATGTCGGAGGTTGCCAGTTTTAGCTGTCCTGCTAAAAAATACAAAATCGATCTTCCGTTCAAGCTTGTCCAAGATTTTTTAGAATTCGATGGAAAATTGCTCGACGATGACTCCTTCCGTGATGATATGGTGAGTTCTTAATTTTTAAATGTTGCAAAACCGAAAAAATACAACCACCTGAGGTAAAATATTTATTGATTTCTTCAGATATGATATAATACAATTGGTATTTTTGTTGTAGATCGCTAGCATGTGGCGAATCGCAAGTATTTGCGCACCGGTGGCTCAAACGGTCAGAGATATTTTAAAAAAATTCATTTCTCGGGACGTCATGTTGCAGTTCACTGCTGTCAAAGACACCGGGAAAAAATTGGTTCTTAGCAAGACACATTTTTTTTCTTGCGTTCAAGGTATTTACATCATAAATTCTTCGCATGCATCGGATTGTATAAAAATATTGCAATCGATCCAATGATAAACCTGTACTTAACGAGTAATATATATTTTGTCATTCTAGATGTTGTCGTTGCCAAATACGAAAAGGATGAAAAGATGGGTCCAGTAAGCACGAAACAGTTCGAGCAAATTGCTGGAAAAGTTATCAATAATGCGAAGGATTGGGAGGGCCATCGTGCAACCCGAAAATAAACCAACGTCAAATACTACATTAAAGTTCCAGTTCGTACTTTCAATTAAAAATATTTTATTACATATAATTAAAAAAAAAAAAGTACAAATACATACATACATACATACACACACACACACACACACACACATATATAAATATAAATATATATATATAATATATATATTAGGCTCGTCGTTAATTTCTAACATATACTTGCCATCTCTGAAATCGATAGATGATGATGGCAAAACAGTGTCTGAATTTTTTCAGATTTTTAGCTTGATTGGAAAGGGTGCCGGGGATCGATTTGAAATTGAAGAAAAACATTTTTACTGGATAAAAAAATGTCTCAATTTTCGAGTTAAAAAAAACTAATTTTGGATTAATTTGATTTGGTCAGAAAAAAATATTTTTTATTTTAAAAACTCTATACAATTTTTGCTGGAAAAAAAATTCTCAATCTTCGAATGAAAAAAAAAAAGAAAACTATTTTTTTCTGACCAAATCAAATTGATTCAAAAATAGCTTTCTCTTTTTAACTCGAAAATTGAGAAATATTTTTTCCCAATAACATTTTTTTTCTCCAATTTTAAATCGATTCCGGCATCCTTTCCAATCAAGCTAAAAATCTAAAATAATTCAGACACTGTTTTGTCATAATTATCTATCGATTACAGGAGTGGTAAGTATATGTTAAAAATTAACGACCACCCTAATATATTTTTATATATATAAATATATATATATATATATATATATGTGTGTGTGTGTATGTGTAATAAAGTGTAAAGTATTTAAAAACAAAATGTGATACTTATCGTTAGTTAAGATTAATGTGATCATATGATTTATAATGTGGAATAAATTAATTTAAAAAATATTAATGATTTTATGCATAGGACGCTTCCTGTAGCATATATATATAGGTGTGCGTGTGTGTGCATGTGTCCAGGGCAGTCCTATGATTTGAACAAGCGGCCTTGCAATGGCCTCACCAGGCAGCCTTATAATGGCCTGAATATAAAACCTTATCAGGGCCCCATAGTTCAGCTTACTACTGGCCTGATCAGGGCCTCGTACTTAATCTCACTGCTGGCCTGATCAGGGCCTCGGACTTAATCCCACTACTGGCCTGATCAGGGCCTCATAGTTCAGCTTACTACTGGCCTGATCGGGGCCTCATAGTTAACCTTACTACGGGCCTGATCAGGCCGCCTGATCGGGGCCTCATAGTTAACCTTACTACGGGCCTGATCAGGCCGCCTGATCAGGGCATTATGTGACAGAGTCGTTACAATTCGCATCAGGGCGTGATTCGATCGCCTTATTAGCGCCTGAATAGGGCAGTCAGGCAACCGCAATAGCGCCCTGAAAAGACCCGTATTATAATTTCTACCCGGGCTGCCGCGTATAATATGAGTCGTGTGTAGTACTCCAATATTTACGCATTGCATGCCTGAAGGGTTTGAGACGGAGGGACAAAATATATCGTAGGAGGGAACTCGACACCGTTTTGCTTTTGACTTTACGACTGAATACGTGAGTATTCCTCGATGAGTGATGAATACTATATATATATATATATATATTTATAACGTATGTATTTACAATTATTCCAGTCGGTATGTCGAGTAAAGCATCGTATGGCCCTTCAAGGCAAGACTGAATATGATTTTTATTTAATTGGAGCTACATTTTTTTCTTTTTACTGAAAAAAAATTCAAGCTTGGGTTCAGAATATGCGGTTGTACAGTCATGTCTAAAGAGTAGTCAATTTTTCTTTTTTTAATTACTAGAGCTTTTTCCACGAGCAAATGACGTAATTCATTCTTTCTTGTATGTCTCGTTTGACGTGTTACTTCCAAGATGGCATTTAAAAAAATTCTTTACAAATTATTTTTTTTTTGTTCATTACAAAATGGTTTTCATTATTCTCGAGCAACATTAAGAATGAAAGAAAAGAAAAAGATGAATTCATAAAGAACCGTGACTCTGTGTTACGTAGTGCATATATAGATATATTTATCGATCTTTATCTCATTCGAGTATACTGGCATCTTGTAACAGTCAGAAGATGATGATTCGATCATATTCTCATAACGAAGTTGCGCTGCGTCATCGATTAAATCGTCGAATCAGCAACGGAACTCTCTGCGAACACACTCGCCAACGTCGAGGCTGATTGGGAATCGAGAAATATGTGCAATGTTAAGTGATCATTACGTTTAACCCCACCATAACCTCGACACACTGACTGAGCAGAGACTGAGTAAGATTGACACGAGAGGGTTCAACTCTCGAGGCATTACAAACACACACGTATATTTATGCACCAGAGACATTCCCCGTCAAATCAACTTTATAGTGCGACCCTCGTCATAATTTTTCTTCTCTCTCTCTCTCTCTTTTCATTATGTTGTCTGCCACAAAAAAAATGCCTCAGGTCATTTTTTGATATGGGTTTTTTTTTTTAATTGTTCAAGTAGTTCTTGGCACTCTTGATGCATATAAAAGTATTATACGTGTTCGTAAAAATGTTCTTAATTTTCATTGATATATTTTTTTTTCTAATCTGAATTTCTATACGAACTATTTATTTAATATCAAGAGCACAATTTTGTGAAAGAAATTATATATATTGGCTTGTAATAATTGAAGAAAAAAACTGCGAATACATTTGGCTAGGTCGATTGAGGACTTTCACACGCAAAAAAAAATTAACCATCGACGCAATGCTTCTCACCCTCTGCGACAAACTGAAGGATAAAAAAGTAACTAAAAATACCGAGGGTCGTGACTCGGTCGATTTATCTTTGAATGTCTCCTATGCATAAACAAACACAGTGATAAGAAAATGTTGAAACTGTGGCGGCTGAAAAGTTGTAAAAACAAAGAAAGAAAAAATTCATCGGGTCACGCGAGAGTCTCTTCGACGCGATCAACAAATTTCACGGATGATTGATTTGTACAAGTTACACACGATTTCGATCGCAAGGCACACAAACACTGATTTCAAGAATTGCACAAAAAATCGATCGAGTGGCGCATCGTTTGTTTTTTTTTTGTTTCTTTTTGTTTTTCATTATTTAAGTATGTGATAAAGCGTTAGTTTGAAAAATGATTTATTTTTAGATGTTTCTGAGCCACAGCAGCGATGATAATAATTATCACAATGACGCGTAAAGCAATTTGCTGATGTTGACGACAAAAATATAAAATTGCTCGCTGTTTTGATGTCGTGTGTATCGAGCCAAACGATCGGGGAGAACATTTTTAAACAATAATAATGATATTATACGCGATACTTAATGGTGCCGGATATGTGCGGGAATTGTTTGCGAAAGAGGATACAGAGACACGGCTATAGAGGGGAGATTCATCTGAGAGGTTTGAATCTAATTACACCCACGCTAAACGACGCAATGTGCGACTCGAAAGAAACGCGTCGATTCGACACGCGGATGACTTCATTCGTGCCCATCGCGCAAACATTGCGTATTTTGTATACATGTATCACGATCTTATACATACATAAATACAATATATATATATATATGTCTGACGATCTGTAGAACATGAAACGAATAAAAAAATATGTGTATCACGTTCATCAAAAATGGTTAATCCACGTGGGACAGTCCCTTACTCTCTTTTGGTTCATCGATTACAAAAACCTTGGGTCCCATGATCGATTATATTGAGAAATCAAAAGTCGTGCGCGCCCGACATTCATTCAAAGCGTTAATCGCGTTATTTACGCCCGTTTGTTCGCTAATCAGTCGATGAGCATTATGTATTTATATTCCTGATTCTCTTTTTGGTTTTTCCCATGTGTGCTTGTTTGTCAGTTTTTTTTTTTTTTTTTTTTTTTTTTTTTTTTTTTTTTTTCTGTAATTTTACGTAGGTGGAGATACACGATGGTATCATCGGTTACCATAATCGGCCTATGCGTGACGTAACTCAACGAGAAAATCTCGTCGACTACCGAACTGCTTAGCTCTTTGCTTCTTCGTATTTGGGTGCCTCAAAAATATTTTTCTTTTTCTTTATATACATGGAATTGAATTATGGGTTTTTGAAAATCATCGGATTTTCATTTTGCTTGACTCACACTATTCGTAGAAAGATTATTGACAGATTCCCCAAGCAGATATTGAAAAATCATAGTCGTTCGAAAAAGAACAGCCACTTGTTTGTAATTAATGTATAAATTGCTAATTTACTAATTGGAGTAATTAAAAGATCGGTAAAATTGTAGTATTCGCCCCAATTTATCCGAAAATTCGTTTTTAGTTAAATTACAGAGATACTTCCAGTAAACAGAATGAGGTATAATTAAAATATTGATCCCTACGACAGATTTTTCGAAAAATCGAAACTAGAAACGAATGTAAAATAATTACAATTTATCATTTTCTCTCTCGACTGTAAATCGACTTGTTTTGATCATTGTAGGATAAGTTACATTTCTGTGATTTTTTTCAACTTGGCAACATTTTACAGACGTTATGGGAATAGGAAAATTGTCTCCTGGTATGAAATTAGACGAGTTAAACTTTTTCATTTCTTTTTTTTTTTTTACTTGCCTCTCATAATTCCGGTACGCTGAGAGTGTCTGTGCATTCGTGACTGTCCCACTTCAACGGAAATCTCTCTTTTCTTCTTCGCTCGTTTTTGTTTTCCTCCCTTATTGCTGGTACTTAACTGGGCCGCTAAGCAGCCCCTTAACCCTGGGTTCACAGCCAGTAAAATCCGGTCCCCTTTATATATTTACCGTGGATGATAGAATTTCGGGCCTCTCGGTAAATTCTCACGGTACATTATGGCTACCGTTGGCTGTTTAGAAAATAAGTCACGTTGGTTCTTCCTTGTCGTGTATATATATATATATATACTATACGACTAGAGTTAATCTAGTTTCTCAAGTGTACGTAAAAATTTCACGTATCTACAACACAATGTCCATTTAAGATTTCGTGCGACCGTCGTTCGATAACGCGCGCACGGTGAGACACAGAGAAACGCGAGTAAATAGTCAATGAAATCGAAGAATGAAAGAAAAACTCGATGAATCTTCAACGATGCTTATCGCACACTGAAGAAAAAAATACTCCGAAAATATCGATATACGAGGGGAGCGTACTACACGTGCGCCGCAATCGACCACCTGATCACGCGAAGCTCACTGTGAGTCTCTCATTGATAAACTCGAAGGGTTCATTGACACGTAATTCTTCACACCGAAACGGAACTCAATGTGTCCCTTATCTCGCATCAAAAGTTTTCGTAGTGAATTCTGATATGGCTACGCATTGTTTCATCAGATTCATTTTCTTTTATATTTCTTCGCGCGAACGTTCGTGACGAATTTTCCGGCCCGAAAATCAGGATTTTCGTCGTCGATCAGGGGCAAATCGTTTGGCCACGATCGTGGAGCTTCATTCACTCGCGAAATTCGCGGAAAAATGACAAGAAAATTTCTGACGCTTGACATTTGACGGCGCGTGAGCGATGATAAGATAAAACCGGATCGTTTTGTCTTGTGGTTATATGCAACGAAGTTATACGCGAGATCTTGGTCTCTTGGCCGTGCGAGGCTGCGAGAAAACCTTGCGGAGCTCTGTGTTCACGCTCTCCGACCTTATTGAATAGCGGTAGGTTTTGAACTAGCGGCAGTGCGCGTGAGTATCCGTAGAAGAGGTCGACGTCGAGGCAAAACGCCGAAAAGTGGGGGCGTTTTCTCCCCCCCCCCTCCCTCCCCCTGCCCCTATCGCGGTTGTGTATGAGAGACGAACGTTGTTGCGGAGAGGGGGATTGGGGTGACGAGAGAATTGTGTAAAGAGGAACTTGACTGTGGCATGTGCGGCTCGATGGAAAGGGAAACTCTGGCAATCTAGAGACGAGAGAGAGAGAGAGAGAGACAGACGAGTACACGCCGATGCGATGTGGTGGAGGATCCTGATGTTGGAAGCAGCATTATTATATACAAGCCGCGGTAACTGGGGTACCGCGAAAGACTTACTGGCGGGGGGGCTACTTATGTATATGTATACCCAAGAGGTTATTGTAGGTTGGACGCCCTCGCATTTTCACTGAACGAAAAATTGTCAAACTTTTCCGATTCTTTTTTGCCGTTTTTTTCATTGAATTTTTCAACCTCTGGCGAGCACACACGTCATGATCGGTAAACAGAGGGCAATTTTCCGTTCACATGGAAGCTTCAAACGTAGCGAGAGAACGAAAAGAAATTCTACTCCATTCGGTCACTTTTTTAAACCTAAAAACATTGAATTTTCAAGCAATTCATACAGCTTTTCTACTGCTTATTAGATTTGTTATTTTTGACTTGAAATAACTTGCTTGTAAAAAACGTCTATTGTTAACAATATTTTGGATTAGGCTTTACTCACCGTTCGTCGTATTATGTATCCTGAGCCTAGAATATATTGTAGATAGAGACTTCGTTATTTCATCGTATAGAAGCGTGGCCAACACAGTTATACTCGAGTCCTATTGTCTATGCGGTTTATTATGCGCGAGATGCAGGATTCCCGAGACTCCCGTCGAGAGAGAGAGAGAGAGAGAGAGAGAGAGAGAGAGAGAGAGAGAGAGAGAGAGAGAGAGAGAGAGAGAGAGAGAGAGAGAGAGAGAGAGAGAGAGAGAGGGAAAGAGAGAAAGGGTTCTGATGCACGGGGTTGCCTATCGGTGACTAGAATCGCTAGACGCAATTTGCATGACACTCGCAACCGTATTTTGAGTGGGATGACAAGATCGTGATGAAGCGAAGTAACGCTGGAGGATGAGGATGTAAAAAAAAGCACGACATCACCCAGGATACGAGGAACAACGTACGGCGTACATCTGTACATAGACATACATGTATATATACGAAATAATAAATCTGTATATAAAAAGTTGAATAATAATTGATTTAATTTCAATAAACCTTGAAGTTCACATATGGAGGAGTTCATTGAATTCAGACGGTCAATTTTTCTTTGTGTCATCGATCAACAAAGAAAGATTACTCGAAAAAATTAGGCAACTTCTTAAAACTCCATCAGGAGGGCTGGCAATGAAAACTCGAAATTTTTTTTCTCGAAGCTTCGCGAGCTTTGATTACGAATTCTGCAGCAAAATATAGCGGATATTTGAGCAATTATTTTTTTTTTTTTGCATACACCAGAAAAGAGAGAGAGAGAGAGAGAGAGTGAAATTTTATTTTTTATAAGAGCGATTAATGGATGCTGAATCTCTGCAAAGCTTCAACGATGAGAAAGATGAATAGGACAGTGGCACGGTCTGTGCCGATGGCAACGCGTTTCTGAAGATCAGCAATGTAGATAAAAGAGACTAAAGAACCATAGGAGATGCAGTGTTGCGGACTAGCCACTTTTTACAGCGCGTTCAACGCGAAAGAACGAGAGAGACCAGAGTCTCATAGCCACCCCGTGATCGATGGATCCTCCTAAAGATTCACGTTGTGTGCTCGCGGAACTCCAGAATTTTCTCATCGTGCCACCGCGAAGAAGACGGAGGAAATAAAAAAAAAAAAAAAAAAAGAAGAAGAAGAAGAAGATGAAGAAAGATGCATTTGCTCGTGAGTATATATACAGAGGCACGCGAGGTGTCGATTAAAGGATTTACTGGTAACGTTTTATACCGACTACTCTATAACTTCGTGGAGTAAATGGAGAAGAGCCGTATTTCTTTCTCCGCATACGACACTACATATACGTGTGCATATAGATTGAAAAGTCTTTGCGATCGCAATGTTCGATATATATCGAAGACACAGAAGAAGCGCGAACGCGTGCGAAATCGTGTCTGCCGTTCTCTCGTTCTCTCGATAACTTTGAGAGATGAAGATACACGTATAAATATATCAAAGTCGAACGGGATATTTAGCATTTGTCACTTTCACAATGTTTGCCAGACGATAAATAAATGGGTGAAGAGAACGATGCTGGTATTATACAAAAAAAGAAAAGGAAACAGCGAGAAATCTTGTCGATTGTAGATTTTAATTCTTGTATTTTGATTAATTTAATGAATTAATAAAATATCAAGAGGCAACATATGCCTAGAAATAACGAAAGAAATAACTGTCCAATTTTATTTTAGTTTATTTTACCCTACTTTCAGAATATTCTTCACTACCGTGGAAATATATTTTCCGGTGTTTTTTTTATTTTTTTTTTTCCCCTAAGTAAGAACGTGCTTATCTCGAGAGATGAGATATTTACGAGTATACGCCCAGCCCCCTCGCATTTATCTCGCACTAAAGTGAAAACCCAAGAAAACAAAGTGATTTCATCGTGAACAAGATGGTATGATTTTTCAGAACAAACGTTTTGTCAACCGCGATTTATCTGTTCCTCAACCTTGTCCTAACTCTGTTTTTTTTTTTTTCAAAAATGGCCGGATGGCCATATTTATCTAGACTTTGTCTCCGATGCCCCCGTGTCAATTTTGAACGGCGAGAATTGCATAAAAATATACCTTGAGCTAGAATGAAAATATATTGTCGGCAACTTGGTCCAGCTCCCGGAGTGAAAATTGTCATGAAGCAAGAAGAATAGCACGATGAAGGAGAAGACATCGAGTAGAATGAAAAAAAAAACAAGTAAAAATAAAAATAAAATGAAAAGTGGAAGAGCGTATAAGAAGAGGAACGAGGCTAGAGTCCGGACGACATCACGCGAACGAGGCGAGATGACATCTTTCGGGGAATTGGTCGTAGCGGTGGAGAAACCCAAAGGCATTAGTGCCTTACGTCTTTGTGCATTTTCTCGAATAATTCCTTTTGCCATCTTCCCCTCTGCTCCCTCGCTCTCTCTCTCTCTCTCTCTCTCTCTCTCTCTCTCTCTCTCTCTCTCTCTCTCTCTCTCTCTCACTTTATCTCTCTCCCTGTCATGTTCAATTCCATTTAAATCGTAATTTTCACTCCCTAACGCACAGCGCACCGTTTCAGCGTTCCTTCAATCGTCCCAAAAAGAAAATCACGTTGAAACAAAAAGATACGTGAGCGGACTATATGATGTCATGTTGTTTCAACCGAAGCTGACTTTACGCGTGTAAAATTAGGTTGAAGCGAATCGATCATTGTTGTGTGAGTTTCCAATGTCTGTTTTTCTATTCTTCACCGATCTTCCATCGAGGCACATATGTATATACTCGGGTGTCGGTTCTATGCCAAGTGGAAATTGTGTTCACTGGGCAGTTATAGATGCAGCTGTGGTTATACCCAGGTGCAAGTTTTGCGCCAACGCCAATGTTACTATAGTATACAACAATCGGTTCACTAAGAGATCCTAAGATCGAGACTCTGTTGGCTCAACATCAACAGATGTGTCAAAGACCTTCTTGGTCGGGTTTCACGGGTTATAGACGAGTGCAAGCGTTCGCCCCGATGCCACCGTCATTCGCTCTATCTTCGTTTATACCCCTTAACATCGCTGTACTGGAACGTGGCCAGTCACTGGATATCACTAACGACAAAACAGTAATCAGGGATAAATTTCTGACGAAAGGAACACAGACAAAGCTCGAGAAAAGTCAAAATTTTTAAATCTACATTATTTATATTTTATATCTGTCCATTTCACTCGGTTATCGATCATAATATTCCCTCAACAGTATATGACGAAGCTCTAGCATTTCTTTTTGTTCTCATATTCAATAGTTATCACATAACTAGAGTATATATGTTCAGCACTCTCAACGATTTTGTTGACAATTGATTCAACTCTATCCCAGCGTCGCTTTCCTAACATCATGGCCAGAATCCAAAAGTACAAAAGTTATCATCATGATTGTTAGCCAGTAACTAAAGTCACGGTCCAACGAATCGTAGACTCAATAAAAACCCAAACTCTCGCGATGATCCGTCTTCCATTCGTTGGATGCGGTAAACTCGATTTTCTGTGAATAAACGAGAATCTCTATACACTCGTGTACTAGGAACAGGAAGCTGGTAAGTGGCCAAAAGAAGTGTATGTCGATGATCTACAACTGTAAATCGTATGTTGCGGATCGCACGATGATATCAAGCATTAATATCTCTGATCCGTTATAACAATCTTTGGATTAAGGGGCGTGGGGAAGAGCGAGAGAGAGAGTAGGTGCTTCTTTGATCCACAAACGACTATCATCCTCGTGCGCACTCTCGTCTCTCACCGCCGAAGAGCTTTTGGTAAGTTGCCCAATTTTTGCTCTTGCCTTCTCTCTCTCTCTCTCTTTCTCTCTCTCTCTCTCTCTCTCTCTCTCTCTCTCTCTCTCTCTCTCTCTCTTTCTCTCTCTCTCTCTCTCTCTCTCTCTCTCTCTCTCTCTCTCTCTCTCTCTCTCTCTCCCTTTCTCTCTCTCTCTCTCTCTCTCTCTCTATCTATCTAACTATCTATCTATCTCTCTCTTCACCTTTTCCTCGAGCACACCGTTGCGACGCTTTTTGAATCGTCTGGACGAGTAGGATAATTTACCGTCGTATTTCGGGCAGATCGGAGGTTAAAATTGGACGATGCCGTGAGCGCGAACGATGTATTTCGGTTAATACGCTGAATTTCGCTCAAAAGGAGAGAAAGAGGTGGGGGAGGCCAAGTCAATCGTGGACTGTCACTCGTTATAGTTACGTACTCAGCAGGTTGTTCTGGCACATCTTCATCGGATCGTCGCTACACGGAAAAAAATATTAGCAATAATATTGCTGAGTCAACAATAATTTATTGTACTATTTCAACATACAAAGTTTTATTGCTGTATTGAACTTGTCAGTTTTGCAGATAGGTAAAACAATATAAGTATTGCTCTACGACCCTACAATACTAAAATGCTGATATCCACAGCGATAAAAATATTGTAAATGCATATTACAACATATTATTGCAATAGGCTTCAGCGAATTAATGCAGCTTACAGCAGCAAATATTCATGCTATTTCAAGCAATAAAAATTGTTGACATTGCTAGACAATATGTTTCCTCACAGCAATATCATATAACCATGCGCGCTTCCACTTTATACTTAAATTTACCATCTTTATTGCTGTACTGAACCACTAGTTGACATTAAAAATATTAATTAATTGCTTCACACACTTTTTTTAATGAATTTCAAACAGAAATTTTTAACAGTGTTGGTCATGGAAGGGTTACAATGAAAAAAAAAAAATCCTACACCGATTTTTCTCGATAGGATTTTTCCTCCTCGACTGGGACTCGAACCTGGGACCTACCTACCTATCCTACCTATCTTCCTAACACGCTAACCACTACGCTATCGACTGCTTATGAACTTTGGTAATTCGTATCGTGTATTTGACTCACCAGAAAACACTTAATCAGTTGTATGTTGGGAAATTTAAGGATGTATCGGACGTACCTTCCCAACCAAAAGTAACTTTCGTCGACAATATTGCATACTTCATGATAAGATAAAAATCGGAAAAAATTCAACCACATTGAGACGATAATAAGATTATTTTTTAATAATAACAATACCCAAAAGTTATCAATAAATTGTTTAAACAGCACATTGTTTAAAACATTTTTAGGGAATGTTTTTTTTTGTCATGTGAAATGAATTCGTTGATTTTTCCGACTACACATGAATTTTTAAAAAATGTTTTTATCATTTTGAAATTTCGGTTTTCGGAAATTTGTAAAGGTTGTACTTACGATACTATTCGTTCAATGCCCTGGAAACTTCTTAATTGTAATATAATATAACGTTTTTACGAAAACATATCCAAAATTCACGATTTTTCCTCCATTTTTCAGAATAAAAAAATTTTTGAAAACCGACATTTCAAAATGATAAGAAATTTTTTTTAAATTCGTGCGTAGTCAGAAAAATCAACGAATTCATTTCACGTGTCAAAAAAAACTTTCCCTAAAAATTTGTTAAACAACGTTTTGTTTAAACATTTTATTGATAACTTTTTAACATTAATTCAAATTTTGTACTCAATGTAAAAATTGTAATAATGTACTAAATTCCAAACCCGTTTGAAAATTCAACAGACGAAGATTCAAATAATAATGTACTAAATGTCAAACCATGGTTTGAAATTTAGTACATTATTATTAAACTTCAAACTATGGTTTGAATATTTAGTATATTTTTATTAAATTTCAAACCATGTATAAAATTTCTAGTTTTTATGTATGTATTAATTTCAATTTAATTACCAGGGTTTGTAGATTTTATCGTTTTTTGTATTCCAAAATTCAGAATATTTTTGCCAGTGTACGTTAAAAACGACAAGAATTTAATGAAAATGGATCTAGATAATTCATCACATCTTTGGGAAGAAGTTCGCAAAGAGCGAAATGCTTCATATGTACATACATAGTTATTGAGAAATTCTAAAAAGAAAACAGCTCTCGTTGTATACAATGTAAGCTCGGGAACTTGTGACGCGGACTTCTCTCTCGCACGCTACCCGCCCGGCAACCCGCGTACAAGCGACGCGTCACCGATCTTCCCCTCCTACGCGGAGGTGGCAAACCTCCTCAAATAATAGCATACTCGTGCAGATTATATCACACTAGGGCAGAAACAAGGGAAAAACTTTTCTTTCTCTCGTTTCCGCGCACGCGTATGATATAAATTACAAATTTTTAAATAATATTTATTTTCATAGAAAAAAAATTTGAAAGAAATGAAAAAAAAATTCAAAAGAAAATAAATTGAGGGGAAAAAAATGGATAAAAATTTTCATAAGAAAACTTTTCTCCTTTGTACTCAAACACTCTCTGCGCCTTTCTATTCTTGTCTATATCTTGTCTTCCTCTTGTCCTTGGCCTGCCTTAGCTATATCTCTCTTTTCTCTTTAGCAATAACGATGTTGTAGTTGAGAACCCAATGTAATGTACTGGAAACAAAGCATATTGCTAGTATTGCAATATTGAGAAGGCAGGACGCGTTATTGCTGTATTTCACGTGAATCCATATTGTCGTGGGTGCGTTCAATGATATGGTTATGATAACAATTTAATTTTAACAATAAAAATATTGTAGTTAAGAATCCACTGTAATGTACTGCGAACGAAACATATTGCTATTATTGCAATATTGAGAAGGCAGGACGTTATTGCTGTATTTCGCGTGAAATTATTGTTGTGGGTACGTGAAACGATATTGTTACGATAACAATTCAAATTTAACAATAACAGTGTTGTACTTCAAAATCCACTGTAATGTACCGTGAACAAATTGTATTGCTATTTCTGCAACATTTATGGTACGATATTTTATTGCTAGGTTATTAAAATTTTTTAGTTCGAAATACGATACATTATGGCTATAACAGCAAGGCCATTTCAGCGATAATGAGAAAATTTGCAGAGCAATCTATTAGTGTAACGAGTAACCAAATTATTGTTGTCACAGCAATATTTTAAGAGCAATACTGTTATTGCTATTTTTAATATACACATTTTTTTCCGTGTACCGACAGCACTTTTGCGATACATCGACAACATTTTCAACGCCCTTTATTCGGTAAAAAAAACGGCGATTCATTGCCTCGGAGCTTCCACGAAACTTGATGATAGATTATATCAAGGATTTACATATTCCCAGCGCCTTTCCCGATTGCACTGAGAGTCGGAAGAACGACACGGGGACAATTTATATGGGTTAAATTGCACTGAGTGCTCGCAAAGTCTCAATAATTGTCACCTGTAAAGTGCTCGAGTGGTTCGTCCCTTTGAAAGGATACGAATACAGGGGTGAAGACCGTAGAGCCAGCACCGAGCAGAATTTATAAGCCGACAATGTTCCCGGACTTTGAATGCTACAGCCAGGACACTTATACGGAATCGCATATAGAGCTTCGAAAGCTTCTCACGAGCTTCACGGCTGGGATGTATGCCGTGGCAATAAGACGTTTCATCTCTCATCTAATATTAGGTAGTGCCAAGTGCATTTAACCAACCTTTATACCGCACTCATTTCTTCCCCGGTAGCGGCTGTTAAATCTATATACGCTTCTCTCTCTCTCTCTCTCTCTCTCTCTCACTATCTTTCTCACGCTCCGCACTTTCCGTTGGATTCTTGAAATTTCTCGAGACACGTGTTATCATATTATGGAATATTTCTTCGATCGGGAGAAGAAGAATGTGCCTCCTTTCATCCTTTATTTCCGCATGAAGGGGCTCGGGCGAAGTTATTTCTTGGAACGGGTAAAGTCGAGAGCCGCAGTGATGTGAATAAAATAGATAATTCCTCCGTTACCTCGTTGTATATTATATATTCTCGATACGGAAAAAGGGAGACCCAATATCATGTTAGGAAAATAAAATCTGTAAGCATATGGCGAGCTCTCACGCCGCGTTGCACTAATTCGCCGTGTGCGAAGTAATTCGTTACGCCGGATATATAAATAGGTCTTTCTCACACACGCACACGTCGTACGTGCTGAGAACTCTTGAGAGAATCTTCTGCTGGTTTTGCCACTCACTATCATCCTTTTCCTCTTTTTCCACGCTCAAGAGCTTTCTCGTATCCCGTTCCGGCCTTCCCGCGGTATATTTAAGATCATGCGCGGCAAACTCTGTCGCCCCCGGTCTTGGTCGATTCTTTTTTCTCTTCTCTGTTTTTTTTTTGTTGCTCTCTTCGTTGGCCAATGTCACCGACCGAAATAAACCCTTGTCGCTTTTACCACGATATATAAACGAGCGTATGCACTAATTTCGTACAGGCATACAATGTTGCTATATATATCCGCTAGTTTATAGTATTCCGCGTGACGGAAAATTTTCTCCCCTCACTCTCATTGCTTCACGAATGTGTCGCTTTCTCACCAGGATTGCAAATCATTGTTCGATCGTTATAACGATAATTTAACGTTCGAGTAGATTAGTTGTTGGAATAGATAATAATTATTATTAATTGCAATTATTATAACTATTAGCGCTAATTATTTATCTGGTAGGAGACGATCAATCGTAGAGCACGATATTCAATCAACTTGAAATAAAATTCTGTGAACACATCTTCGAATCTGACATTCGTAAGATTTTCGTATTGAATGCCCCCCTCTGTCCCTTTCTTGCGCTCTCTCTCTCTCTCTCTCTCTCTCTCTCGCTTGTGGTTCTTTTCAATGAGAGTTCCACCTGGCTTGAATGACGTTTCAAACGCCCTTCCTCGTCTCCTCAATTTACATATACCTACGTCATTAGGGTGCCGAGAGCGAGAGATACGAGGTCGTATATTTTCAAGATCCTAAGCTGCTCGATTCACCAGAACGAATCATCGTACGCACTCGTTCGGATGTTTCGCAGACGCACAGTATCTCGCTCCATCAACATCATCTCTTTTCCCTGATATATCTCAATTTCGCCTTTTCTCCTCGTTTTTTTCTCGCTCTACGCCTCTCAAAGCTCAATCCCGCAGTCTGACTCGTCAGCTTTCTCAAGTGGCCAGTTGGCCAAAAGGCTATTTTCATGAAGCTCCGTGTTGCGTTTTAGCCAATCTCTAACAAGATCCATTGGCCACGCGTTCGAGTACCATTTCTCTAGATATTGATAGACACGGCAGATATTCATAGACTGCTTTTGACAGACGCAAGCTCCCTTTTGACTCTCGTGTGCTCTTTTTTTTTTTTTTTACAGACACTGGATTGTGATACTCGGTGGAGAAAGCTAAAATAAAAACTCGATTCTTGAGTATCCCTTATACTTTGTGAATAAAAAATCTGACGCTCTCTTTCTCGGAATTGTCATGCAAAATGTATGAATCGTGAGGACCAAACGCTTTGTGCCTCCAGATGAGGTTGAAACAAAGATTCTCCAAAAGCTTTGTTATTTCACAATGTTGGCAAGATGTTTTCAGTGAAGACAGAAACACACACACACACACACACACACGCAGAGATTGATTGATTGATTGATTGATTTTATACGCCTTGGTTCAACCATGAGGCAATATATGATAATGCAAGATATAAAAAAATTCGAAAAGATATAAAGATATTGCGAGAAAGAGAGAGAGAGAAGAAACGAGGTGCTATTTGGTGAGTAGGTGGATGTGTTAACGCGAATAAAAAAAAATAATAACGATAAACATAATAAAAAAAAGAAACGAGTCTTGAGAGTCCGTAGACAGTGCGTCTCCGAGAACGTCGACACCGTCGCATATTCGTCTTGAGCGCAAGCGTATAACGGAATCCTGGTATGAGAAAATCACTTTTATATATCTTCTCTCTGCCCCTTGACGATGTTCGGTCTCTCGGGTGTATCATAATTTATAACGAAACGGTGAAAAAGCTTAACCACCGGAGAAAGCTCACGTGCGTACGGCAACTGTAAGAATTGCCAGGAAAATATCGCGATATATATATGATACGCGGTAGCAAAAAAAAAACGATAAATTTCGGAGACCGCGGTGTGTGTGTGCTCTCGCAAAAACCGCGTTTCGTTTCGCTAGCGAGACTATCCTTCTTTGCCTGGTTGGGCGGTCCGAGTCACACGCATTTAGTCTCTCTCGGATTCGGAGATTTATGGTAAAATTTACTTTGTCGACGAGCGACGACATAATTTACGAATGTAAATATATATATATATATGTACGCTGTTTTGAGGTGTCGATTTTCGTTTTAGTACTCGACAAATGTTTCGTGGAAATTTTTTTTTACGCCGCCAAAGTCTCGAGGAATAAAATTGTGACTAGAAACAAAATTGAGGGCACCCAGGGATTTCAGATTCTAAGCTTTTGGAATATACAAGATTATTTCCGCTTCACGGAATCACGAATAGCCCGAACAGTGGAACTCAGCCTTAACCCAGATCTATTGTATATGTGCTTTTTGGACTGACCTATCAGTCGAATCACCGCAAACCAGAACATGCGCATGCGAGAACATACGTGTGTTGCGAATCGGGTTAAATAATCATACGAGTATGCGGATAATTTCTTTGAACATTTTTTACTTCCTCTTGAAAAAAAAAATGGGTTTTCAGTGCCATTGTATTGAAAATGTGCGAAAAGTATTTAAAAAAAAAAAAATTACATTCGGCAATCGAGACAACGCGCTACCGATTAGCGCATAATTTAAGCAGTGAGCCCTCAATATTTAGTTTTCTGAAATAATGATCAACGATTCGCAACTACCGATAGGAGCATGCGAAAAAATTTTGAAATTGACTTACGAAAGCAAGATTACGAATTCCGATAAATCCGCAGAGATAACTTTTCCTAAGCTTTGATGGAATTGCGAAAAAAAATTGTTTTCTTTTTTTTTTTTTTTTTTTTTGAGATCACCCTGTGTACACCTAATACATTTATAATATACGTCATACGTATAGCCTCAGGCGAAACGGTTGAATTGCAAATTGGATCTTGGCCAAGTAAAATTGTTAATCTTATTGTCAATCTGTCATAAGGGACAACTGTGGCGTTTCCACGAAAGTTTCTATTCGCGACGTTCATACGCTAGTCATCCATTAACTTGCTGCTAAGCCTACGAGACAGGAGTTTTGAATCCAGAAACAGCCCCCCGGGAGTGAAAAAGAGAGAAAGAGAGAGAGAGAGAGAGAGAGAGAGAGAGAGAGAGAGAGAGAGAGAGAGAGAGAGAGAGAGAGGGGTTAAATTACTTCGAATAACTAATGAAGGGTTCACGGGAAAACGTCACACGCTGGAGATCCAAAGATTTCTCTATCAACAGCTGCAAAACGTGAATTCCAGGTAAAGGAAAGTGTGGAATGTCGACAAACTGCCGGAATGACGATTACGTACCGGTAATTGTGTATGCCCTTCCTGATCTATCCTAAAGTTTGTGGATCACACTGGAATGGACGTTCGGGGCTAAATTTTGTCCATTACAGCGATTGGCCTAGGAGAAAGAACAGAATGAATGAGACGCCAGTATGACAATGTACGATGGTTGGCCTCAACTCAGAGCGGTCAATAACTGTATCAACTCTGTATCCGGACCAGTCGTTGATGGGAATGAGAGCGATCTCTGCATGTGTCTCTGTGATCCAGGGGAAAGGGGACGTTATCGTCGCCTGGTCGTCTCCGTCGTTCACGACTTGGCAGAGTTCCCACATCTCCCCTCGATTCCGTTTATTACACATGCATGTATACACACGAGAAACACTCTCACGATATCTTCTGAATATGTATACGTATCAACCAGAGGCAACGATAACATTTTCGTGATACTAAAATCGTGAATTTTGGACGTTATACTCGCGTGACGATGAGTTATTTTAACATCGCGATGAAAATAATTTCAGCACATTGGTCTTGCGTCCCGAGCGTATATATATGTTCCTGCTGAGCTCTTCGATGATCTGCCAGATCTTTCCATTCGCGTGAAACTCTCGTTGGGTATATAATTTTATGGCATATTGTGAAGTAACATTTACGGCTTTTGTAATTTTCGTGCTTCCTCGTAATTCGTCGGGCAAAAACTTTTCGGTATAACGTCGAATGTATCTGAAATATCCTGGCCGAATTCTGATTTATTTCTAAGCTGTCAATCGGGATAACTGCCATGGTATATATGGGTTGATTTCTTAAGGAAAACTACAGAGAATTCCTGCAATCTATTATGTTGGTAGGATAGAAACGATATCGATTCTGAAAGAAACTTATTATTCGGATGTTCTAAACTTATTCCAACGCTTTCACAAAATATTCCTGAAAACTTGCGGGTGGTCGAGCTTCACGTTGTTCTCTTGTTGGAAACTTGATATCCAAAGTGTAGAGGCTCCCGCAGTATCGCGAGCTTAATTGTGAAATATTTGGTCTACGAGAGTCCGGGAGTCCGGAAAATTGTAAGGATTGGGTCAGAAGCAACCTAATGCGTTCGCAGAGACTACCAAGTGAATTTCAAGCATAATACTCGCGCGTATACATACAGAATTTTTTGTTGAAGAGAGTGTCGAAATAAAAACGAATATCCGGCTGTAACTGTAACTATAATTACGGGTCTCCTGTAGAGCAAGAGTGATAGAGTTGTCCCTGACGAAATTCACGGTTCTTGGCTCTTTCGAGAGGCCTCAAATAGGAGATGGCTTGAAATTAAATTACGTTGATTCTTTTTTTATTCACTCATTATGATTATTATATCGGTATCTCGTATGTATGTGTGTGTGTGTGTGTGTGTGTGTGTGTGTGTGTGTGTGATGTTCGAAAAAATTATTTTAAGAAAACTTTCGAGATTATATAAATAATCGTGTTTCAACAAAGTACCGAACAATCTCATGATCACTGGATGATTTTCATATGGCTAAAATTTTCAAATTACATTTTTCGACTGGCAGCAAAAAAGTGGCCTTATTCACACAACCTTTAGCCTCTCCAATGGTACGTGTTACGCCCTTTTTCGGCGAGTAGTAGATTTCTTTGGATTTTCTGAGTCCAATGGGCTAATGATATTTTTTTAATAATTATTACGTAATATCGGTGTACACTCACCTTCGTACATCTGCGCATACTGTGGGAAACCAGCTGCCCTTAGCCACTTGCATGCTTCCTGAGCCTCGATTTCTGAAAAATTAAACAAAACAAAAAAAGCGTACATTAAAACGATTTTCTCGTTGTCTGAGAAGAATATGCTATGATGAACGAAGAGATATTTCTCATCGAAGCTAGACATGCCACAGCGTGACAAATGTCGTTCTATCAATATCGTATCTATCCTCTTTAGCCCGGAGCGCAAAGTTCGAGAGCCTATTATCGACGATAAATCGTAGCAATGAGGGTTGTTATGATCGATGGAATCGTACGATTGCTCATGTTCTCATTTGCGCTGAGTGTAGAAATCAATCTTCATTGGACGAGTAGGGGTAACAACGATATTAACTCTTACGCTTGATTTTTTTTTTTTTTCGAAGAATTCAGAGAGGCAAAATTGAAAGGTCTCTAGCAAATTGAAAAGTTGGATAGATAAAAAAGCGTCTTTGGGGATTCGAGTGATTTGTGACTTTTTATCGTAGGATAAATGCCCCAGTTAATCAATAGGAATCAGGAAAAAGCAATAAATTGCAATGAAGGTATTGCACATTTCAGTACAGGTTCGTATTTTACAACAATTTTATCAGAGATTTGTTGTTTATAAAAATTAATTGGTAAATGTCAACTTTACCGTAGATGTCGAAGAAAAAAATTTCACAATAGCGGAATTTCCATTGCATGAAGAAGCAAAATCTGAGCTTAAGATATACGATGACTCCGAATGAAATGAACTATTGATTTGCCAGCTCTTGGCCATTTCATTTCAGTGATAACGTAACAAAACACAAAGCGCGGTTGTATAGCCAAATTCAAACCAACTCTTCTGCAGTTTTGTGCATAAATTGCAAAAAGTGGCAATTCATTTGAAACGAATCTCAACTCTAATATATCATGTCAGCGTGTCCGCATATATTACAATCACGAAAAAGCACCGCAAATACTTTTTGTCCCAGCAATGATGCGATTAAATCGTGATTTAAAACTCGGTAGGATGCATCGCGAGACTCTCAATGAAATACCATCGATTCATCGGGGCCAGTAACGTCTTGAGCTACGTACTGCTCGAGTTGATTCTTCCTCTTCATATTCTTTTGCTTCTTCTTCTCGTTCACTTGTCCGGCATCGAATCAACGAAAGAGATATATACTACTGTGCGGTCCACGAAGATACGTTCGTGAGGGATCGATGATAAAAAGTTGTTGGGCGCAAAGTTGCTCGCGATGGAATGTAACCCGGGGGTTTTGCGAATGTGCGCGACGAGAGCGTCGATGTCGTCGTCGTCGGCGAGCGAGCGAGCGAGCGAACGAAGAAGCCGAGATACGCGACAAGAATATCGGCTACGGGCTCATGAAGAATATGTACAAGCTAAAAAGAAGAAAAAAAAAGGGAGTGAGAGAGAGAGAGAGAGAGAGAGAGAGAGAGAGACGGGGTAATACAGAAGAAGAAAAATAAGAAGGGCCCCCTCATATACTTGAGCGAGATGAGGAGGCCCCTCAACGAGGAGCCGCTACCGAGCCAAGAGTATTTTGCGGAAAGCATGAATAAAACTCGGAACGATGGAACGGTCAACGAGACGACATGCCCGATATAACCGGTCTCTGGTCCATCTTTCTCTTTCGCTCATTCGCATCTCTCCTCTTTATCTCCATAGCCGCGTTTTGCTCTCTCCATCTCTCTCTCTCTCTCTTTCGGATTCGCTAAAGCCCTCAAACGTCCTTTTCTTCATCTTACTATCTGTTTTACTCGGGGCACTCGCGCGGCCTCCGTACAAAAGGCCCTGGAGACTGTAAATCGCTAGCCACGCTGTTGTATGTGACATCTGCCTCAGCCACTGTGGCTCCAGTCCTCTCTCTCTCTCTCTCTCTCTCTCTCTCTCACTGCCTTGTCTCTCCACGCGGTTCGCTCTCATTGAGGTAGCTCTTATGCGGGTCCGGGCAAAAAAGTCACTTTTATCCGACCGCGTTGAGCACAACTTTATGCGAGGAATACTTGCCAAGCATCGTCCGATGCGGTAAAAACTGAATTTTTTAAAATCCTACTGTGGTGTATTGCACGGGAGGTAAAGAGCACTCCGTGGCTGTATCATTTACGTTCGTCAAGATCATTTTATTTTCGAATGATTGGCTCACTTTAGTCTTTTTCTGACGTCAGGTCAACTTCATTGGAAGGTTATATCGTGTGTATATGTCGCAGAAAAGTGTATTTATATCCAATAATTTTTCAGGGTAGAAAGGTTGGGCCAGGGCATAATGTCAGCGGGCGAAAAATTATCCGGTTCCTCATATAGTTGACATGTTACGCCAATTAGGCCTGGCACGGTGATTGCGGTAGCTGGTATCGTCGAATATAAGAATATGCCTTGCCTGGAGAAATCTTTCGATCTGTCGGACACACTGCTCTCGGTCAAATCACGTTTCATTAAATATCACATCGCTGCGCGGGGTCCACTCGAATAAGATCGTGAACCGCAGAGTAGCCCGACTGATGTGGTGTGTCCCCTGGGTCGATCTCTCTGTTCGAGCAATTTTGTAGCACGCAAAGAAGGAACCAGGACAGTCGCGGATATATATACACGATAATGGACCCCCAAGCGTAGGAGCAGAACGGCGAGAGTATATGTATTGGAGATAATACAGAGTGGAGAAAACACACGGAGCTTATATGTAGGAGGCCAGATCGGTGGTGGACCAACACAAGCCAGGTAATAATGATTGCTTTGCGGTAGGTCTTTATGTATACCTTCCTATCCGCTTCTTCTATATATTATATGTAGCAATCTGTTTTTATTTTCTCCATCCCTCTCGCATCGCCTGCTTATTATAATAACCCCGACTGCAACGGCTTATAGGTGTGTCGTGACTCGTGCGGAATGATTGTCGCCCTACTCACAACCATACACACACACACACACACACACACACGCGCGCGCATACACACACACGTCGGACTGTGTATGCATTGCAGTGTTATATAGCATATTATAATAGACGAAACTTTGCGTGTCAGTTTCGCAAGTGGACCGCGTGGGGTATTTGCTTGTGCGTAATTGAAGAGACAGACCGTTCGGCTACCTCGTGGAACGAACGAGATAGTTTCACTCGAGATTCGGTGGAACTTAAATCTATTTTTCAAACTCAGGTCATTGATCAATTTTGATCATTATCCAAGCTGGATAACCCATAAAAGTGTCAATCTTCCTTGCATCGTCATTGTCAGATTTTCTTTATTATTGCGTGTCCTGTTCGTTTCCTCGATACTTTTTCTCTCTTCGTGTCTCGCCTTTTGGGCGAATTTTTTTTTTTTTTTTCGATAAACGAAACAAGATACGGAGGAGATTGAAAATTCCAACGAATAAGAAGAAAGTAAAGATGTTAAAAATACGGTCGTAATGATGATCTGGAGAAAGATCCAAAGTTCCTAAAAAAAAAAAATAATAAATCTTCACACTGCAGACTCATTATTTCCCTGTGTGCAAGACGCTTTTTCTATGAGAAAGGATATTTCGACTTCTTCGTGCGCATGAAGAGAAAATCCCGTGATTGCGAGAAACAAGAATGTGAGCACTGTGGAAATTTGTAGTTTGAAGGGTTTTATTAACACGAGGATGGACTTTTATGAGACAAGACGTCTGTTTTCCATTCGTCGTCTGTCATCAACATGCGCGAATAATATTCAAGCCTTTTGACATGTTACATTCGTGCAGTTTTCCATTTAGAAACTCCGAAGGCTCTCCGGATCTCTCGTGTTCGCCGTCCAATGCGATGAGCGAGATAGCGAGAGATACTGTTGCCACTATCAATCTTACTAGCCGTGACCTACTCCACCGAGAATTCAATGAATTCTCATGTCCTTCGCGCGGACTCGAAATAAAGCGCAAAGCAATAAAGTTTCGCGTATCTATAAAGCTCGAATATACCGGGAGCTACATAACACACGGGGGTTGTTAAGCCTCGCCTTGAATTATCATCATATTATCGCAGTGATTTGGCAACGTACATATCACACCTAAGTCCAAATATTTTTCGACACACGCCCTTCCCTTTACGCGTTCTATAATATTTCATGTGTGCGCGCGTCTGCAGTCATGTTACACGAATTCTTTGGCCATGAAAACTTGAACGGCTGTCCGTGACTGTCTGTACAAGCGAATTTTGCACGAAGTCGTTGCATGTCAGTCGTTTGCCGAAAATACATTTATTTCTTACCTTCGATTTTTTGGTCTCGAAAATTTATGTTTCAACCTACTTTCGTGATATTTTTTTTTTTTTTTTTCACCATATTGGCTACGTGCAAGCGGTAACTTTTGAGATATTTTCCTCTTGAATTTATCAAATTCATGCTAACAATTTAAAAAAGAACGCTCATTCTCATAGCCCTTTGTGAACGTAGCAAAAGAACGAGAGGAATTTTTTTAATTCTGCGAGGTTCTTTCTCTCTCTCTCTCTCTCTCTCTCTCTTTCCCTCTCTCTCTCTGTCTCTATGTAAAAAATAAGTGGCTGTAACGAGAATCGTGAGTAACGAGGGTGGTTTGCGAAATCAAAGGAGTATATATACTGGTGTGTGCGGTATATCTTTATGAAGGAGAACTGTTGCGCGTTATACATCGAAATACAAAGTCGAAACAATGCATATTGTCGAAGCGCCCTAGATTAACTTCGATGTAGGTCTGGGTCCATTCATTATAGATATGCAAATGTGGCCTTCCTGCTGCGCGTCGTGTCTCACCAACCGTGTTGCACGCTTTCATATACAGTTCTCTCACTCCTCTCTCCCTCACTCTCTATTCCAGCGAGAGCTGTGCCTTTCGAATTTGCAAGCAGCAACACGGTTCCACGTGGGAAGGAACTAATACACAAAGGGAAGCTTTGCCGACGGTGACCTGCTGCCACACAGGATCGGATCCCGCGGCAAGAAAACCTCGAGCGTGCCGCGATAATTGCTCTCGGCACGGTTTTACTTGAACCTGCCCTATAGGACACTCGTTGCAATTAGTTTTTCGACGTTTAATTGCAAGAAAAATGAGAGAAAGAAAAACCATTTTAATACACACGCGGTTCACGTTAAAACACACGTACTTCCTCGTAATTTTGCTATTTCGCCTTTGCAGTTCGAGTTTAGAGCTTGCATCTGGTACGAAAATTTTTCCAACTAAATCCCTGAACGGATTCTCGCTAAATTCCATATCAACCTATCTATAATGGTACTCTATTCGTGTGACTAAGGTACGTCGTATATAAAACAATGTTTTTTTTTTTTTTTTTTCTATGGATATGATGAAATGCCAGAAAAAAAAATTGTACATTACGAAATACCGTCTCGATCGAAGACGCGATTACGCTATTTAATTCTCGGGAAACGGGCAGACTTTGGCCAAGGCTGAAGACACCCAACCGGACGGAGTCGAATGCACGCGTGTGGAGGGGGAATCATTATCGCAGAGCGGCATTTATCACGTGGGCGTATTGTAACGAGATAAAATATCCTTTTATTTCAACGAAGGTTGATATATCTTTGGGTGTTTGGCCATGATGGGTCTCCCTAATAACGCGCGGAATCGATGTTAGCTCTCTCGAATACCCGTTAACACACGTATACACTTTCGTACATACGCCATGCAAGGAAGAATGGAAAAAGAAAAAAAAAAAAAAAAACACACAATCTTCGGTAAACAATGGCCGTGAGAGAAAGATCCGAAGTGGTAGATTGATTATATCCAGAAAAGTGGCAAAGGTTCGCTGCACCTTGGAAGATTATCATCATTGTATTTAACTCTCTTCGCAGTATAGGGTAAAAAAAAAAAAGGGCAATAACGATCCCCAGTTGTATATCTCCTTTCGACAAACTGATATACGTAATATATGCTATTTTCACGAGTCCGTAGCGAGAGCTCTGCATGATCGATCGATCATCCCCGCGGTGAAACGACGTAAATGTTCGTCGGAGTTACGGGAAATATTGTAATGTGTATTATTTCAAACCGATAAAAGTTTTTGAATACACTCGACGCATATTTTTTTTCGAAATCAATATTTAACGAAACCATGAAATCTCAAAATATACGTAAACACTTTACGCAGTAAAGTGATGCTGTTATCGTCCGAATTGATCGATTTCTCAATACACCTCGAGGATATTTCCGTTCGTAGAAAGGCTAAATTCGGCTGCACACACACACACACAAGCATTTCTCGATCATCGAACTCACGAACATATATACATTTATCAAATTTAATTTTCAAGATCAAAGATGGCAGCATATAAATAAATTTAAAAATTGACAAATGGCGAAGAGTGTGGCAATAATTGATTCAAGTTATCCCTTACTAAGGGTACATATCTTGAATTGTGTATATATGTATAGTTTACTCAAGATGACCATTGACGTAGTTAGGTACAGCACGTGCTGGACTGGGCGCTCTCTCTCTCTCTGATATCTTATATTCTCTCCTGGGTGCCAGCACTTTTCCCGCCACGGAGTCCACTTCAAAGCCATCACAAGGCTAGCTTTTATTAGACCCTCCTGCACGAGAACCGAGCGAAACTTTATTTCTCGTACAAGCCCGCACGACCATCATCATCATCATCATCAACAGAAGCAGCAGCAGCAGCAGCATCATCACGATCGCCTTTGGTGGCTTGTAAAAATCCTACAATCCGGCACACACACACAAACGTGGTTTCGTGTGCGTAACCAGTAGACGGAGATGAACGTTAATGTTGTTGTAAAAACCATTTTGCCGTCTCACCCTCTCGTTCAACTCTCCTTCTCGCATGCACATAGAATGCAAACGCTTGTCGAATAAGGCTTCGCATTCACGATAATTTATGTGAGCTCAATTTAATCAGTACACAGTTGTGATGGTACTGCTGCTGCTGCTGCTCGGGACGTGGATGATCGATCATACGTGTGGTACATACGTATATACAGATATAAAATAATTGGTGGAAATTCGGACCACAATTTTCAGTTGCGGTATATTATTTGCTCAAGAAAATTGACCGCTTTGTGAATAAATCAATGATCCATTTCATTCGAAATGATATACCGCTGAAGCCCAGATTTCTACGCAAGTGTACGTCCCACGTGTTGGCCAATTTTTCCACTGAGAAATGCCCGGTGTTTGCGTTAAAATGTTAACGTTGGTCGGGATTCAAGCTCCTAAATTGATTTGAGCCAGAAGTCGATGAAGAGAAAGTGTGATCAAGATTTGCTCTGAACAGCCTACGCATTTATTGCATTTTCGTTCATCATGAGATTGCCCAGCTCACCAAATTGTCATATGAGCCAATAATCAATTTGTCAGACAGACTTTCTTTCCGTGCGGAAGTTCTTTGAGAAATCTAATTTTTCTCCAATTTATCGATTATATGGAAAATAATAATCCTGAGAATATTGGTAGACAAATTAAAAAAAAAAAAAATAACTATCGTCTTGCGAGGTGGTTACAATCGTGCGTAAAAAAATTAGGGAGAAAATCTGGAGGGAAGTCAGGCAAAAGTGAGTCAAAACCCGTTGGAACACCTCGTAATTACTTATTAATCGTTATTATTAATTGTACTCGGTAATGAAGCGATATTGAATCTCGCGAATAGAAATCATTCGGGTAGATTTTTTCTTGTCGTTCACGAGCGTTTGTGATATTCAGTGAATTTATACTACAATGGTTCGTATCGGAATAAAAGAATATTATGTGTTACGAGGACAAAGGAAGTATTTCAGGGTCTCTAAGATAGAAATACACATGGAATATTTCGCAACAAGTGGAATGGTTTTCAATCGGGGTTAGCAATATTCAAGCTCGTCAATAGATTTTAATTTTTCTGTTAAAACTGAAATACACAAAAATGAAAGGTATACCTAATGTTATTTTTCGAGAAAAAGAGTTATTTTTATTTCTTTAAATTTATATTGAAGGCACATTATGAGGAATCAGCGATAAAATGATGCGATCTTGACATCTCTCCTATAAGCACAAAGAATGTCTTTCCTGTAAAAAAGCTTTCGGGTTGGATATCTCGCAGTAAACTATTCCACTGTCACGGGATAAGAGCTTTTTTTTTACGACAGGTAAATACCCTACCTACTTTTGCGTAAGAAAAAAATGATACATCTGGGAACAGCTCTGATATTCTCGATGTTATGTATCGAGTGACAAAAGACCTTGGGCTTTTTGCGAGTTATCGCAACGGATATCGTTTCTACAACGATTTCTATTGTTGGAACAGACGTTACGTTATATCTTTTTGCAAACACCTGGGATCGTAGAATACGATCGAGATATTACGGTTGAGGGAATTTTCGTCCGATATTCAAAAGAAGCAAAAATGTGAAGATATATATGTAGAGCGAAGAATCTTGAATTATTATTTTTCTTCGCTTTTTTTTCCTTCAAGACGCGTCTCCCTATTTCTTCCGTCATTCAAACTAGGACACCATGGACTAAGGGATGAAAAATGGGGGAAAAAAAAAAAATGAGTTCTCGAGAAAGACGGAATAAGAGATCGAGACTCGGGGATAAAAGTGTTGTGTGAAGTATTTGACGAAGGAACACACGAGGAACACCCTCGCCTTTAACGCGCAATAAGTCTGTGAAACTTTGGATTCAACCTCGCGTGTCCTGCTCTCTCTCTCTCTCTCTTTCTCTCTCTCTCGTTTCGGGATCTTACGTGATCCTGGAGGATCTTCTCGTCAAACGTATAATTTCGTTTCTCGGTTGTATACAATGCACAAGGGGTGTGTGGGTATCGCGCAAAATTTTCCATTAAATTCACAATACATATTCGGGGCATATGAGAAAATAATCAAACGAAAAAATAATTGGAAGATATAACGTAGACGAGAGTTTATGCTACGTATTTTTTAAAATTCCTAAACTGAAATCATACTGCTTAACCATGAAGTATGTCCCACTTTTATCTTCTTTTTTTCTTCGTGCCTCGTTAAAAATAAAATTACTAAATTCGTAAATAATATCCAGATAACAACGATAAAAATAATTGATACCAAATAACGAAATGATTAAATGATAATAAATGAGGTGCAAGAGAAATTAAATATCGTATCGTATTCACCGATTTAATGCGACTGGTTTAAGGCTTACGGGAAGTTTCGCGGAGCAACAGCTGGCAGAAAACAGAAGGAAAAGACGCGAAGAGGCAAGAGATATGGCATAGAGAAGGAAGAAGAGAAACGTGACACCACGTGTCGTCGACAAGATGAGTTTTGTGCTTCGTGAAATCCTTTATCCGCAAGAGTAGGTATTCTCCTGTAGTTTATTTCGCCTCTCGAGGACGAGAGAGAGAGAGAGAGAGAGAGAGAGAGAGAGAGAGAGAGAGAGAGAGAGAGAGAGAGAGAGAGAGAGAGAGAGAGAGAGAGAGAAAGAGAGAGAGAGAAAGAGAGAAGCAAAGGATCTTGAAGTGCGAGAGAGTAAGAATCTTGTGGTAGACTCGCTGTCTACCACAAAACGAAACTCATCGAGGGTTGAAGAAGAGCCGGTACGTGTACCGTACCAGTATATATATGCTATAATCGTATACACTTAATCTAGCTATAGTTAAGTTAAAACCGACATGAAACAACGCGTGAACAAGCGTGACGCACATTCGGTATATCGCAAACACCCCATCAATGTATTTTGCATTTTACTGAGGCTCTGTGGCTTTTCGCGAGATTTGAAAATCCGAAGAATGACAAATTTTTCGAATTTCAACCCGAAGCAATGGTATAATTGCTTCGTGAAAAGTAATGTGCATTTTCGATACTTCGGGAGACCTTTGTTGTCGTCAAACAAATTTTAGTACGAAAAATTTTGAGGTACATGATCAATTCGCTTTTACGGATTTTGCAAAGAAACTACGATTTTTTTAAATCACAAATTATGCCTATAAAAAATTTCCTTAAAAATCGATTTTTTTTACATTCACAACGATGCAAATATAGCAAAAAATGAAGATGAAAATATTTATTCTATCTGTTTGAGAGGCCAATGGGTGAATATTTTTTTTGTCAAGGGCTCTTCCGGAGATGAGATTTTTAAATGCATGCATAGTCGAGGGATATAAGTTTTTCGCACCTCGCGGATGAAGAATTGCCAAGCTGATAGGACGAATGGTCGTGCGTGAAATGTTGCAGAGATTGGTCGGCTAAGAGTTTCACGAAGAAGAGGGCTCGTCTCTTTATCGAAAGAGGATGGAATATCGCGAATGCCACTCGTAAGGAACTTGCGGCCAACGACTGTTTTAGAATTTTCTCGTTCAAGGGGCTGTGGGCTGCGAAAGATGGAAGAGACCATCGAGGTACGTGTAGGTACGTACATACAGCTCGAGATGTACTTAATTCTTAGGCAAGAGAGATAGAGATTGAGAGATAGAGAGAGAGAGAGAGAGAGAGAGAGAGGGAGAGAGAGAGAGAGAGAGAGAGAAGGACAGATGCACGCGCAAAGACATCGGTGTTATGGTGTTACAAACAGTCTCTGCCTCGGTACGATGCATCGTCTCGTTGTTGTCACACGGACGCAACACGTAAACTCGACAATGCATCGTGATCGTACAACATCCCCACCCTTATTCTTCTGCATTGCACGTTTTCACACCGCAGGGAACGGAAAACACAGATGCAGAAGGAGATAGAGAGGTGGATTTGACAAGAACAGAGACGGATATCCTCTGTCGTCTCAGTGCGTACGTTACCGGTACGGTATATAAATTATTCTCGAACCCTTTGCCCTCGATCGTACAACTTAGCACCCACGAATCGCTTGATTTTTTTCGCAAATATTTTTCTTTTATATCCTTGTATCCTGTTCGCAGAAATTGTCGTTGGTGTTTATAATATCCTTTTTACTGGAATTTCATTTTTCATAAAGCGATTTGTGTATAAACTGAAAAGCGCTTAACTGCACGCTTACTGGCGGATAGGAGAGGAAATCGTGCAGTTAACCATGCCCCCTCGCGCTACAGCAGCACTGTGCTCAGGGGAATGGCGCTAGCTCGTGTATTGACAAGTTTGTAACTGAGCGGGGGGGGGGGGGGGGGGGTTGACAGTAGAGAGTGTGACAGTCCGTGTGGCAGGGAAAGGGCTGGAGCGTACAGTTAAGCGGTTTCTATTGTATATACTCGTTTTTATCATCTCTCTGGCACGATCGAACGTAAAACGTATACGATAATGACAAGCTCTCGTGAAAATATGCATAAAATATTCGACGACGTGTGATGAGATGAGTGCATGAGAAGAAAAAAAATTGCAAAACGTGAGAGGTGGTTGTGGATATAAGCGCCGGAGAGTTCTCTCCGCGGGAAAACATCGCGGAGATCAGGGACCTGATCAACTCACGGTAGCTGGGATGCAAATGCATCAACCCGGGCCCACGCACATGGCTTTGCACGCAGCGGCGTTTAGCAGCTCGTTAAAATCTTCCTCCCAGAAAACGAGCTGAGGAGAGAGAGAGAAAGAGGAAGAGAGAGAGAGGCTGTAAGTCGCGCGCCACGCGAGGGTATAAGACTAGTCAATTTACTGTTCTCGGAACGTCAGAACGAGAAGAGATCCCCGTCGTCCCTCTCACTCACGAGAACTGCACTTCTCTTATAAATGATGAAATTCTGGGAATATATTATCTATTCGACTCCTCCATAGGACAGGATGTTACTACTCGTTTGAGCGAGAAAAAAAATTAGTCTTTTTTTTTCGAAATTCCACGCTGAAAATGCAAGCTGTAAAGCTTTTTGATGAACGTAAAACATTGCATGTGCAGTCGACAAACGAAGGATAAAATAAATTTTCACTCGAAATGAATCATTCAAATTAAAGTATCAATTGAATTAATTAATTGAACTTTATTTATTTATTTCATCCTATATTTATGTGCGATATCGTCGTTTTTTTTTCAATGCTTGAGATGACTATTTGGCAGTCGAATAGACTGCTTGAAATTTCACTCAGTCAATCGTGACAGGACGGTCTACATTTGCGCGATCTCGTCAACGTTTTTTTATTATTTGCAATTGCGATTTATATCTCTAGAAAAATTTCACTTTCCCGGAGAGAGAGGGCTGAAGAGGTCGCAAATGCAAGGGCGCATTTGTCGTCATTTTCGGCAAGATCTTATGTAACGTAGAGAAACATATATCGATGGACTAATGCCAAAAGGGCTTATCCGTTTTGTATAAGCACAGCTTATACGCCTCTATGCAATTTAACCACCGATATAAAGATTTCTCTGGTACACATCGCCTTCGAGGTTTTTTTACTCTCCAAACGTAAAAAAACCAAAAAAATATTTCAAGTAAAAAAAAAGTATATTATACATCATATTTATTTATATCCATATATTTCCACATACGTAAATAAATAATACCTGCTCGTACATACATATTGTATGCATTTATGTGTAGGCATATATATAGTACATGGAATATAGCAGTGACATCTCCAACTACGATGAAATATGGTATATAGGAGAGCTAATAAATCACAGTTCATCGTATTTTCATGCTGTCCTACTGTACGCGAGGGCCAAGTGCTCCAATTGTATAATGGGACCGCTGAGAGATCCGCGTGAACACGGGAAGCGCGACGTCGACGAGAATGATGAAGCTACGCAAACGAGAGATAAGAAACGTTCCATGCATTCCATTAGGAGACTTGACTATTTATTCTGCTCATGCACATACCACGTATGGGGTATTTCATGGGAAATTAGACGGTTTTTTTTGTATTTCAACACGCGGGGTCAACGATCCTGACGTACCCGCTTGAATACACTTTTAAAAAAGTTAGATTTTACTTCCCTGCAATCAATTCGGAGAAAAATCTTCTAGTTTTGAATATACGAAAGACCGAAGTTTCGAGATTTATTATTGGGTCATTCTGTTCTGTTGACTAGTGAAAAATAAATTTCAAGAATTGCACTAAAATTTGTATTTTTTAAATTTATATTTGATTTTTTTAAAAGTTGAACCGCAGAAAAGGAGTAAGAGCAGAAAGTTAATACTCGTTTTTATCTTGCACTACGCTAAGTAAAATTTTTAAATATGGTCCCTTCGGTTCGAAAAAAAAAATATGTCAATCTTTCTCACTTCTTTCAATTTTTTAGTGGATAGAAAATTTTTTTGAAAAATCTAGCTCTTTTGTACTAAAAGGTGTCATTTTTATGCTCAAGATTCAGCAGTGAATTTTTTTTTCGTCAATTTATACGCAAGATGTACGTTGTCAAAGTTACGACGAATGATAAATCGCAGCAAAATTATAATAATGTTATTTCTTATAAAAATTATGATTGTGTCCTAAATTTTTAGGAGTCTTTTAATATACGATAAAAAGGAAGTAAGCTCTAGGAGAGTGTAAAACATGCTGATCTCTATAACGAAAAATCATCCCAATTCTCGTGGAATACCTCGTGCATATATATACACGCACTCTTAATGTATGTGTATGTAACCGTTGAGAGACTGCAGATAAAGCATTCCGTGTTCGTCTCCCTGTAGACTCGAGAGGCTTGCACTCTTCTCCGTCCCAAGATTTCTGTTAGGAAGTGCCAACATATTGCCAGCGGAAGTGCGCACGAATTTCCCCTTTGCATCAGTACAGCATTGCACAAAGTGAGGAAAAAAAGATCTCGAGGTTTACGTTATAAATTTTCCTCTTGCCATCTCTCTCTCTCTCTCTCTCTCTCTCTCTCTCTCTCTCTCTCTCACTCTCTCTCACTCTCTCTCTCTCATCGTCGAATGAAAACGACGTTTCTTCGAATCAATTTTCCCCAAACGGACAATCCGTCTTACTCGTACACAATTTAACTGCATTTCATGGATATTTTCCTGGCCGTGAAAATTTCGCGTGAAAATAATCGTTGTGTACACAGTAACGCAATGAAAAAGCTCATCTTAAAGATGCCTCATCTGAAAAAAAAATCGATGATTTCCATCGGGTTTTACCGACGATCAAGAATACATAAAAATTTTTTTACAATTCTGCAAAAAGCTCATTTTTCTCACTATAACTACGATATAATATGCGAATATTGAAAATTTTGAATTGCAACGAAGCCTCGTGTGTCGGTTTATTACTGAAATTCAAATTTCTGAATTTCGATGATGGATATAGTCTTTAATAATATGCGAACGAAGTCTCGGCACGTGCATTATATCGCTGCCGAGAATGAACGGATCTCATCGCGCGGTTAATAATGAGAGAGTGATAATGTGGTATTTCGCACGGAGAGACGGTAAATGAGGATATCTAAGAGATATAGAATGAGTGGGAGAGAGAGAGAAAGAGATAGATGCTTACTCATCTCACCGGGTGCACAATGAACTTTGGTCTTGCGTCATTTTCGCATTAACAATATAATGACAAATATATCGCGAGAAGATAAGTCAACAATCACGTACAATCGTTTTTTTTTTTTGCGCGCGTGTAAAGCTCGCTGTGAGTAACGTTCCGATTATTATAATTATTATCAGAGCAACGTTAGCCGATCGATGATTTATCGATAAATCCGATAATTGCAACCTTTTGTGTGTGCGTTAATTAATCAAGTCATCGAGGCGTTATTAATTGCAAAAAAAGAATATTTACATCAGCACACGGAAATAATTTTTTTATTAATTTTTACTGTGAAATCACAGTAACGGGCGGACAAACCCATAATTTTCCAAAATTTAGGACATAAAAGGTAAATTTTTATGGAAATAAGATAGACTTTACTGTCGGGTGACGTAAATTTGAAATGCTTTCAAGAATTTTTACTGAAAAAATCAGTAAATTTTACCTAAATATAAACATTTTATACTTTTTGGTACACTTGTCCCCGCGTTAAAATTTTAAATGTAATTTTTACCGTGATTTCACAGTAAAGATTAATAAAAAATTCTTTCCGTGCACCGATGGTTCAATCGAGATCGAGGAGTTTGTGAGAATTTGGACCATTATTTTACTTTCAAGTAGTGTTATATTTTAGTTAAAAAACGAAAAATTTCTGTCGATTCCCTCCGGATTGTTGCACGCGCAGATGAATAAAGATCAAAAGAAATACGAGTGGTCCAAATTTTCAATCCAACTCGTTTGATTAATTTTTTTACAAAATAATTATCTTTAATAATGAAATGAAATATTTTGTTCATGATAATTGTTTCCTCATTTTTCGCAATCACGTTTTTACGGATAACGGAGATTCTCTTCGCGCCAGGAAAAAAAAAGAGTCGCTCACATTCAAGGGGTGAATGCTTCTCGTAAATTTGTTTCCCCAAAATTTATGTATATATATATAGACGCACCGCGTGATGTTAAGAAGGAAACGACCGTATGTTCCGTTTTCCGTAACCAAATAATCCGTTCCCTCTTTTGAGGTTGAGCTACTGCGTAATATGAAGAAATGAAAAGAAAAAAAAAAATTGATCTCTGACGAGCCGCGAAGAGGCCGCAGTTTATGAGCGCGCGGATAAAGAAAGAAGACGAAGGGAAGATGAGAGAATTAACAGCAGCCCCGTGGCTTGCGTTACGACCGCGAGATATTGTACGCGTCTCGTCATGTTGATTTGTTGGAACTTAAAAAGAAATTTCGAGCCGTTCGCACATCGCACGGGGGGGGGGCTTTACGAGGGCGAGAGGGTTGAAAGGAAGAGGTGACGAAAAAAAGACCCGATCCCCGCACAGCACAGTTTTTATGCTTTATGTTGGAATTTTCTGAACAGTGCAGTGAAAGAGCATCGGAGCCATCGAAAAATTTCTAAAATATCAATAATGCAACTTTTTTTTTTTCAAAACAATAACACATTACTGATTAATATGAGTATTACTGAGTAGTATATGACATGATTTATTCTTTGGAAATTCACATCTTTTGTCGTAGCCATCTTAAGAACTTTTAAAAAAAATAATCGAAGGCTAATGGGAGCATTGATTTTATATAAAAAATAAATGTAAATAAAGAAATAAAATTAAACATTAATAAATATTTAAGAATGTAAAATGTTTTTTTTTTCGCCCACATAACGAGATTAATTTAAGATTTTTTTTTCTCTTCAAGACGCGTTTCTCGTTACGATGTATACTTCAAATAATTATTCTATTTCATTGTCGCGTATCTGCCGCGTCTCGCATTGCACTTTCCCTTCTGGCTCCCGCGGCTCACGATGCACACACGCTGCGCGGGCTGCGTCATTGCACTACAAAATCGAGACGAAAGATAAAAATTCGTTTCTCCGTGTGATCTCGCGTATACCAGGACGAGCAAGAATGATTATATATTCGTATCTCGTATGGGGAGCTCACTGTTCCAGGGCACACGGTCTGAGAGTCTCGCGATATAAGTGGGACACGAGCTGGTATCGCCTTTCCCAGGAAATTCGTAGGTGGTGAATGACGAATACGTCTCTCACGTATGTTAAAGTCAGGATATAAATTTCTAAAGACACCGAAGATCGCACGCTTCTCTCCGTTGTTTCGCGGGACCCTCAAGCGGGGCACGAAGGGAAAGGAGCAAAGTTGCATATAATGGGGAGAGGGGGTAATCCGAGGTACAGTATCAATTTCACGTGGGCATTAATTCTATAGAACAGTTTCTATATAGGCGAGGAAATATCGAGAAATTTTTATACGAAACGTTGAGGAAGAAAATTAAAAAAAAAAAAAAAGTGCATCTGCCGTGCATAGGAAGATCACAAGAGTGCATCTCTCGGTGCATCGGTGCAACGAGAGCTGACCGAGCTGCGACTACGGATGTGTGACTTTCTCGTGGCTGTAAATATGTCAAGTGCCTTCCGCGACGTCGCCGAAGCATCGTAATCTCCTCGACTTTATGGACAAATTAGTCGTTGAATTTTTTTTTTTTTTCTTTCATCAATGGTTTTTTCAATTGACAAATTTGCATGTATTTCTCATATATGCATGCGCAGTATGCGAGCGCGGCATCTATGGCGGTGAAGAAATGGGAAACTGAACGTCGCGGCATTTTGACACTCGCATTAAAAAAAAAAAAAAAACACAATATACATCGCTTCCACTTTCATCGCTCTGTCATACATGTATATACGATGGCTTGAAACCAAAAGAGCGACACCGATATACATATTGAGTGTCTATCTTCTATCTGTACATGAACGAAGATGGCCATATGAAAATCAAAATTTTTGAATTCTTGTTATATCGTTTTCTTAATGTATATATTTTTTTTTTTTTGCAACGTTGAGGCTGAAATAAAAATGTAATCGGTTTCAATGAAATTCATAAAAAATTATTTCAATGTTTATTTCTGGCCGAAAAATTTTGAGCTGCATTCAAATACTGGGCTCAAAAAATTCAGTGAAAAACTTCTCGAAAAACCTAAATATTTGTTTACGCATTGACGAGTTTGAGAAATCTGAATAAATTCTCGGAAGTTCCTGACACTTTTATATAACAAGTGCCGAATAAAAAAATGTCAAAAAATCGGGCGGCTCAATTGGCTCGGTAGTACGCCCCACATGTTACATGGTTTTATGGTCTTTGAGCATACGATGTGTGTTGAGATTCGGGGTCTGAAAGATATTTCGAACGAGACAACGGTGATGAAAGATCAAAATAAATGTTCGTGTAGATGACTCTGTATCCTACAGCTCTTCTACGATCTCGAAATTGGCCCACTTTAACCCATGTAAGCGAGTATGCACCAATGGTTCACGGCTTGTTACCTTCCAACATCCTTTATCCCCGAGAATAAACGCTTCCCACACCGTAATGCATGAAAATCATTGTCCAGTCTGTGTTTGTGTGTGGCAAACGCGATCAGAATTCAATAGGCAATCCTCGAAACTCTCCGCGGAGAAAATAATTTTTCCCTGTGAGATAATAATAATATTCCTTGAATATGTACCGCATAGACCTCACCTTCGAGATCACCACTTTGATGGATATACCATATTATATACGTATTCGTTTCTCGAGTCTCCTTGATTTCTAGAAAATAAGCCTTCGCTGAAATTCAGATATCGCTGTGTAACCGCAATTTTGTTGCAAACCACACTTACCCTATACGAATGCTATAGGCTCTGAGGGATAGGCTTTGTACGAAAAGAAAAGAAATATCATCCATTATATTGTACTCTCGCAGCGCGAGAAAATAACGAGAAACAGTTGTTCCTGCATGCGAAAAGTTTCGTTAAAAAGTGGCCGCACCCTATACAAGAGAATTATACGTCTCTTTTCTCTCGTGTTGAATTCTGCGCGTGATTGGTATTGTAGCAGTGATGAAATTCCCTAAACATTTTCTCTTATCGATTATAAAAAACTGATACAAAAAGCAAGAAAACACGTGCTCCATTTTTTGACAGAGAATGAGCCTACGTAACATATTATTACATCGCGCTGCTTTGTGTGTATCGTTCGCCCAGTCTAAATACGTGGGCTCTGAAGTATTATTACTTCATTTTCATTATGCAACTTAACGCGGTCCGGAGAAAGCATTTTTTTTTTTTTTTTTTCAGTCACGTAATACTCGTGAGCAATGTCCCTGCGTGCTTTCGATCGTTTTAAAATCGGTTCGAAATATTGCATCAGTGTGCCGGCAATGATCGACGCGCCTCTCGCGTTACTTCAAAGAAAATTTTTCCATCATTTCATTTTTTAGTTATAAGACAAGGCTGCGGAATTTTTTACCTTGTACTCCATATGAAGTGAATAATTATTTTCTCAGTGCATGCGACGAAACAAACATAATAAATTTATCCAACAATCGTCACTTTTGGATTTTCGAGATTTTTCATTTTCATATAGTCAAAAGGACTGCAGTTCATATAAACTGAAAGATAATAAATAAATAATTGAAAATATAAAAATAATACTTAATTTTTTTCGAATGTCAACATGTATTTTTGAATCTCGTCTTTCTCTCCTGTGTTCTTTGTACATTTATTTATTTATTTTTGTCATGAACTCAGCGGTATATGTTAAACATTGAATAATCATTAACGTCCCATTGTACAATTCCTCTTTTTCTCTCATCAACCGCACGCTCGGATTATCTAACTCTCGAATAAACTGCAAGCAGCGAAGTCGACATGTAAACTAAACGTCAACGAGATCGAGGTCTGCATTGAGTACGACAACGAGACGTTTTATCGCAGTTGATGCAGTTGCATATATATATATATATATATATATATATATATATATATATATATATGTGTGTATACAGTGGATTGGAGTCGCGAGAGTGCAGCAAATGGCTCGCGAGAACGGTATTACCAGACACGCGAGTCTATGTATATATATATATGTATATGCATATAGTATAAACGATGTGATATTGCGGGGGGAGGACGCACACGGTGTAATCACAACATCGGCCAACATTAAGCCGTTACGAGATCACCGACGAGTATATATAGAGTAGACGAGATTGGAGAGTCAAGAAGCAATACGAATGAAATAAAGCGAGATAAAGATAGAAATGGAACAAAAACCAAAAGAGAAAGAGAAAGAGAGAGAGAGAGAGAGAGAGAGAGAGAGAGAGAGAGAGAGAGGAAATGGTGGAATTACCGATGCGGTTGTCGAGCTAATATTCTAATTCAAGATGGGCTGGGCGTACGTTGAACTGACCGACATTATAGTAAACCACATAGTAGCAATTGCACATCGAGTACCGTAATTCTCGTACTGAACAAGACATTTGCAATTGAGAGACGTTGAATCAACGATGTAATTGACAATTGGCAGTGGCACGATCGTAATCACGAGTTTTCATTTTACTTAATCTATATATACGCATAAGTATATATCTATTTAGGATAATCCGAGGTTTCCGTATCATGCCCCTGAGTATGAAGACGTTTATCATTGACACGGTTGCTGGATACCCAGGTATTTTCGTAATATCTCATGAATCTCAAAATTCAGTGACAATATCGACTTAGTCATTCCTCTAATTTTTTCTTCGTACTCCAGAATTTCCGATCCAGTATAGTTTTGAAATTAAGGGAGATGACACGTGTAGAAAAAAGATCGTCAAATTAATATTACAAAAGTATTTTTTCAATCCTCAATCCTAAGCTTTTCCGAACGATGTTCCATTTGTCAGGATAGAGATTAATTTTTCTTTTGTGATCACATATTTTGACTCCTCAAAATTCGCGAAAAAATAAACTTTTTTTCACCTATTTATGTTAGAAAAATTCGTCTGTTTGAAAATTAGATCGCCAGACATTCGCATATAGGGATTTCATTTTAAAATTGTCATGTTTTATTCGAACCTCGTGCTCTCGAAGTTACCTTTTGAGCTCAAAAAACTCATTGCCAGAGGATCTTGCAGGCAATCGAGTGTAAAAGCGATGCCTCGTAGGATGTTTCTACGTATATTGTCATAAAAGTCACTTTTTCGACTATAGCTCGTCATCCTCCCGTGACATGTTCTGCTGAGGTTGAAATCCGTATACTTTTGGAAAACGATCGAGGAATAAACGAAAAGTTGAAATTCTGTTGTTAAAATGAGCTCCGAGTAACAGTATCAGCAGAACTGCTGGATCTTTTGTTAATGACCTATCGAAAATCGATGTGGAAAAAACCTTCGACGAGATAGTCGAAGGTCGCGAGGCTATGCCTATTATGGGAGCTCGTTTTTTATGCGGGGCTAAAAAAGCAGATTATTTTCGTGATCGTAAAAAAAGCTTCAGTCGTAAATTAAATTTTTTTTTTTTTGCAAACCTCCCGGTTCATTTTGAATCTTTCAATAAATCGAACTAGGAGATTTAGAAAAAATATACATTTGTGAGGGATTAGTGAGTTTCTTTGACGAAGACTAAGCACTTTGTTTTCTCAGAGTGGTTTTCAATACACTCTGAGATAGTCTTTGATTAAAAAAAGCCTTGACCCGAACACTTTGCTACAGTAATTTCCAGAGAATAACAGAGAGAGAGAGGGAGGGAGAGAGAGAGAGAGAGAGAGAGAGAGAGAGAGAGCACAGCTCTTTTCTCGTATCGCGATCTATGAATATGCGTAAGTTAGGTCTTGTATACGATAATATTAGTATAATGCACGTATACAGGATAGGGAATGTGTGTGTGTGTGAGAGAGAGAAAACCGTGAACGTTGTCGGCTCCGATGGCAAACGTCTCGCGTTACAAGCCACAATGCGTTATGCCGTGCTCATGCCGAGATCGCATAACTTAACGGACATCGGATCCGCCCAGAGGCGAGATATTTCATCTGAGGATTCTTCGCGATACAACAAAATGAAATTCATAGCTACGCAACAGCGAAATATGCGGATTCGAGACACAATGATGAAAAATTACAAAAAACACACGTCTCACTTCCGGCTCTCGGAATTTTTGAATGGCCATGATAATTGATCTTGTAAGGGCTCAAAGGAGACACGATTTCCGGCGTACTCTCATTGGCTCTCAGAATTTTTTCAATTTTCAAATTGCATCCAAAATAAATCATCGCGAAAATAAAAAATTCTTTGAGATCTCGCTCCTCTCGACAGGACGATCTTATACGGTAAAAATTATTTTTATTCTTGTGCACATTAGATGAGGCCCTTTGCGCCTATTGTCCTCTGCGGAGACTGAATATTCACGGAATTTCAAAACTCGATTTGTGAAAAAAAAAAAACCCCCCCTCCAAGTATGGTGTTGGCGGTTCAAGAATTCTTGTATATCTATCCCGGAGACCTAAGCAAACAAACGTACGGTATATCGAGCCAAGAAATTTTCGCCTCTCACGTAAACTCTCCATATGGTTTTAAATTTCGCCCCTCAGATCGTGCCGCGAAGGCATCAAAATTAACAGACAAACGTAAGTATTTTATCAACAATAAAAAAATAAAAAAATAAAAACTGCGGTGCATAAGTAACGCGTTTTATTTTCGTTAACGGCACACGCTATTTCGGTTCGTTCGGAGAGCAGCCTCTCTGCGATATATGGGAAGGCTATTATGTACGTACTATATGCGTCCTGCGCATTTCCGACGATATATACGAGTCATCGTGCAAGAAAGCTCGTTTCACGCATCAGGAAGTTGAAAGATTGAAGCTCATTCGTGACTTCTCTCTCTCTCTCTCTCTCTATATATATATATATATACGCATTTATATCGATCCGAAAGAAGTATGGGAGAGCTGCGATATTCCCACAGAGTGCAATAGGAACCATTAGTCTCCGTTCCTTGTCAATCGCCAAAGTCAACTTTCGTGTCTCCCAATTTAGATGATGGCAAAGTTCTCGTACTTATATACGATTAGGTGTCGAGTTTTCAGACAACGGATCCAGAGTAAGTTTGAAAAAAAAAAAAAAAAAAACGGAGAATAGGCAAACTATAAAGTGTCGTCGAGTGAACGATCGTCTTTTGGTGTGAAAGCCCATAAGATCTTTGAGTAATTTTTTATAACTTAATTTTGTAGTTTCGGATCGATTGAAGATTGATTATGGAGAACCACATTCGAATTTTTATCCGAGATGGTTACCTATATCATTGGATCGAAATAAAAGCAATCTTCGTTTATTTATCTATTTATTATAATTCAATATAAATGGATCGAAAAGTTGTAATGTACAACGAGAGTGAAATTAAGATTGAAAAGAGGCTGCAAATTTAAAGATGATAGACGTGACAATTCCGTACCCTTATTGCATATTATGTTTATTTTTACTCTCTAATGTCAATGTGTAATTCGCTTTTGAAATGCATTAAAAACATGCAAAAATAAACCTAAAGATCTTCACTCTCTTCGTTAATCGTTATATTTAGTGTTTTTTTTTCCTGCAGTGCACTGGAATAATAATCATTATTTAAGCGCGAATAGTCGTTTTATATGCAGAATCGAATACTGTCAATGTGAGATTGTAAAAATAAAAAAAATTAAGCTTTGAGAAATTTTCTTCTTCCACTGCGAAAACTCACGAGAATCCAACTACCCGACAGCTCTCCATCGTTATTAAACTTCAACTGCGTACGGGCTAAGGTGTCTGACAATAATTAATATTTCCCGGTGTGAGAGAAAGAGCAATAGAGAGCAAGAGAGAGAGAGAGAACAGGATGTGCTAAGTGTGCGAGAATTGTTGGATTAACAAAGTGAGGCCTCCAATTGACGTCAGTATCGCAGGGAACAAACAAAATCATAAAAGAAAAGAATAATCGAGGTCTGCGTAAAAAAAAAATATATTAGACTATGCTAGCAGAAAAAAAGGCGTAATTGAAACGATTAAACAAGCAATCACGTTATTCGTTACGCCTTTATACAATTCCTGTAGCGATCCATACGTATAGTCAATTTTCCGCCCGAAACACTTCGGCCTTGTGGCTCTGCTTGGGCGAAGAGGTAAGAGGCAACGATGAAAGAGAGAAAAAAAAAAAGAAGCGAGACAAACGCGAAGAGAATATTATTATGCAGGAATAGAAGGCCCCCTTTGATATACAACCTCTCGGCATAATTGACCAAATTCATTCGGACTAAACAAGAATAAACGAGTGTATCTACCGCTGAGCAAATGCCACTTGGGCTGTTCGTCGATTGGTATGGGAGGTTGGGAGACAGCCGACTGACTGGTGGTGACTGGCGAAGGCGCCTCGATCCGCGAATCGGAACACGCATGATCGGTAATCGGGAAAATTTTGACGCGCGTCCATCGAGGCGAAGCCAATTATCGGGATTAATAGCGGACCAAAGACTCGTACGAATTATGAGGTCTCATTGATTTAGATGCTTGCCATAGTCAATGGAGCGAGACAATCGGAGATTGTTGCAGGCATTCGCGTGTCGCGATTTTCAACGACGGTTATTATAACTCGCGATATATGCCCGAGTCACAATCGTGAGTCCCACTGTATTAAACAGAGACTCAACGATAAGTCAAACGAGAGCTTGTAAGAAGCGAAACAAATCGCACGTGGAATTGTCTCTGTGCCAGAGCGAGAAGCTATAGCTGCTCCGCGGCAGTGACTCCGGTACCTTAACCTTGTTTCCATGTACTTTACGACATCACGATAGACGCATAATAGATTAGGTATTACAGACATGGCGTCACACGCGCTAGTCTTGTTAGGCGGGCATCGAATTTTTTGTATTAAAAATCATCGCTATAACGATTCATATTTTGTGAGATAAGAGAGGGAGAGAGAGAGAGAGAGAGAGAGAGAGATCACGCGGCTTCTTTTTATCAGCAGAACCTTTCGATCCATGATCAGAAATACGATACCAGTGTTGGGAGAGTGGGCAAGAGATGAAGAGGTGGCGAGTGCGGTTTTCGCATTAATTCTGAGAATCGTGCCGGGCGTCTAAATTCGTAACACCGAGAACGCGTTGTTGTAGGAGAGAAGCGGGGATACATATACGCGAGTGTGCACGATGCGCTGGGGCCAGCCAAATGGACCGCACAGAAAAGTGGGTGCTCGTCGTTTGTCGGATTTGCACCAACTACTCTGTATATATATGTACGTATCAAGGATTCGTTTCACTCGTTCCGGTGGTACGTCAAAAAGTATCTATAGCTGTTTCATGCTCTGCAGCGTGAAATATTTAGGGGTGGATATAATAATCGATTGAGGAATGCCGCAAAAGTCAACGTGTCACCATGGCTCTTATCATCGCGTGGCGAGTCAAGCGATATACGATCATCCAAACGTGAGCCTTAGAAGGAAAAGAGCGTTCTCGCTGCACCGCAAAATGCAGATCGCTCAGCGAGAGTCGGCACTTTGCCGCGGTCGATCCCTCAAGTATATCGTTTTACTATTTATGCCCTGTTGAGGAACGAGCAATCGCCCGATTATTTTCTCCTTCTAACAACTTCGCCGGATAACAAGCGCCACGAGAGCGAAACTTTTGTATGGGATTGCCGGCATCACTCAATCGTCCGGCGTCCCATTGCATTTATATATACATAAAAATCTGAGAAAAGAACACGCTGAGCAGCGAATATTATTTATGTGTGTATAAATTTATACATTGATGCTTGAACGGATAATTACTCGAGTCGTTATGGCCGCGATTATCGTGCTAGCATATTTTTTTTTTTCGGTATATCGAAAATACGATCGATCGTATACACGGAACCGCGGCCACACGCAGCGTCTTCAAGCCTTTTTGTTATACAGCTGAGCGTTTTATCGATTTTAGCCTCGCGTGCAAAGAGACTCGAGGGCATTCGCACGATTGCCAAGCATCTCTATAAAATATTTCAGCATTTTGAGATTGATAATTTTAACGAAGTCCCTATATCCAATTGGTATTGGCCCATCCTCGCCTATAGCCACGCATTCATATGCACGATTTTCAATTGCACGCTCAATAATATGAAATACATATGATCTATGCAGGTCCGCAGAAATCGTGCAAGTGTGTACTTGGCCAAAGTTGAAAATAGCGTTAGATGCTCGTCGACGGGTTCGTCGACCCAAGTCTCGTGAAACGAGAATCTCGCCAAGCGCAAGCAGAAGCCAACTACACACATATCACGGAGAAAGAGAGCCAACAGTCCTCTGACGTAGGAGATTCTGATGCTGCGAGTTCGCCGCTGTACTCACGCCACATCGCACAACTCTCTCGCATACGCCGGTATAGTTACCAAACGATAAATTCGTATGTGTGCGTTTTCGGTCGAATGGGAACAGCCCTGATGGCAAATGAAGTGAGTTCGACGGGGCTATTTCCGCAGACTTTTCGCGCAACAAACGGGGATCGAAGACCAAAATCTACTAATACGAAACGGGGTATTTATCGTCCGAGTGTTGAATCATGTATTATCGTAGAGATAAAAAAAAAACAGGATCTGATATACATTCTATAATCTAATTTACATTTATTCCAAAAATTTGTAGACACATAGGTTGATCACACAGTCCTAATGATATGAATGTGTCATATACACTTGCCCCACATATCATGAGCAATGAGAGGAGCTCAAAAAAGTATCATGGGTTCCAAGCGAGAACACACATTTTCGGTCGTTCAAAGCTTCGTTCGCAATGTGGGTCAAATTCACAGGTCCCAATCAACATTCGATCATCGTTGCCTCTCTCGACCTCTCGAATAATTTTTATTCACTCGTGTCCTAGATCTGCCGAATCTTTAATCCAGCTATATCGTTTCAACATTGTTAGAGATATCTCCAGTTCACTTCTCTATCTGTTTTTAAATTCCTCGATAGACAATAATGCTATTCAGTCAATTATAAATGCCACAGCGATGGTTGGTATTATCCTTACCAACACAGGCACGAACGGAAACATACACGAACAGAGAATTCCTTTGTATCGGGCTGATATGAATTTGAATGAGGCGAAGAAAAGAAAAGAAAAAAAAAAAAAGACTCGTGGCAAAGAAGGAACGAGTAAAAAAGAAGCTGTAGGTCGGTCGCTGCCATATCTTTGCACGAGGTATAGAGCGATGAGGGCTCTCGAGAATACCACCGATGCGGAACGAGATTTGGGATCTCTGAAATACACCAAGAGAGCTGCCACCGTCGAACAAACAGTTTTGTGCGTGCGTGTGCGTGTGTTCATGTTTCACCATCTAACAGTTTCAGCGTGAAGGGTTTCGCCACGAGGACGACCTTGCCCGGCACGCTCGAGGAATAAACGAGAAAGGTACGACGGCGACCCAACGGGCATTCCAAACTCACTCTCGATATACATATTTACATACGGGGGAGTTGGTGCTAATTTGGATCAAATGGTAAATTTGGACCGGCACATTTATAATTCTATCGGCAACTTCCCAATATCAACTTTACCACGAAACAACTCTATCGGATAAGCAGAAACTTAAATTTGTACTCAATGACATCTCTACCAGAAGAAGGCTATCACCAACATCTCTACTCAATTATACAACTCCACCAGATAAAAAAATCACAAACGTTATTCTGGTTACAAAAGTTTTCGCGGAAACGTATTATCGACCTAATTAATGTTTCTCTATGTACGGTAACACCACTCTGAACGGCAGGATCATTGATTGTACATAGCGGTCCATATTACCACCAATTCCTCGATACATGCGAGCGAGAGTTTTTTTTTTGTTCGTTCCAAGTTTTCGGTTAGTCGGTCTGCGTGTTAACCTCGTAACATGTTTACCGCGTGATATTTGGAGCTCTCTTATCCGTCTTGGAGCATTTTGAAAGCATTATTTCGTCACAAACAGGTGGCGTGTGGAATATCGAGAACTCGCTAAATGCGCATGTGAGCTGACGAAACGAGCTCCATCCTTTCACGCACCGAACGATTAAAAAAAAAAAAAAAAAAAAAAAAAAAACGAACTGCGATGTTCCATTTGTGAACGCGACAAAAACCTTATGAACCACCAAACGCAGAAGGAGAGAAGAGAGAGCAACGGAAAGACCACACCAGACGCGAGAGTGTATCGTTGAATCAAAGATTCATCGATGATGAACGAGCAGGACAACGAAGCTAAAGTGCCGATTGATGCAAAAAAATTAAAAAAAAAATAAAAAAAAAAAACTCCTCGCAGTAACACGACGAATAGAAAAAGAAGAAAAGTCGTTTCTCACGAAGCTTCTTGGTGGTGGTTATGTTACGGAGTATCGAGTCAACTTTATTTAGACCAGTGGCGGTGAGGGAGGCACTCGTAGTAGTAGTCGTCATCATTGTCGTCACCATTGGCCATAAAAGGGACTCGATCCTCTCGCAATTAAGGACGAGGTCGGTCTCTTTCCAAACCGGCAAAAGCCCGTAGTGCAATTGTGCGGTAATGCGGTTTTCTGAAATTGTCGACACTTCACGGTTGAACTCCCGGATATTTTATTGGATATGTAGAAGAAGACAATAAATCGAGGGCCCGTGGCATCGTTTGAACATTTTTTTTCGGTCAATTTATTCGGAAGTTTTTCCCATAGTCATTCTTCATGGTCGCATTCTAAGCTATTTATTATTAAGCGTGTGTATATATATATATACATGTATTTCGTGCATAAAGTTAATATGGGTCAATCTGGTATTAGGAACGTACAGCCGCTTCCTCTCGTTCGATAAGCAGTTTATATTATTCCCGTACGGAGTATACATAAGATGTAGCCCCCGGGGGGCAAAACTGGTTCGGAAAGTCCACAACACCGATGAATCGAGTTTGGCCGCTGTGGAATTATGGTGTGTACGACGGGGTAACGCTAATATCATCCGACTTGGTTGTATATATCACCGAACCCTCGTGGCGTATACCTGCCACGATATCTAAATCACATCGCCCTTGACTCTCTTCCCATCTTTTTATCTCTCTTTCACTCTCTCTCTCTCTCTCTCTCTCTCTTTCTCTCTCTCTTTCTGTCTCTCGTTCTCTCTAGTGTTGTCTCTCTGAATATTTCGAGGGTCGACCGGTTATGAGATAGCTCGAAGAAGGAACACAAAAACGATGAAGATTAAGAATTATTGGTTCGCCAAGCTGCTTCTCAGATCTCGAAACAACAGAGGTAAGCCGTATATGCGCCTGCAAGATATTAGACGAGATATGCTAGCAGATAGTTTCCTGGCAAACGATAAAATGGAATATTCGATCAGCCTTGGAAGGCGCCTATATCTATCTCAGCCTCGCGAAGGGCAGTTTGTGGAACGATATGAGAGGAAAAAAATGTGCTCCGCGTTTGCCTTTTCAGGGAAGAATGCGCGTGAAAAAGACGTACCGACGGTTTTTCATCTTCCGTTATTTCTTCAAGTATCGGAAATGAAAGCGAGGAACGCGAGGAGTAACACAAGCAAAGCTCTCAGCGACTAAAACTCATGATCTTCTCTGCATGCATCGATATTATAGCTGGGCTCTTGCTGCTGCATCAGCCTGAACGGAAGTCAGCATAAAAGTTTTCAGACAACTATAGAGATCTTTTCTCACCACGGGCTCCGGAAATCTGTATAGTGTTTCACGTTTGATTGACAACCCGTATGAGTAATTACCGGATCGAGTTTCACACGTGTATCACATGATGATACACACGACTCTTGCGCAAGCCTATAAAGACGTAATCACGACTCTTGTTGTATAAGCAAACGGACCTCACGAAAGATTTCAATTGACCATTGGATTGGCTAAATTGTTGCATTGGTAATGAATGGGCCATTCGTGTTCCTGGTAAGCTGGAAATTACTCATGCCCTTGTAGTAACTTGCACTTTCAGGAACATAGAAAAATCAATGTGCGTTCGGTTTTCGAAGGTGTTATCATTTTCGGAAGCACTCATATTATATTCCTCTCCGGAAAATAAAGCATATTCTCTTCTAAAAGCTAGTGAAGAAAGCTCCATATATACCCACGTAGATTCTTCACTCGCCACTCGAAAGTTTCTCCTGGGAAAAGCTCTCCACTGAGTGCATCTGCAGACTTGCAGTCGTCGATGGAACTTTTGTACTCATGGGGGGATATCAGAGAGGCACGTACACACTTTGGTGCTTCAAGGGTCAAGTGGAAATGAAAGGATGGCAAGGGCAAGGGGGAATTTTACGTCCGAATGTATTCAACCACCACATCGTACATCTGTTCCCTGTGTAGTGATCTCGCTTACGCGAATGCGTATGCGGGTGATACTTTCGAGCTCTTGGGCGCGCAACGATGAATTATCAGCGACAATGAGCACTCGACCGGGACACTTAACCCCGGACACTCAACTCTTCTTCTTCTTCTTTTTCTTCTTCTTCTTCTTCCTCCTTTTTATTCTTCCGTGGTGTGGCTATATTCCGTCCGAGGCACTCCCTGCCCGCGTATTCCCTCGTGTGATGTACCTGTAGCCGATTCGAGCTTGCATGCATTCTCCATCAATGCATATTATACCCGGTGGGCACATCTGGCTGATGTTGCAGTTGGATGATTCTCGGCAGGGACCCCGGGGGCACATAGTGTGCATTGCAGCTCGTCGAACGATACATCACCGAATCCAATTACCATTACGTCGAGTCAAATGGAAGTAAAAGAAACGCCCAGTGCGTGACTATGGGGCACAAGAGTCATGTGGTATATACAGAGTCAAAGAGAGAAGAGGGTTGGTACTATGTGTTTATGAAAGGACTATCGGGAAGATAATGGGAATTGTTAAAAAAATGAACTGCCAAAGAATCAGAAAAGGTGCATCATGTTCTTGGCAGTATCAAGAATGCATATTTTGAGTTCAGTGTATATTTTGGCTACGAAAAATTGGCCAATGATTCTACGAGTCAATGGTCAGATCGATTCTCAGTGATACTGCAAATGCTTTTGACTCGCAAGCCCCGGACCATCATCGGGCTTCTTATTCAAGTCGAGTTCCCAATGAGTGATCGCGATGTTTTCGCATGAATCATCGATATTTTCCATGTTCACGCAGACACCCAGCGATGCGCGAAAATCCGAGAAATTTTGGACGTCTCGATGTTCAACGGATTGGCTTCTCCGAGAATTGGACGACCGTAATTTCTATATACACGAGAGGATCCATTCGTCACGTCGGTGACTGCTGCCAATCCATGCGATAGCCACACGACGAGGAGCAGACCCGGCGTATGTATATATGTACACGGAACGTGAAACGAGTTGCCGGACGTTTAATTAATGCGATAAGGAATCTCGGGTCGAGGCTTCGGTTCGCGAGTGCCTCGTACATTTCCATTTGGTCGTTTCTCGTTCACACTCGTAGCTCTCTTTGTGTTGGCAGCTCGAACTGTCGATTCACACACGCGGTCACGTATGTGTACACATCGCGGTATGCTGTACACATATTTATTAAGATTTCATACTGTCTATGTATGCAACAGGTTCGAAAATACGCGCGAAAGTCCAGCCGTTAGCAAGGTTCAATCCACACGACATCATAAATATAAAAGTTTTCCTCATGCTGCGTGTTTCTACTGCAATCTTCATAGTCCTCGATTCTTGGGGATTGTTTTTTTTTTTTCATTCCACTTAAGTATCCTCAATGTAAGCAAGCGCGCCGACGATACTTCTCTATAGATGAGTCCGATGAAGGCGCAACGCGGGGACCTACTAATTTCCAGTTTATCGATGGAAATTTTCGATCGTCTGTGTAAAAGGATACTTTGGCAAATGAGCTCAGTAACGGAAAAGCAACCGAATCTTAGCCTGTATATGGCTTGTGTGGAAACGATATGATGATTGCGGCCTCGCACTACCGTTGCATGGACCGCAACTTTTATGCCATTGTCGCTGTATCCGTTAATGAAATTTTCCATCCAAGAGAGATCAATGATTGCAAGATGCTTTGTTGAATCAAAGTTTCACTAATAACGCAGTAAGTAATATATCTATGAATCCGAGACGTTTGGAGCCGCGAGATATATATATATATATGCGCTACATGCGTGTGCATGTGTCGGCGCGCTTTGACCCGTTATAAACGCACACGCGATTGAGAGACGTGCCACGCACCACAGGTAACATACATTTATGAGTTTTCGCATTGCCGTTTTATCGGCTCGGGTATTCTCACTGTCACGTCAGGCTTGGCAACTATCTAATGACGAATAACGAAAAATCCGGTTTGTTAGGAACTCGGAGGCATCTGGCATGTATCCCACGTTATGATTATCCAGAGTCTGCGCGATGAGCGAGCATATATATACAATCGATCGAACGACCCATTTCTCAACGAGTTGAAATTTTTTTTTTTTCGTAAGATTTCAGAGGGTCTGAACATAATTATCACCCGACTGTGTTAACTATCGATGAACCGTGACAGTGAATAGAAAAAAATAAGTTTGCTATTGACATTCCTCTCTTATATTTCTTAGACTTTATCTCTCAACGAAAGTTTATCGCGTCTTGTCCAAAGAGGTAAAACTATAGCGGAGTCTTGTCGACGAAGGAAAATTATAATTCTAGTGATTTGGCATTCGTATATCTAACGAGGCTACGGGAAGCATACAAGAAAGAGGTGGATCTAATTAATGTAAGAGCGATGAGTTGTGTGGAAAGGTGTCGACGCGGGTTCTATAACGTGAAAACGAGGGTCGTTCTTTGCTCTTTATATCGCTCGTGTATATTAACGACGTATATACAATTATATCTTGGACGCGATAATTCTTCGATTGATTGTAACGATACGAAGGGGGCTGGATTCGCATACACGTGAACTACGGTTGTAAATTGTGACGCGATCTGGGACGACGAGGCGTAGTATAACAACTTGTGATATTTCGAATCCACAGATCGGGACTCGGCGTGTGAAGTCTCGACTGGACTCTGGGAGGGTCGCGAGGAAATGTTGAATGAAACTAATTACCGCATAGTTGTGTCTGGCCTCGACCTAACGTAGAAAGAGAGGAAGATAGAGAGAGAGAGAGAGAGAGAGAGAGAGAGATAGAGGAAACTATACAACTACGGTATGACGATATTATTGTATACCAGAGGTTCTAAAAGTTCGTACCTCCATTATAAATTCATTTCAAAAATACTGCCAGCACACATACAAATTCATCTGCCAACGAAATAATGGAAAATTCAATCTCGCCCTCGCAATAATCAACCAACGAAAATGCATTATGTGCGAGAGACTCTGGTAAGCTATTTCACAATACTACTGCATTAGAAGCCCCTCCAGAAAGAGAAAGAGAGAGAGAGAGAGACGTGAGAAACATACATACCGTATGCAGAATTTGAAACGAGAATTACGTTCTCGACCAGATTCCATGTATATCTCGTATCGTCCACCGCAAAGTGCGAACTTTGTGATGCGGATAGAGTTGCGCAAAAATTAGCATACCCAATCGCAGCTGGCTTATACATCTCTGAGCTCAGAAACGCAGAAAATGAATGTAGAAAAAAAAAAGATGAAGTTGCAAAGCCCTCGCACCTCCAAGCCCATCGAGAAGCTCGGAGGAACGAAGGAAACGCACGATCATTTTGCTGAGAGGCGTTACAACCATATGGAAGCAAAGACGCAGAGTATCGATCAATAAATGTGTTGTTGCTCGGATTTCAGAGGAACGCACTAGCACACACCCCCCCCCCCCCCCCATAGGTTGCGGTCGAAATACCACAATTTATTTCCAAGTTTCGAGGAATTAGGAGATTATGCTGATCCAACGTGGAGAGAGCTTTTTACCTTGTTGAACGATTAAAACAGCTCATATATCGGAATTTTTTTTACCAAAAATATTCTCTTGATCATTACCATATCTAACAGTTATATGTATTTAACTTTCTTCCTAGAACATGAAATTTTTTGGCTAAAAATATTGAAAATTATAGAAACTAGACCTTGAGAAGAGGCAAATACCTATTTTCCTTGCGGCTGAGCAGCACACGCTTATACGAAACGTCATCCAACACCGTATTAGTTCTCATCTATGCGGACGGTTTACGCAGCTGTGAAGTAGCGTGTACCCGATATATGGCGGGGGTTAAACTGTTCATACGTCTGTCGAAAGAATCCTGGAAGTCTGACACCGGGATTTACGTCAGCGCAGAAAAAAAAAAAAAAATATAAATTTATCGACAAAGTTTTACGAGGCTACCACTTCAGTAGGAGGGGGAAAAAAAGGTTTCAGCGTAACGGGAGGCTGGAAAGATTTCACGGGCTTACAATGGTCACACGTGGCTCGGCGCAAGGTCAATTTTGAGCCAAGGTAAACGCTCTTGCGTACCGGCAATTTGGGACATATCCCATAGCGCCTGCGGGCTCGGTCTATAACGATCTGAGTGATCTAGGTCTGTCATCACAAGATCGTTAGACCAGTGATGAAGATGCGTTGTTTTTTCCTTCATTTTTTTGTATCTATAAATGCCGGAAGTCAACAAAAACTCGTTAAGGTCACAGGGCCACTCTCTCATTCGAAATTACCTAATCTCGCTAAAGCGACGAGAGTATGAAAATTATGAAAACATGTTTTGTGGACAACAGTAATGCAAAGTATCTGTGGATGCTGGGGAAAGAGCGACACGGAGATGACAGAGGCAATCGTATAGCCAAATAAACATGTATACATATATATATATATATATATATATATATGTATAGCTAGGAGCTAAAGCTTCGTAGGGAACGTGCTCCCAAGAGCGTGACTCACTAATAACATCGCTAATTATGATTACGTATCCTCTGCGCCTTTCAGTAAACTCTCTCAGTGTTTTAGGTACGTTGTATACGTAAAGGAGGGTAATAGCAAGAGAGGCCATCGGTAGGGCTCTCTCGGGGCCAGAAGGCAAACGTGTACCGAAAAAAAAAAGCTCGCTCTTCTTCTCTTCTTTATGGTATACATCTTGACGGTGTGGAACGTTATTCAGTTGCAACCGAGCTCATTGCGTATCGTCTGTGTTTGTATGTAACCACCGATATGCACACTCCTTTCTCTCTCTCTCTCTCTCTCTCTCTCCCTCTCTCTTTCTCAGTGATGACTGAACCATCTTCTCGTTCTCTCCATCACCTTTTTCACCGTTCTCTCTACGAGCCGAATGAATAATTGTACGGACGTGCTCATGATTGCACGATAGAGATACATCTCTACCTTTACCATCTGGTCTTCCTCGAGTCTATGCACCGCACGACACCTAAATAGCCTACATATATACACATATACCGATGGGATATCGTGTCTTATGAGAGAATCGATTGCCTTATCTATCGGTCTACTCGCCTGACTTCTTCGTTTCACTTGCTGTCGAATCAATGGGCAAAAAATGGAAGAAAGATAAACAGGAAAATAATCCATTTTATATAGGAGTTTTTGGCAAAATAGTTATATATCTTACATAAAAATAAAAAATGAAAATATTAAGTATTCGGTATTCTGAGATTAATTTCATACAATTATTCGCTCATAATGAATATAGGGGAAAATTATTTTAAATGACTTTTCGATTCTAAGGATGCGCAATGTCCGCCTCAACAAATGAGATAACCCGTTGATCGGTGCGAAAATGGATTTTTGATCGACAATGAATAAATATTTTAAGGGAGGCGTAACGCACGCGTGGAAGGAGAATACAGCTCGTCCTGACGTCGACTTATCTATGAGGACGAGTATGCTGGAATTATCCTCTTCGTTATACGCTGGATTCGTTGAATAGAAATACACGATATTATCTCGGGACCGATTGTCGCGTGTGGGCAATGTTAAATCCTCGCGCGAGAAGATCCGTTATTATATGGACTCGCGCCTCGGTGCCACCGGCAATTATTATACGAGCAACGGGAAAGAACGAGACACGAAGAGAGAGAAAGATAGAAATGCTTGCAGATATACGTACGCGCACGCAATTACGCTAATCTACGAAGGGGCTGTGAGATAACGATACCAGCACGTATGCGCGCGGATTTCCTCGTCGTTTCTGCTTTTACATAGGCAGGCCCATGACAGCAATTATTTTATCCCTCCAAAGGACTCGCTCTATCAAAATTTTACCGTTAACGCTGTTTTTCTTTTCTTCATTTTCCATAATTCCTCGACCAATATGGGTAAACCGTGGTATTGAGAAAGAGTAAACTTCTCAGGCCTTGAATGAGTCTACATATATATATATATATGCGTTACGGAATGGTTTAGTCGAGCCAACGGATCTCTAAAATTCAACTTTACGGAACGTTAAGCACACACGATAATAATGCCGCGAAAAAATTACTGTCACGATAATAAAAACAATTCAATACTGAAAAGTAAGTTTTTTCTCGACATTTTGGCATGTCTTCTCGAAAATGTTTAGGCAATTGAGTTGTTCTCGTTTAGCTATGATTCCACATTTCTCGTTCACTAAAATATTTTGTCCTAATTTTTTTTTGCATACGTGCACGCGCGCTCAGAGAGTTCGTTATGGCGAACGATGTATAATTATTTGAAGCTCTTATAACGGCGCAAGCGCTAGGACAATGGGACATAATTAAATTTCGTTGTAGCGTTTACCCCGTGTGGCACACGTAATTATTGAGAGCCCAGTATAACACAGGCTCGGGCGACGTGGCATTTAATAAAGTTAAAATGCGTCAAAAGTGCACTATGTTGAACGTATATAATATATATATTCATTATTTCGGGGTTATACGTATTTTTTTGTATAACTGCCCGTTTGGTGATTCATAGAAGTAAATATGATTGAAAAGTATATTATACTGAAATTTGTCAGTATTTTTTTTTTTTTTGTGGTAAAGTATGGCATTGATAAATCCAAATTAATTGACAGCTTATCTTGGCACTTTGAACGACTCCGGAAAAAAAAAATCAAAAATTTAGTAGCTGAGTTAACATGGCATATGAGCCATATATGTATTACGTGTATAATCGTTCGGTCTGAGAGAGAGAGAGTGTGCAGAGTGAGGGCAAAAACTGTCACTACATTTTATTTTTACGATCGAAAGAGAGACAAAAATCCATACGAGGAATGTCCAAGGGCGATTATATGCACCGAGCATGAAATTTCTAGTAAACTCATTCACCGCGTTCATCTCTCTCTCTCTCTCTCTCTCTCTCTCTTGCCTTCGGCATCACTCTCATTTCATACTGATCGTACCATGTCCGAATGCGGTCTGCCTCGAAGAGTTTTGTACGAGAGACGAACCTTTTCGCCCAAGACTCTCGAACAGCCACATCGCCGTATACAGGGAGTCATGAAAATGCAAATTATCCATCCGAGTCTTACTGATACATATACAATGCCCTAACGATACGATCGTTCGATACGGGTTACTCTCGAATGTGCAGCGGTTAGCCAGAGAGAAATTTATTGAAGAAAAAAAAAAGTCTGGGAGAAAAGATACTACGAGATAGTACTAACCGATCGTCAGCACGTCATCCGACAAAACCATTATCCTCAATTTGACCCTGATCAATTAATAACTCGTTCTTACCTGAAATGAGGAGGGGAGAACAATAGTATATTATGCGGCAAGCGCGTAAAGTGACTGTTTTCGAGCGAGGTTATGTTTTTAGAACGAGCCGTTGGCTTTGCCTGGTGAGCCGAAGGAGAGCCAGGCAAAGCCAACGGAGAGTGCTAAAAACATAACCTCGCTCGAAAACAGTCACTGTACGCGCACGCCGCATACCATATTTTTTACGGCACAAGTATTGAAAAGCTACGTTTTGACGCCTGTTATCGATACGTGAAGTAGTACTTGTCGTGGCTAACTTCGTAGCTGACACGAAAATTTTTTGATGGCAGTACGGTGCACGACTCTCAGAACTGCCATAAAAAATTTTTTTTGTGTCAGTTGCGAAGGTAGCCACGAAAAGTGCTACTTTACGGTTCGATAATAGGCATCGACAAGTGGCTTTTCAATGCCTGTGCCGTAAAAACGTAATTCTCAGTCTTTGCCGGCGTACTCAAAATTTCTTACGGATTTTATAAAACAAAAAGTGGCTGATAATAATAATGTAAAAATTTTCGACAGTTGAATAAATAGAAATTATATATTGAGGGTTTCTCGATCTTTTTGCTAGCATATGTCGTCTTATCAATTTTTTTCAATACTCTTTCGGATTACATCGCTATTGCTAAACAGCAAAGTTTTGACTTTGTCAATTGTTAGTTATTTCTTATAGGGAAAATTTTCAAAGGATATTTGAAAATTTCATCGTTTTCAATATTTTTCTAATGATTTTGAAAAAAACTTCAAAGCCTCAGTAGTACAAACAAAAAAGCTGCAAAGAAATTTACAGCATATGATGATATAAAAACTGAAGCCTTTGGGATAGAGCTACGCGCGCATGTATGTAAAGCGGGTTGCTGTCTGCCAGGGGCGATATTTATAAATGTGCGAGCAGTCTGTCGTGACTCGGGGGCATCTCACGGAATAACAAAAAAATCGTTTAATTTTTTTTTTTTTATTTTGTCTATTCTTCCGAATGCCGTGTAATTCCCGATATCTCGATTTGTATATTGAAAAGAGCGCTTGAAAAATTGCCCGAAAACATCGAGACCGGGGTATGTACGCAAAAATTCGAAAAAATCAAAGGTCCCAGTATGAAAATTAAAGTTTGAACGGTTTATGAATACAATTAACACGGAGATGAGTGGATTTTCCAATTAAAATTACAGCGATTTTAGTGCATAAACTAAATTTTCGCTGGATAAAAAATAAAATTTGGAATTTTTCGAATTTCTTTCAAGACTTCAAAAGCTTAAAACTTAATTAAACTTTGTCATTTCCGTTCGCACGAATCTATACGGATAGACGACTTCCATGTGGCGTTTTGTGCGTTCACTAGAATTTCAGAACGAGATGTGGAGAGATAAATTTCACCTTGCGTTATATCATGCTCGTCTCTGTTGACTCGCGAAAGAGCAATATAGAATCGTGCAGCGGAGAGACGAGTAAATTTCATTATGTATCTATCGGAACAGGAAATGAGAGTTTCCGTATATACGTTCCTTTCTTGTCGTCGTCGACAACGTCGTCGAGCCAACGAAATTCGATCAACCACGTTGAACTTTGGACGCTCAACTTGTTTAACTTCCTTCACCGATCTCGCGACTCTCCCGCTGTATATACGGTTAGTCAACCGATATCACTTTAACCATATACTTCGCACTGAATCTCAGATGAATCGACTATAGTTTCACGAGTGTTTGCACGCAGCATCCATTTTTCTTTTTCTTTTCAATTCGTATACACAATGACAGGAGCAAAAGAGTCAAAAGGTTTTTGATGAAATCCCTGGAATGAATTTGATCGTGTGTCCCGATAGAATTTTAACGACACGATTCATTCATTGTTTCTGTTGAATTTCGTTGGAAAAAAAAAAATTCACGAACCCGTGAGCTCCACGCAAGATTTTCAATTGAGAGATGACGGGAAAATTGCAACGTCGCGAGTTCCGAACGGATAAATTGTTCGGTTGAGACACAAGAAAAATTAATTCCCTTCGATTCGACAGTGGGTGAGGATGTGACTCGGGCGTTTATACGTGCGTCAAGAAAATAAAAAATCTTGGGGAGTTGTATCATGAATAAATATCGAAAAAATCTTCATTACCATACGGGGCGAACATGTAAAATTTTTATTCCCTTTTTTCCATCGTGCCCGCAAACCGTTTTACGAGCGTTTTGTCCCGACAAATATGTATCACACTCTCTATCGTCCTTCATGCCTTCTCGCATATTTGCTCTGATAAAGAAATGAAAGAAAAAAATGAATTCTACGTGATCTTGTACATTGGAAACGTGAGGAAACGCTTTTTTTTTCATACGCGCTCGTCTCGCCAAGACACACACGAGCAACAATTTTCATGAAATCTCGAGGGGTAAGAACTCGTGGGGCTCCGTATTTCTCAAATCGAGTATATACGCATGAATATGTAAATTTATGGGCGGAGGAAGAATTTTATGCTGAAATAATTTTTTTTTTTTTCGCGAGAGCGATTGTTGTTGAGAATTGAAAAATCGATTGGGTCGAATAACCGAGAGAATTCCAGTCACCATCACTTATTTGGGTCGAATATTTCTTTCTCTCTCTCTCTCTCTCTCTCTTTTTCTTTGCCGAGACCAGGTAAAATACGTGTATACCTGTATGTTTATCGCAAGTGCAGCCACTATGCACTTACGACGATGTATTTGTGCATATATGCAACAGATGCATTCCCACGTTTCTCGAAGTGATATTTCTACCATTGTCTCTCTCTCTCTCTCTCTCTCTCTCTCTTTCTCTCTCCGGTCGTCCTTTATTGGAACGCGTTCTCGTTGCATTCTCAGGTGTAAAACTCACCTTGTTCTTCGCGGATGTATATCTCGCATTGCGCCTCTCGTAAGGATGTATGTATATATACATAAAGTACAGGAAGAATTTGACGCGAACTTACCGCGTGTATACAAAGGAGGGGAATGCTCACGTAAAAAGCTAATCGAGCAAAACGTGTGCGTGAACTTTCTAAACGTCGCAACGAACGCAAAATGTCCCCGGAACTCGCTGGGTTCATGACTCGAAAGATTTTTTTTTTTTTCACGATTCCGCGAATCTCAGCTATACGTCAGATTTCATAGCAATAATGTTCTTCGGAAAATCTCTTTGATTGCTTAAACTTTCGTATAGATCTGCCTTTAATTCGATCGGAATCGATGAAGGCGTATTCGAAAATGATGCACTTTTTGCATTTTTCGAAATTACGCTTTTGATTGTGAATATACCGTAACGGTTCTCTTTTTTTTTTTAAACAATAGTCTCATTGCAATATGTACGTTGAATAATTTCATGCAAGTCGAGAAAGGGGCTTTACGAAATTATTGACTTGTTTGGAAAAAAATTTCAATGTTAATAAACCAAAAAGATTCGAATATCGAGCTGAGGAGCAAATACTTGCAAATCGATACTTGATGAATATTGCTTCCCGAACATTTTTAGCCAAAATCGAGGAAGTTGCCTGCCAGTTAATGGAGATTCGTGAATATATAGCGAAAAATGATGAGCGCAAGCAAGCATCGATGCCGATGATTTGCTCCTTTTTTTTATTTCCGATGAATCGAGTTTTATGACGCTCTGTATACTGTATACGTGAAAGGGCGTTGAAGATCCGTAAAAGGGCGTTTTTTATAATGAAAGGTCATTATCGAGATTCTTTGATCGCTTGCGAAAGGCTCGAAACCACGAGCAATATCGATGGCATTGTAGGGAGCACAGGTGATGGATATCCATCAAGGGCTAATTGACTTTCGCTTGATAGGCACAAACACACACACACACACACACACACACACACACACACACACACACACACACACATGCACATATCAGATCGATCCTGTCTATACATGACGGGATATCCTGGAGCTTATCGATTAGATGGGCAAATTGCGTGTTTACGATCTGTATATGGATATAAGCTGGACGAAATTTCCCCAGTCTGCCTGATGGTATAAGAGCGATTCCTGTCGGATGTGCAGTAACTGATAGACAGGAAGAGTAAAATAGTGACGAAGCGAAGAGATATATACGAGAGAATAGAGAAGTAATCGAGACCGCGAAGACTTATGCAACATCGGAAACGATGGAACTGGGCCATCGGTCGAAAAAAAAAAAAATCTAAAACACGTATAAAACAATTTACAGAACTCTAAAATATATGTACACGTGTATGTAGGAATGAAAAGCACTGTGCAATCATATTTGACACGGAAGAACGATTCTCCGTAGGATGAAAATTCTAACGAATCGAACGAGAACGCAGACAGGCTCACCGGGCCATGAAAAAAAAAAAAAAGAAACATGATAGAGCAAATGTCGTATAGTTTCCCTCAATGGTGTCATTCATAGGCATACGCATTGTTTGGGAAAATAATTGAAACGCGAATGTCCCACGTGTTATATCGGTTGTGCGAAGCGAGGTTGAATTTTGCAATAACGATAGCCACAACAATCCTCCTGACGAGAGCAAAATAATGAAAATCACTGATTGGAGACTAATGAAAAGCGAGGGAAACAGAGCTTGCTAAATCCTTTGTGGTATTAATACGTCACGTAACAGCGGCTTCCTTCTCCGTTCAGCGCTGGCTCCTTTTACATTTTAATTGTCCTCGCGGCAATGAACGAGCTATTAAAAAAAAAAAATAATAATTCACGACGTATCGTCATATTTTGACGAGAAGACTGGAATTTTTTAAGATGTCTCGGTTAGTTCGTTTGAGTGAGAATAAAGTTTAAGATTCGGCTTGAGAAAGAGAGGGACTTTACTGTAACGGAAAACCGTTAAGCATGAGCGAAAAAAAAAAAATAAGGCTGAAAGTCGCGCTGGCGATTTCATGAAAAAAAGAGGCTTAATTCGAGAGTGATGGAGCGTATCCATTCCGAAATATCCACCCACGCAGTATAATATTTATCTCGTTTCTACGACCTTTATTTATTCGTTATTTATGCCTTTGCATGTGAATATATATGTATACGTGTGTGTATACATATACCACATATACCCTTTTTATCGAGCAGATTCGTTATGATTTATCTTCATTCGACGCTCCTTTTGCGTTCATTCTCAAACATTACCGACACACGGACAGACATACACGCTCCTTCGCGAGAACTAATGCGACCACAGAGACGCAGCTATTAATCGAGAGACTCCGGTTTTCTCACCCCCCCCCCCCTCACCCTCCGCTGTTAGAAATTCAACGGGTTGAAATACCACATCCTAGATCTCGCTTTGGTCCAAAAGTTCAGGGACAAAGTTTATACTTCATAAGCCACAGTGTGGGACGTTCCCGAACAGTCCATTTGGCTCTCTCGTTTTGATAAATGCAACACGCCCGAGAGTTCGCAAAAGGTGTGCTGCAGAGGGATCTTTGATTCGCAACACATTGCAATGAAGTCTGGAAAGAATCGTATAAGCAAGCTGCTCTATGGTCCAGCATACATTGAAACTTTTGGCCATATTCGCTTGGAAAAAGAGCACAGATATACATTTTTCCACTTTCTTTCTGGCGAAATAACACTTTTCAACAATTTTGCCTAACTTTAATCGTGCATGATCCCTTGCATGTGCATCCAAACGTCGCTTGGAACATTATGAAATTCCGAGAAATCATTAAATCGTACTGCAACGCTCCAGCTTTGAGTTCAGAACTTTGGTCTACTCGGGTCTGGTGTATCGAATAGAAACAGTTCACGTGCCAGTCGAGCGAGTGCAATATTATTATTATAAAGCATATTCCACGATACAATAGTCGTAGAATATTGAATGCTGTAAGCCGAATTTCCAGAACTCTGGTGTACCTGAGGGCTATTAACGCTCTGCTACACAGAGAACACCTAACGTCGATGGCTCAAAGTTTATCGTGTGCTACGCGTGCGTGTGTGTTATAATAAAGCTTTGATAAGCGATTGACCGTGATATTTACGGGGTATTAAACAGCGGTGTTGATCGCATATACGCGCATTTCCGAAGATCGTCACAATGAAATTCGATCAGGTCAAGGTGTCGTGTATTATCGAGAATAAAAACGGTCAACGCGCTTCCTCTCGTCGGTCAATAAACACCGAAATTTAGCTCTCGGGCTTAACAACATCTCATCTTTCGGGCTTTCGTCCTCAAGCACGTAAGTCCAATGAAATAGTCTCGCAGGAAACAAACGTTATTATAGCTCCAGCCGGAAGTCTATATAGAGGAAGGCAGAGGCATATAAACTTTCTTTCGCCGGGATATTTTTCCTCCCCTTTCGGACCAATCCATTGGAGAGGTTCTTTGGAATCTTCACTCCCCATCAGACTTAAAAGACAAGGTTGATTGGCCTGATTTGGCAAAAAAGGACAGCTCGACACCTTTTCTTCGCATTCTCGCAGGAAAATAAATCAATTCAGAAATTTGAAATTCGATCATTTCGAAAAGGTCAAAGTCGTTTGTTTTAAATCTGAGACTTCTAATGACTGCGCTGCTTGATTCACGGTCTCTGTGGAGCTTTGCGCGATTGCAATCAATTTTCTAATTTTCATTTAGCTACTATTTTTTTCAACAACCCCAAGCCGCTTCGTTCTTCGCTGTATAAATATATAAAGAGGCTGCCGTTCATTATTATTTTCTGTTTTTTTTTTTTTTTTTTTTTAGCACAGTCTCGAGATTACTACGAGAGAGATCTTTAGGTATTAGAAAACCAAGATTTGCTTCGCGGTCGCGGCTACGATCGCGCACACGTGACGATCTTCCCAAACGATATTTTATTTACTACCGGAATTGTTCTAATTGAAGAGAAAATAAAATGTTTCTCTATACTTTATCGAGGCATGATCATAGGTTTTTTTTTTTTTTTTAATTTTATGCAAGAATAAAGTTTCTTCTTTCGGTAGAAGTAGCTGCAATTGAGAGTAATTTCGTGAAACGTGTGTTTGAAATATTATTTTACGTAATTTATAAGAAATTTGAGCCATCTGATCTAGATCGAAGATATTGAAAATACATAAATATTTATCAAGTGAGAAACTTCAATGAAAAAAAAAAATGAATCGCAACGAAAATTTTGCTCTTTCAGCAGATGATACGCGGAATCTCGTTATTTTTCTATGTACCTGCAATTTTTCTCTCCCTCATACGACGCCACAGAGCTTCGGCTTTGCGCATCGGCCAATTTTCAACTTTTGCGCTGAAGCTCCGAAAGAATTTGTACTCCTTGAATTGTGACATTCTTCTGCTGCCAGAATGACCGGAAGTCGCCTCACCGATGTTGGACCTTGCCGAGGGTGCCGGGGACGCACGGGCGCGACTCCCTTCAGATGCCATTTCTTGGTTTTTATTTTTTTCAATTTTATCAATCGTCGTTATTTCAGTAGGTCAGTTGAAGAGATTTCATTCTTTTCCGTCACGAAAATTCTTTAACACACAGTTAATGGTCATTATGGATCTCCTTTCGCATGGTGTATTTAAATGCCCCGGTGTATTTTTTTTAAGGGTGATGATCGAAAAAAAAAAAATTACAATAAAAAGTTATAAATAAAACAGCCTGAATACATTGGTGAGTCGATCTTTCAGATATTATACTTCCGGAATCGGTGCTCTCTCAAGAAACGTAATTTTAATAATCCAAATGCACAGAGCACATAGGACAATTTATCATCGTCATAAAGTTAATAACTATATACACGCGGCGGAAGCGCGAGGAAATAGTATGCATGTGAAATGAAATTTAAAAATTGTAAAGAAAAAAAAACAAACAATTCGCAGAAAGATCGCGGGTAATCGCGAGAAGTGATTAATCCGAGGGTCTATTGACTGCAAAGTACGATGTACAAGTGATTTCAGAGTGAAGTCGATTTCACATGATTCAGTGATTTCATGAATGATTCAAGTTATTTTAAAATACATGTGACTTTATGTGATTTCTCACACGATTCGAACGAATCATCATTATACAATTTCTGAAATCACTTAAAGTACGTACAGCGGAATTATTTATTATTTATCGCTCAAACATCAATTTACAGTATACCAGGACCGTGTGGTGTCCCTTAGGGATTGAAAAACAAAGATTTGAGAGTTAAAATAATTTCTTTATTTGTTTGAAAAGCGCTGAATTAACATGAAGACTACTCTTGGACATATTAAGCGAAGATATAGTTAAACAAGAATGCAGATTGATGCGTAGCAACAGTGGTTTTTTTTTAGCTTCATGATTACTTTAACCTGCAGTCGACAGTTCAGACTCTTCTTAAAAGTCAATTTCACACGATTTTTCTTTGTTCTAAGATGCCAGTAAAATTGGACGAATGAAATTAATTAAGTATAACTGTTATAATTTTATATAAATAAACCCAACAGTGATATCATACGACGGAACAAAAAAGAAAATAATGAAATATCGAATAAAATTATTCGTCTGCAACAAACAATATTACAAGTTCAACGAAAAAAGCTCACAATCGGCGTGAGCACTGACTCAACTAAAGACGAGACTCAAGACCTCGCCCGGCCTCGCTCAAGGAATTAAAAACTATGTTGCTCTCGATGCTGATATACTTGTATCGTTCGATATGAAACACGCTTAGAGCACGTTTGTGTGCTTTGTTTTAGCGGGCGTAGTTCGATAGTAGCAACGTCGTAAAAAAAAAACTTTTATATTCTGAATATATTACGTGATTTCTGGCGATTTCCTGACTTTACGTGATTTCACGCTGATTTCAAACAACTCGGAGTGATCTCATTCTGATTTTGAGTGTTTTCAACGACGTTTGAGTAACGTTGGTTTCATGTGATCCAACTCCTCGTGATTTCAGTTCTGATTGAAGACCAGGGTTCAGCGATTTCAAGAGTGAATAGCCCCTCGGATTAATCGTCGATCATTCGGTTCGATAATAATTTCATCCGGGAAATGAAACCGTTTTACTCCCGAGTATTGGCCACAGAAGTAAGGATAAAATTAAAATTTTCCACGGTGTAATTAAAAAAAAAATAAGTTTTCCGATCTTCCCGCTTCAATTAAATGCCTGCAGGATTTCGATCACGTGGCTAGGATAGTTTTTTTTTCTCTCCTCATTCCCTGAAACTTATTCAGCTTTGCTCACTCTATCGCAAATGTATACTTCAACTCGTACTTTTCACGATTTATTTATCAATAAATCGACTTATTATAAGACAAAAAAAAACACAAGAAAAATGCTGTTTGGCAAGAGTAATGTAATTATGCCACGAGGATATTTATATGGCAGGCAAGATTAATGAAAGCGGAGAGGATCAGACTGTCGGGCGAGGGCAAATCCCATCGAGTACTATCATTGAGAAGCTCAACCCGTATAATTTTTTTTTTTTTTTTTTCATTGCGGGAAAAAATTTTCGTAAAAAAATTTCATTCATTCATTAACGTAATTACAGGTAATATTAATTGTGGCTAGATGACGCAGAGGAAAAGAAAATTACACTGAAAAATGTGTTATTCGTTGAAGACTAATATTGGTGATGCAATTTTTTTTTTTTTTTTTAAATTAATTTTTCGAAATTTAATCACGATTTCCAGAGGCTGCCGTTACCCGCGTTATCTATTGATTGTGTAGGGGTACGGATATAACACATCGCGAGTAAAGCCACACTTATCTGGACGATAATCAACAACGCGTTAATTAATCGCATAAAAACTGGTCCAATCATCGATTTCCACCGTCGCTCCAACAAAAAGCCGTTCATGCATCGATAAATTCGTTCAGTCAGGCGAAATAACAAAGTTCGAATTCACAGACTGCGGGCAATATAGTATTACGCTCCGATCGATCCGTTGTATTTTTAGAAAAATAAAATTAAAATAAAAACGCGATAAAAATGAGGACGTGGCACGTGGTTAACATTGAGAAACTTTTTCATACGCGAATTATTTGTTTATGGAAACCCGATCGAAGGATAAGTGTAAGTGAATTAACTCGAGATCCGAGCGACACGTGTACGCGCGTGAATTCGGATTCACAAAAGATTACACATTCGTCTCCATATCTACTCTGGACCATAAACCCAGCACATTGCAACAAAATTTTGTAATTAAAATTAAAAAAAAAAAAAAACACATTGACTAACGGAATGTGCTTTTTAAAAATTAAAAAAAAAAAAAACCTTATTTTTTTGAGATTAAGGTGTCGTGAGATTCGTGAATTCTAGGATGCTGCATTTCGACAGCCTGAGACGAAAAAAAAAAAAAACGTGCGCGGATGGCCCGGTAGTCGTGTCGACGCCACTTTGTTAAATCACTAATACTGCTCGGTGAAACGTTCGCGATAGCGTAACACGAGTACCTTCTCCCTTCTCCGGCAAAGCGGTGATAGCGGAGCAACCGCGGCGATCGGTGTGCTCGGCTCTTGATTGTGGAAAGGCGAGTGCGCGTGGTAGATGTGAGACTGCCATTGGCGAGAGCGACAAACGGGCGAGGGAGAATTTCCCAGCGCAGGCGTCTAAATCCGCGCTTTTTCTCGCAAAAACACAGACAAGACTCACCGACATAATATTATGGGAATCAAGGTTGTTGTGACACAGTCCTGTGCATATATATGCACCACCTGTGTTTTCTTGAGCCACACCACCATCAACCGGAGCTTCTGCATCTAAACGAATTGAAAGCTCCGCTAACCCTTCTGTCGCTCGTACACGCACCGGTGAGCTTTTGATCTTCACGATAATCCATTTGTAGCTCGCATATACGCGATTCTTAATTCCACGCATATATACGCGACGGGATATATCGAGCTTATAAGCTCAATACCTTCGGTTTCGTGCGAACCATGTACGACTCAAAGATTCACCAAGGATAGGATTAACTAAGAATTTACCTAAGGTCAAAGTGTCACACTATATATGATTGTTCAATCGGTTCCTCACCTCCCGCTAGTCTCGAAGCTCGTCACCCAGTGACAAATATAATTTAAAATGTAATGTTTTCCATGCTGCAGCTCTATCCAAAGTAATATGACGAAGCGCACGGCAGAATTATCAACACCAAAGATCGAAAAACATTCGATGCACAGTTAGGGCATTAACTCAGAACTTTAATCTCGCTTTTTGGGATTAGGGCTATAAATTCTGGGTTAAATACCCAGTCGCTCGTTCGAAGCAATTCTTTCATTCATTTTTTTGCACGCAGACTCCGTATACGAGACCGCGATACGACCCCGATGAGTAATCGGTTCGTACGACGATGACGGATATCGGTAAGAACGCCCACGCGTAATTCAGTGATTTCTCTAGCTCGGACACTTCCCCGGCTCCTCGTCGAGCCTTTCGTAACTCTTCGGCTCTCGCGCGACTGTGTACAGTCGCGCGAGATGTCACACAAATACAACTTTATGTATAAAGTTGTATTTGTGTGACTTCGTGACTTGGCAAAAGGACCCGAGAGACGCAACGATAGAAAATCCCGAAAGATCCTTGGACGCTTTTACATATACACTGGCACGCGAGAGCGATAAGTGTTCCACTCTTGTCGTTAAGAATAATTTCCGCATTGTCGAACGTTTCGCCTCGTGTGTGTGTGTGTGTGTGTGTGTGTGTGCCGGTTAATGACGAAGTGTGTGTTGCGGCGCTTGTTTCGTCGTTCTCCATTCATGGTAAACAATTCTTTCTGCTATACAAGCTTTTGATCGAGTTGAGAGTGGTCGGAAGTCGAGAGTTTCGTAATACCTTTTAATGGTTATACTCTCGTTCATATGTTGCATATGGGTCGTTCTATGGCGAGTGGAACGGTAAAAAAAAAAAATATATATATATATATATATGTCAAAATATATTTTTGGCGCAGAAATCTGTTGAGCGTAAATAAAATATATTTCTCGTGTATTTTTTGTCCGTGGAGTTATAGACATGCGAAATGGCGATCAATGAACTCAAAAAACTTTGAAATTTGAAATCATCGATTAATTTCGAAAACCTTTTTTTCTTTGGCCAAAACATTTTTTTCGCGCGAAATGTTCTTTTTCACCCGATAGCGAGGGGATTGATAGAATGATTGAAAATCATTTTAGGTGGTTTTTTTTTTAATTCATTATTTGAAATGTGAGGCTGGCAACGTCATCCGGAGGGAGGCGTCGAGTCACCGCTATTCTGCTCTACTTTTCACTTTTGCTAGCGCTCATATAATACAGAAATCCAGACAATGGATGAGAGAGGAGAACCGATGCCACACGCTTAGCTTCTCTCTCTCTCTCTCTCTCTCTCTCTTTCCCACTCGTTCTATTGTGTTTCCTTTGGCACGAGAGCACAGAAATGGCTTTACGTGCATGGCTTTGCAGCTTGCCTGTACCAAAGACCTAACCATACGGTCACCCTTTTATTAAAGAGAATCGCATCGAAGAGCGAGAAAACGAAAAATTCCTCGCGATTTCAACGTAATTACTGCGTTTCGATGAGTTGAAAAAACCAACATGAGAAATATATATGAAGACATGTAGGGAAGTCAAGAGGACGAAAAATGTGTGCAATTGTGCCAGTCAGGCTCTCGCCTCGCGTCAGAATTATATATTGTTGGCTAAATGTGTAGCCGAGTGAGCGACAACCTCGTCAGTTGGTTAAGCTTCGACCGTGAAAGTTAAATTGATTATCGATTAAATTGTACATAAAATAATAGCACATATACTATATGTATATTTAATAAATAGTAAAAAAAAAATAGTATAATTACTTTTCAACATTTTTCATTTATTATTTTAATTACTTCGAAAAATTAATCATAAATCCGAGTAATTCCATGAAAACGAATTTAAAATGAAGATTGCTCCGACTGAAATTTTCATGGTCCGCGTAAAGAAATGTATCTATAGTTTCCCATAGTAAATATATTGGCCAAAAAAAAACCTGACGCCTTGAAATTGCTGATTTTTTTAAACAAAATCAAGAAGAGAAAATCATAGTTCTTTCCCGGAAATCTGAGGATGCTGTTTTTACATAAGAAAAAATGTATTGTGTCGTAGAATTTGATTTAAAAAAATAATGTATCAATGCTGTTGGAAAAATCGATAAGACCTTAAAGTCACACTTTGAAATAATCTGAAGGACAAAAAATCTGAAAAAAAAAAACCAAGTATGCTAAGACCCTTATAGCTCGTGGCAGTCTTCGCAGGCTTCAAGTTCGAAATACATTTGAATCTCACCGATAGCGGTATACGCGTGGGTTCATGCTGCATGCATATCGCCATCTGAATTTGTGTTTTCGCGCCAGGATCCCAACGGATAGTTCAAACCAATAAGCCCGTTAATCCGAAGGCTTTATTCGTTAACTTTGTTCGACCAAGGTTGACGAATAAATCCAACGAGAAGGCTTTGCGAAGCACGTTTTGCCTCGAGCTCCATCAGAATGGGTTACGTACACGTTGAGTTTTATGCGAAATTTCTAAACAATATAGAGAGAAAGAGAGAGAGAGAGAAGAAAATAATAAAATAAAAAATTTGATAAGTTCGAGGAGATTAGTGAAAAATAAAAGGACTTGTAAAAAGTCGATAGGGGACCGAGGGAATGTTGTAACGATGGCGTCTTATCATAATTTAAAGACCAAAAGCCACAAAGTTACATTTTTCACAACTTTTTAAACACCGCAATTGCAGTTTTTTTTTAACTGAAAAAAAATACAAACAGTTCTTTTTTAATTCGGATAAAAATTCGTCCCCATTTCGTACACTCCTCTCTCTCTCTCTCTCTCTCTCTCTCTCTCTCTCTCTCTCTCTCTCTCTCTCTCTTTCTCTCTCTCTCTCTGTCTCGATATTACATCGGCTCGGGATCCATTTATTTTTTCACGGAGGGTCAATATAATCGAAGTTGAAAAAGAACTACACTCACCGGAAAGTTGACGCTCAGACTGCGATCTCGGTGGTCGCAGTACCTGTAAAAATACAGTAAAAAATACATGAAAAATCGTAGTAAGTTGATTTATTTCAAATAATAATTCATCGATGAATGACGTTTTACCGGGAGGAAAGTCTATCTTTTCATCACTCGCACGTCAATGTGTGACTTTATTTGAGACTGCATCGCGATACATTTTCGAGACCAAAAAATTCGGGGATAACGAGTTTTGCTGTAGCGATAGTGCACGATGAATTAACGTATTTATACGAAACAGGAGGACCGGCGATTTTGGGAGACTCGATATATTTTCACGTGAGCGAGATTCCGCGTGGGAGGCGAAGTGAATTTTTTTTTTCAACGTTCCATCAAACGCACGCTCTCATGTTTCATTATACGTTTTAAAACGACTCGTGACGCTCACATAAGGGCCTGTGATACGTTGTTTTTATTTCCTATAAAGGCTCGAGATACGACCTTATGACATTTAAAAATAAATTCACAGGCAAGTTTGCTTTCCGCAGCTCCGTGCATATAGTATACACGTATATGTGGAACTCTACGGGGAAAATTACTCGTACAAAACACCACAAGCGGATTATTCGAGGGTCGTGTGACACCAACCGATTAATACGCGACACAGCTCACTGGTCTATTAGCTTTGATCATTCACGGACACGACCTGTTCAAACACATAACCTCTTCCTCTATCTCTCTTGTCTGTGTCTACGGTCACGCCCTTTTTCTGGTGGAGGCTTGAGTGAACCAACGATGGCGTCCATATACTCTCTCATGTTCGGTTGTCCGATCATGCGGAAGCGCTAACGACGAGGCAGGCACAAGAATTAAAAGAAGGAAAGAGAAATCTTTCATCGACGAACGGGGGGGACTTCATTGATAATCTTTTTTGTATTAAAAAATCGAAATAATGCTCGTTAATTTTTATTCACGCGCGTGGATCGTTCTAAACAAATTCAGCCATTATGATCAATTATTGTCCGATTTACGGTTATTTTTTTCTCGGTATGAGTTTGGTCATGTGACGAGAAGGTAAAAGATAGTCGAGAGGACGACGAGAAGAAGCCTCGAAACGTCGTACGTGCAACAAAGTTGGTTGTCCCTAGAGACTGTCCCGTGAAATCTGGATCGTACTATATGGGCGCGGGTAACGAGAACGTGAGGGCGAAGAGAAGAGAGATTGGATGAAGAAAAAAATAGAAGAGGGAACTTCTCTCGGGAGTATGATACACGTGTGGCTTGCGCGTGTCCTCTCTCGTTTCTCACAGCTTGTGATACACTTATGTATATATATATATATATATATATATATATGTATGTATAATATACAGTTTTGCGACGAGGGAAGTGTGCAAGATCAGTACAGAGTGAAATACAAATACCCGCATTTGCAACAAACTAGCCGGGGTGTACAAGCCACGAGCGTGGGCAGTGACTAATGGCGTCACATAAGCAAGCGGATCTTTGCGGATCAAGGAAGAACGAATGGTTGCGTTTACTAGCGATGGGGAACAGAGCTCATAGTCGGGCATACGACCGAGAAGACTATCCATATACGTATTATGTATACCGTATGAATATCAGCACGAGCTAATCTCAATACTCCCGTGAGCGCAATATACAAGTTTTCCACGCTTCGGTAATGTAATTAATTCACGTATTACAGATACACGTATATTTATAATACGGTCTGGCGATTAGTGGCAGAGTTTCGAATCTCGCTAAATCTTGATTTTTAAATCTCCCCGTGCTATCGGCGTGACTATCAATTTACTGCTTTGTTTTTCTATTATTCTCTCGCGCCCGACATAATGAAATGATCCGACGGCAATGAACCGTGCGAACATCCAGGATAAAACCGAGCAAAGAGGTAATGGTGAGACAAAAGAGGAGGAGTCTGTGGCAACCGAATGCACTTTTCACGATTTAATTTCGTGTATTTTTTTTTTTTTACGGAATTGCTAATTGGATCGGTTATTGTCACACACTCAGGGACAGACTTTTATGAATAGAAAAAAAAAAAAAAAAAATGCTGACCCAATTGGCCTAACGTCTCAATTATCGCTAGCGCCTAACTCCGACAGTTTCAACTGTTAGTGAATAATTTCAGTCGAGACGATTTCATTCCCTCGAAGAGCATGAAAATTTTAACAAAATGGCGATTCATGACTCCTGGCTCAATTATCCATGAGGAATTATCCATGTCGAGGAAAAACTTCAACTACAAACTGTACCAAGCAATAACAACTTTGCCAGAGCTTAGTGCTACTACGACAGAGTGTTAGACCGAGATTATCCTGTTTCGTGAAACTTCGAGTCAATAATTTTTTTGTGAATTTTTATGATGGATAAAAAAAAAATCGTTATAAGGTAAACGGCCCAGTTTCTGACCCTGTCCCAGTTTGTGACCCCGACGGCAAAGTTTTAACTGCCATAATTATATTTTTTTCCGAACAATAATTAAATTATCCGTTAATTAAAGAGCGTTTTTCCCTTTTAATTATTGGACAAACATAATTTTTTTAATGAAATATTTTATAATAGAAATAAACCAGTGAACAGTGCGACACGCGTCCCAATGGCTCTACAGCGATCGTGCTAGATGGTGATAGTATAAGCGCGACGATCTACGTAAATTAGAATTTTGTTCGTTATCTAAGTATAAAACGACATAAAAGTGGTATCGACATCTTCAGCAGGAACCAGGCTATCGATGAGATACAAAATAATTTAACTTTTGATTCGATATCTGGTTAAATTCGTGGTGTCAATAAGTACGACACAGAATTAGGGTTATGTTGCTGTTGTTGACCCTCGACTTGTCACCTGCTGCGTCGAACCATTTTTTGTTTGTTTATTCTAATTTTCCGTGACATAAAAATTAATTAAATTATTAACAATGATTTAATTAGGAATTATTTATTAAATTATAACAAATTATTAAAATGTGCGGAAATCTAGTATTGAAAATATTTTCTTACTTAATGTTGCTGATATATTTTTTTGCATTATTCAATCTTTCTAGTAAATATGTTAATAATAATTGTGAATGTTGATAGGGAGATTGTCCGTGAAATTACATAGGTGTCATGAATTGCGTCAAGGGGGTCATAAATCGGGTACACGTAAGGGTCACAAACTGCGCCAAGGGGATCATAAATCGGGTACACGCAGGGGTCACAAACTACGACATGGATGTTTCTCTAGTGTCAGGAACCCCGGCAGCCGAGAAGAAATATTAAAATAACTATTATATTAATAAATCTTAATTATTTCCTTGTTCAATCGGTGAATCTCATTCGGGGGGCCTTAAACGCGCGTGTTGAAACCTTTAATTTACATTTTAGCTATATCACGCATCAGTTAATAGCAAAAATCTGACACCCCTGCTCTTAAAGGGTCAGAAACTGGGCCGTTTACCTTAGCGGCCAAAAAGGGTGCTGATTCATACTCTATGTTGGTTGAAAATGAGGATTGGGATTTCCTAGCTCTTTTTCGATTTATTCACAAAATTATTGATCGTGTCTTACCGGTTTGGTTCTGTTGTCCGTACCGGGCTCCTTATTCTCAAGTAGCGGAGCACTGCTGCATTTGCTTCCCAATTCGTGTTGAAGGGGCTCGTTCTTGAGCTGAAGACTAGCGGCCGAAGGTGACGAGGGTGCGCGTGGCAGCGGAGCATCAAACAATTCGGCCGAGCTCAAAAAGGTGCTAGCCATGATTGCTGATGAATACGGAGAGATTTTTCCAATTAATTCCACGACGAAACATCCGCCGTATTCACAAATTCTTATCATCATTATATCTTGGAAATTCGGTGAATTCATTGTGCGAATAATTCGTGTGATCATATATACCTAATGGAAGATTCGTCGGTCTCGAAGATTTTATTCGTGGAAGAGTGTCGTCCAATCCGCTGCTACTATCGATAATTTCCTGACAGGATTGATCGTCATCGTCACGTGTCTGAGTGTGAACGCTCTCTCTGCGAATCCAAACGTCCGTCGAAGCCCTGTCAATGCGGCAGCTTAATTTCGAGGGTCTGCGCCGTATTCGCTCCCAGGTCTCCTTACGATGACACTTATCTTCCGAGGATGCTGTATAGCGGAATTAACGCAGAGGAAGTGTAAGAAAACGATAACGCGTTAAATTGTCTTTGATCGGAAGTGATCAATCAAGAAGGATGATCGGACTCGAGGAATAAATGTTTCTAGGAAGTGTCAATATAGAAATAAATTTTAAGGATGTCTAATATTATTGAGAATCGTGGTATGACGAAATTCGAGGGTTTGTCATTCAGGCCCTAAAATGCTTCATTCATGATTCATTCTGTGACTCCAATTTAAAAATCAATTGCCTCGTTCATTCCTCCACGCGTCAAGAGACTTCACAAGGATCCGTAATAATTAATACTCACGTTTGATCAAACGTCGATCAGTACTCCTCGGTGGACTCGCTGTTCCTATGCCACTCTCAAGAGGCGAAGCTCTGTCGTTGGCCGGCGAGATGCTACCGGATGAAATTTCGTCCATGCTCTGCAACAGATCCTGAGACGACGAGGACGATCTGTTGTCATCGTCGACCGTGTTCTGTGGCGAGCCCCGATCAAGAGCGCTCTCGTCCTGAAGCGAGTGAGCGTCGAGCTGCGACTCAGCTGAACAGGAAAAAAACAAACGGAAAATAACGGATCACGTCGAGAGAATAAATTACGAGAGGCAATATTTGGTCTATCGATTAGATTTTTTTAATAATCTATTCAGTGATTTGGGGCGGGGTGGGGGGGGGGGGGGGGTGGGGGAGCATTTACCTCGCAGTGATTCAGAGTCGCTCATCCACGTGAAGCTCGAACTTCGAGAAATGGCCGGTGATGTTTGAGTCGCGATGTCGTTATAGACGAATACCTCGCCGGGTAAGCTGCTCGGACAGCATGAACCCGAACCGTTTCGGAGTCGAAAGAACAGGGAGTGCAGCGATATCGGCAGCTGATTCATAGAGCAAATTAATTTTTTCTTCATTTTTATATATTTTATATAATCGAAATTTTAGTTTTACAAACTAAATTTCTACTATTTTTTTTTCTACATTTTATATTTTCTCTGAGTTCAAATTTTGAAGAGTGCAACTTTGTGATTTTCTCCGACTAAAATATGTGGATTAAATTTTTGGAAAAAAAAAAAAAAAATTGTGGTATTTCGTGGTAATTTAAATTACTTTCGTTGAGTCGAAATTTTAAAAATCTTATATACATATTTAATTAGAATAGTTTCACGTTTACTCACCGAACCCGATCTCGAATTATTCTCATAGATCCCGATTTCCTTGTTCGTACAATCGTCTTGGTTGAATTTTTCCTTTGGCCTCGCGATCCCGTTGCACTCATCGTCGTTGTGTTTCACGCTATCGTCAAGATCACAGCCAACGGCAGCGTCGTTAACGCCGTTCGTACGTTGCGAGGAGCTGAATTTCTTTAATTCAACGGGACTTATCTGGCTCACGTCCTTGTCCGATTCCGAGAGTCTCTTTGCCGCAACGTCGGATGTAAGCGTCAGGGGCGATGCGGAACGAATTTTTCTCGTTGACGAAGAATCACGCGTGACCGCGGTCTCGTTTTTCATTGAATTTTTCGCATATCCTCGTTCGGAGCTTGGATACTGATCGTCAAGCGGAGAGACTCGAATGAGCGTGGCATCGCTTCGATGATCGCGAAATGGAGGTATGTAATATTTTCGTAAAATTTTGGAAAACGATGATTGCTTGTCGTCGATGGCTGTGGTCGGAGTTGAATTACGAATTGACGGACATTCCAGAGATCTCGAGCGTATGGTAGGTTTGTGCTCTTTCATTGTGACATTATCTTCATGATCGGATTTAACGAATTGTTCGATGAGATTTTCCGATCTGTCGAATCCACTTTTCGTCAGCCTACCTTGAAGCAGAATTCTACGACGTTTTTGGGACATCGGACGGGTTGATAATTTTTTTTTTTCACCACGCTGCCCCTGATGCTGTCTGGGTGGTAATTTTTTCGACGTCAGTTCCTCAGCATGGACATTACAGAACGATGATTTTTCCATAATTTCATCGTCGAAATAATCACCGGTTGATGGCGAGGAATGAGCTTCTGTAATTCTGTTATTCCGATCTTTCGTATCGCTATCAAACGTTCGTGACGTTTGCTCGTTACGTTCGGAATTTTCGGCTAAATCTAGGGCTTTATTATTCTTTGGCAGTACGCTTACGATAAAGCAACCGCTCGTACGTTCACGTGACACGTGTCGCAAACGTTTCGAGTTTTTCGGCAGACTAGAAAATCTTTCCTCACCATCGATGAGAAAATCGTTCGTTTCAAGATACGATCGATCGTCGATCATTTTCGACGTATTCGCGAATGGCTTCTTACAATCGGAATTCGACCATTCGCATTCCTTTTCCACGATATTTTTCGCGCCATTGGGACACTTCAACGGATAACCATCTTCGAGATCAATGGGGAAATTTTTGAACTTTGAAATTTTCGTTTCACGCGTCGATTCATCTCGCGGATCTTCGTATTCAGAATTTACCACGTACGAGGCTGTTATACCCATTTTCTTGGTTCTCGGAGGAACGAAATTCTTTTCGAATCTCTCGACCGACGATCGATTCCTATTTGAATCATCAGCTGACGATAATTTTTCAGTCTCCGAGTCCTCGGCGCTCTCGCTGTCCGACAAACCAAATTCGCTCAATAATTCTTTGTAATTAATCACGCGATCGTCGATCGCCGTATTCGGCCGAGAAATCGTTTTTACGATAGTCGAAAAATTTTTACCCCTTGGCTCGTTCAATTTCAGGCCCTCGAACTTTTCAACGGATCTTTCGAATCGTTCCTTCGGATATTTTGAGGTTTTCCAACTGTCGATGCTTTGAGAGCGAGAAAAGATCGGATAGGCTTGAGATTTTTTCGGAACCGATTTCACCTCCGGGGGAGATCGTACGTTCGGGCAGGATACATTTGAATTCTCAATGTTGGAGTTTATTTGGCTTTGCTGAAACGAAAAATCGGTCTCTCCGGGTTGATGAACGGGCATGGATGGAGCTGTCACGACTATATCGTTGATTTCCTCCTGCAACAGATTAAAAATGAAAAAAAAAACATCGTTTTAGAGCGTTAAACGAAAGTTTTGCCGAAATTATCGGTACATTGATGATCGGTTCAGCGAGAATTTAAAAATGTTCGTCGAACCAAAACAGTGAGTAGACGATGATTTTTACGATCGAAATGTAATGACGATCAATATTATTATTCAATCACCAATATCCATCACTATGATCGTTGAGGATAAGTTGTTTGAGATTTTATATACGATTTTAGTTTTATTTTGGCAAGTTCAATAGGAGCGTAGAGTTTTTTTTTTTTAATTTTGTAAAATACCACGTAAGATTGTCAATGATGCTAAATAATGCTAAATGAATTCGGAATGATCCTTGAGCGATCGTTGGCGATGAAAAAAAAAAGATCGATTTAAGGAATAAACGACCGTGTAATGCTCACGGTGCGTATATATAGATACCGGTGATCCTTGGCACGTTGTTGCGCACAAGCATAAACGATTCAGGCAAAAGATCGGTAGAAAATCGGTTCTACCTGTAGCTCAATACACATATATATATATATATATATATATATATATATATGAATACTGCAACTTGCAGCCATTGTGGATATAGTACTGTGCAGATAACCTGCGGCCTCGAATGTATTATACGCCGATCAATTCAAGGCGGACATCATCGTGAGATTGTGCACAGTCGCGATCCATCGATATAAGTATTATTTTTCGTGAGAAATCCAATTCTCTCTTGAGATAATCCATTCATCTTGAAATAAAATTATCCCTCAAGAGCGATAAAATAATTTTTCAAGCCAAACGCAGTTTAAGCGAATATTTATTGCAGAAAAATCCCATTTTGTCATTTTGTTTTTCATATTTTTTTGTTTCTACTTCGTAAAAAATCACTATTGGAACTCATTGGAGAATTATCATCTACTTATTGATAATTATTTTTAAGTAATCATATTTTTTTTTTTTGTATATTTTTGATCAACTATTGTTTCTTTTATATTACGCATTGCAATGTGCTCTTTAAGTTAAAAAAAAAAGACTTTAGGGCTTGGAATAAATTATTTTCACGAGCCTCGAATAATTTCGAATCATACCGTGCCAATTACCGGGCAAAAGTCAAGAAGAACCAAGGAGAATTCATGCAATTTTCGAAGGGAAAGCTTAAAATCATTTGATCGTCTCTCTTTCCTTGTTCTCTCTCCAGGCCTCTTTCTCTCTCTCTCTCTCTCTCTCTCTCTCTCTCTCTCTCTCTCTCTCTCTCTCTCACCTCTGCTATTCGATCACTGCAAAAGGTATATTACAGCATTACGCTGGCGATATAATGAGAGGGTTGTTCGTGGGTCGTCACGGGATCCACCGAGACACAAGCTGGCGATTATTATTGTCGATTCCGTGAACGCGACGAGAAAGTGTTTCGGTACTTCGACGATACCGATGGGCTGTATGAGAGCAGACCGAGCGAGTTCGAGAGAGTCACGATTCGGTCGAGATTCAGGCCTCACAACGAAGAGGCACTATACGTGTGAGATTATAGTATCAACATTATGTATACGTGATGCATTCTCTCGTCAGTTTTTCTTGTGCCTCTTTTTTTTCATGTTTATGCCATATAGCGAGTTATAATTATCGCGAATTTTCTCAGTGTGCCATATTTGAGTGCGCAATGTATACACGTAATTTAATGGGTCAGACGTGTATACAGGCGCGTTGAGACGCAAATTACGTCTATAAGTACATCAAACTTTCCGTTACTCCTAAATTTATGCAATTGGATAGGTAAATGAAGAGAGAAGATTTGTCGCTTGACACTAAATACGTATTGAATGAAGTATTTCGATTATCTGTTTTAAATTTATAAAAAATTACAGGAGGATTTTAACTTATTTTTGGGGATGAAAATTTCTCTTTCACAATCATACTCGATCTTACGTATATACAAGAGGTCTTTGGTAATAAGAGCTACGAGCTACGATGACTATAGCTTGGAAGATACGGATTTTCTAAAATTAAATAACATTAATTTTCAAAGCTTGGATTCGAATAGGAGTTAGAACTGAAAAGAAAATTAAAATAAAGTTGAAATTGAATCACTCAGATACATGTAATATATATGTATGTGCATGTCTAGCATGAAGATCTGGATATTTTAATACATGGTTTACAGAAAAGGAAAACTACGTTTTTACACACACACACACATATATATATATATATATATATATATATATATATATATGAATACATCTATATATTTTACCCTCCTTGCTATATAGCTCTGCGAGTTGAAACATGACGTCAACGAGTAAAAACTCGTGTCGCTTTAATTGGTTCAATTCCAACGGCTATACGTCCAAATGGAATTTCACATATATATATGCAGTCACAATTTTACAGAGTATAACGAGATCTCAAGAAAAATACAGATTATGTATATAAAAGAATATTTAAATCGCAAATGGACCATAATTTTATTTTTTCATTCGTTCATATTTTTTTATTTTTATTTTATCAATTACACTGGTCCATCAGAGAACTTCATTTTTTTTTGTTTCTATCCAATCTATTTTTTTTAATCAACTGTTGTTAAAAATTGAAAAAAAAGCTCACGGAAGAAACGACGCTAAATCCGTCGAAATTCGCTTTATTTATTTTATCAAAATAAAAGCAATTCACCAATTCGTCCGATAGCCAAATTCGTGCTAGAAGTGTGCTTGTTAATCTGGGCTTCTATATGTGCATTTGAAAATCGTGTCAGAAATTTTCACGGTTTATAGCGCAACCAGGAAGGTCCAAGCCGAAGAGAGCACTCGAGCATATATTCGATAAAGTATCTCTGGGAAGGTGGTACATGTATACATATACGAGGGTTATATCGAGATCAACTGGTCCCTTGGTGCCGATATACGCTCCTACATATTTATACACAGGATACTTTAGATGGACACGTGGGTTTTTTGAAAGCTTGCTTGTAATCGATATCAGTATAGGGCACTCTTTGACGCACGCGCTACTACCCTCCAATAATCGTCCTTGTATGCCGTACTGTATGTATGTTCCGATCGGCGTTGAACTACTAGCTACAAAGAGAGAGAGAGAGAGAGAGAGAGAGAGAGAGAGAGAGAGAGAACGGTTTTTCCGACACAGGGCCAAGGGTCCAGCAAGTTTCATCTCTACTACGAGAACAGCACAGAGATTGCTTTGAAAATCCATGAAATTGTTGCACAGCCACTGCACTTCGGACACAATTTTTTTTCTTCTTTTTTCTGCCAGCCTTTTTCAAATCTATCAATATTATATCCTCCGTATATACGTGTATCGGGTAAACATAGTTTTACTGAAAAAGAAGCCTCGGAATGTTGGCTACATTTTTTACATAATTACCGACTTTTTTATTTTTTTATTTTTTTATTGGCAAGTGGGTAAATTAAATTCTCGTTGAATGGCCCTATCGATATTTACAGATTATCGTATTGATCGTAGAGTTTCCAGTTCACGAGAGAGAGAGAGAGAGAGAAATTTTACAATTGTCCCTTTTGTTTTATAGTTACCTTTTTTTTCTGTTTTATGTTGAACCATTTTTTTTTTTATGCGTGCACCGTTCCAAATTGTTTTTTTCCTTTGTCACAAAATGGGGTGAAATATAGTGTGGATGAATATGTATATATATATATTTATTCATTATTCACCCACGACGTTTTTCTCGGTTCACTTATTCTTCGAGCAGAAAACCTTATCACACCCACGTGGAGCACTTGTTCACACCGTCGTCAAGGTATTAACCAGTAACACCGGACCGTGAAACGATCCATACTCCACTCCCACGTTTATCATTTAGATAGAGCGAAAGAGAGAAATAACACGAAAGGTGTGGATCTGGGGAACCTCACGAAAATAAATTCCTCGTCGAACAGCGCGACGAAGAATTGTTTTAGAAATTAACGATATCGATGAATTGAAAAGGAATGAAAAAGGTATTCTTCATTTTGATTTTTCTCGTTGATTCGATCATCAGGTTCGACACAATTTTTAAAACAATTTTCATCGAGTAATTCGATAGTCTCGAACAGCGATCGATTTTTTTTTTTTAATTCCGACGACGAAAAAAAAACACTTTCCACGATCCGCATGAAAAAAAAAAAACCAAAGATTCATTCATTCAATATTTAAAATAAAGTCTTTGTTCTCGAATTCAATGCGGTACAATATTAAAAAAAAGGCTTTGCGGATTCAAAATATTTTCTTTTTCCTTCCGATAATTGCACTAACCGATTTCACAACTTTCGACCTATAAATACATCCGCATAAATCGCTCGGAGAGGGCGAAAGAAACTGACTAAAAGTTATCACGGAAGAATTCATCAGTCGGTTGGTTAATTATTGTTCGGTATATATTCGTCGAGCCGTTGCGATAACGATAAGTGATATAACGGTGATTCTCGAAGATTAATGGGCTATTAAAGCTCATTTATATACGCGCACGATTTTTTACGTATAAAAAATACGCACGAGACTCGGCGTATATACCGCGTGAGAAAAGAGACGCGCTTTAACTGTTCGGGATATATCGCAACCACGTGCGTCTCCGCGGATTTTGCCCACTCTCCCGCGCCTATGTCCTCTCTTCTTTACGACGATTCGAAAAGGTAGGAGAGAAAAACGTTATTGCATGCGCATATATTTATTTATTCGAGAGATCCAACGACTCGTGTCAAAATTTTTTATACAAATTTTGTCTATACAAACGACATTTTCGATGTTTTGGACAACTTTTCGCGGGGGTTCTTTCGATTTTTTTTAACCTCGTTCGACAGCACGCTCGAGCATTTTAACCGCATCAAAAAAAAAAAAAAAAATTATGCTCCAAAATGCATTTTTTATGTGACGTAAATATTCCAGCCAAGTAATTGGACTAATAAAATATATGTTATTTTTGGATTAAATTCCCGAGCCTAGAGTTTTATTGGAATTTTTTTTCTTTCGAAAATTTGGAATTCAATAAATTTTGAAAATGTAAATTACGATCCAATTTGGTTCAACTAAATCGGGAGGACTTGCGGTCAATCTGGTTTGCATGCTAATGGTGATACCTCACCCTCCGTTCAAGCAATTTTTGTTGAAAAACACACGCAAATTGATTTATTTTTAATCGAAATGAAAATAAACAATTTTTTACTCGAATCCTCAATTTTTTTCTGTGAGTGCTGTGACGTTGAGTAAAGGTGTATCGATCGGATGGTCCGGTTCGTGTGATGTTTAAAGCTAACAACACACAGATGAGAAAAAAGAAGAAAGAATAAAAAACTTTTCTCGAGCGCACATTCTACCCACGAATCGCGTATATGGGATCGCAACATGCGACCGAGAGAGCCTCATTATTGGGTGATTGAATGTGTGACCGAGCTCGTGGCGTTCCCGTCAACATGTTGTACACAGTTGCAACACACGCAACAGCAAACGCGTTCTCTCGCTCCGATAAATGCGGGGGGTTTTTTTTTTTTTTTTTTTTTCGTCGTTTTGTATTAAATAAAAAAAGTTATTTCGCTCAGTGTAAATAAAAATGTCGAGGAAAAACTCGGCACGATGAAATTACGAAGTCGTGCTGAGAAAATCGGACACTCTTTTGATTCTCTTGGTTCATTCTTGCATGAGCGAGAGACCAGATGCGATGGGGAAACAGTGAGCCTTTCATATTATGGATTCGGCGGTAAAAAATAAAAAGTTAATTCAATCGGAACAAGATCTTGCACGACGGTTTTCATGTTTTCATGTAAATCGCGTATATACGATCGATAAATTGTGGATGAAAAAATTCAAATTTCATTCACGAATTTATTTATTTCTCCGGTAATGTAAAGATTAAGGGGTAACACACTTTGACCTACTGAAAAAAAGGCTTATGCTCACAATTTTTTTCCGTTGACGTTTTTATTTTTTAAATAAACTCACATAGTTATATACAAATCTGAAGGAGCATACCTCAATTTTTTTGATGCAAAATATTGCAAATTTACGAAGAGATCAATTTCTATCTTTTTCTAAATAATTTTCTCATGATCATCGAGTCAAGGCAATAAGTTGATCCGAGTTTTTGTATCCAAGAACTGTCATTACGTCTCAGAACTAAGAGACCATAGCCCTTACACATATCAGAGTGATCACGATCGCGTCTAACGATCAGCAGCTTGAATTAAGGATTATCCCAGGCCACAACGATTTATACATATATATATATATATATATATATATATGAATATAGACGCTGGAGAAGCAACGCTAAAGGATGTGGTAGTATGTCTCCGAGGCAAAAATATTTCAATTTCGCAATATAAAAGCGGGAGCGGTGAGCTCGAAGCGTGCGCGTGGGAGAATGCAAGAAGGAACTGGTCTGCCCACCCATCATAAGCCCATGCAAAATTCACGACTTCTTATATATTATCGACACTCGGTTATTACGTTGCTAAAGAGACAGGGACCGAGGGAACACGAAAGAACCCTGAGTGGCTATCGTTAGGTCTTTCATTCCACACAAGTTCCACAATGTCGAGGAACCTCTCACTCTTTCTCTTTCTTTCTCTCTCTCTCTCTCTCTCTCTCTCTCTCTCTCTCTCTCTCTCTCTCTCTCTCTCTGTCGTACTTCACGAAGAGCCTGTTCGTGACATTTTTTTTTTTTTTTTTTTTTTTTTTTACGATTGATCGATGCTCGCGATGCGATTTATAAACGATTCTTCATTGTAAATATCGTGCTCTTTCCTACGATTGACGCGACTCGATATTTCCAGACTATGTGCATGGACATTATGCCCATGAGAATTTTTTTTCTCGACCATTATCAACCCTTTAACTTCCCGATGGATTAAAAAAAAAAAAATCCGTATGTCTCTGACACATGTTCCTTTCACATTCGACGGTGTAAATTTTTGAAAATAAAACGTCTGACATTGTACGGTATGTTTCTACTAGCAGGTTTTTCGAGCTCGGGTGCGGTCCCGTGCCCGGGACTTCTGAGAGATTGAAAGAATCGTTGAATTTTTTCGATTTTTTTGAAAATTTCGCATAGTATACTTGAAGATTCTATAAAACGCTCGATGCTATTCGTATTAAATTCGAAATTTATATACGATCGAGTCGATTCTAAGCGTGGGAAAAAAAAAAATTGAGAATCTAAATAAATCGAAATTGACAATAGCCATAATTTTCCTCCCGTTCGATAGATTCACATCTAATTTTTGGTGGCCATAAGTACAGTTTTAAAATCGCTGGAAAATTATAAAAGCGGCATGTATGTAAAAAAAAGGACACAAAAACCGATTATCTCGCTTTGAACATCAGTACAAAAATGAGAAAAAAAAAACTTCCCAACTCAATGAATCAAGCGGTATTTCGAAGCTCAAATGATCACGAAGAGAATAAGCACAATTTCAGTGCACCGACTCGTTTACCAACGAAATTCTGACTAAAACCTTCCGAGCTAAAACTTTTCACGAAAACGTAAAAAGTTCAATTAAAAATTTCAAACGCCTGGTGTTTTTGCGTGCGGCCACTCGCAATCTCTCAAGCTCGTATAGACGATTCTCATGAAATCTCAGTGACCGTAGATCTTTTCGAGACGCGCGTACTCGGAATAACAACGAGTCAAGTATATGCACAATACACACGCAGTCTCGAATCCAATTGCCGATCGCCGTGATGAAAATAGGTCGATGAGCGAGAGAATAAAAAGTTTATAGTGAAAGTGTTGAAAGATAGATAAAAGGGAGTGGGAGAGAGAGAGAGAGAGAAAGAGAGAGAGAGAGACTGACTCACAGAGCCCATACCACCAGTGATAGTCGAATGTGACTGGAAAACAATACGAATTAAAAGTCCATAGGTGTGGACTAATGAATCGTGAATCTCAATTAATGAATTCGTGTTGGCTCAATATTTTTCCTAACCCAGCATGGAGCTCTCTCTTGAGATGACAGTTTGAAAAAAAAAAAAAAAATACGAGAATACCTATTACAGGAACGTTATAGGTACCGCCTTTTCGTAAAGCTTTAAAGCTTTATAGGTACCGCCTTTTCGTAAAGCTTTAAAGCTTTAAAGCTTTACGAAAAGGCGGTACCTATAACGTTCCTGTAATAGTTATTCTCGTATTTTTTTTTTTTTTTTTCGAACTGTCATCTCAAGAGAGAGCTCCATGCTGGGTTAGGAAAAATATTGAGCCAACACGAATTGTAACTTTACGAAAATTATAGAAGCATGCATGAAACAGGATTGAACAATATGGGAAAACAATTCAAGATACGCCCTTTTGAATTTTACACAATTTGAGATACGCCCTTATTGTTCACTGTATTCGATGCATATAAAGGTATAAATTTTCAAGTGAGTACACGCAGAGTCTGCACACTCGATGTATCGAGTTACAGAAAAAAAAAAATCGAATTCAATGAAATTTACATGAGATCGGAGGCGATAAGTGTCAGCATTTAAAAGACCATTCGTTCGTGTCCGCGACTACTACCTGGTCACATAACTTTTCGGTACCGTCCGTCGTGGTCTCTATGGCGGCGTTACGGTACACACATATTATATACATTACAACGGGCTATATACACAATACATATATATATATATATATATATATTGTGTATATTGTTCTTAGTAGCTGTTCGGTGTGCATAAAGTATCTTGCTGTTTAGTACTACGATTAGTCTGTATTACATTGAATGTAATGCGATTTGATTAACATCTTGAAGGGGAGGGGGGGGGGGGGTTCTACTTGCGAGTAGGAGAGCAAGAGGTAGAGAGTCAAAAGCATAGAGAGAAACACGAGAGGATATAAATGGAAAGGTATTATCGTTTGTGGCGTTACCGATACACGTATCCGCGATTTCCGTAGGCGTTAAGCATCCAGGCATCTGGATCACACGATCGTATTCCCGGAAGGAGTGAAACAAATTATAGATAATACATTTCTAAAAATAAAACAAAAATCATAAGTTCATTTTAATTCGATATTGAATTTGCGAGTAGGCGAATTTCGAAGACCCCGTAGAGGGATAATACAAATCATTTTACATTCGTTTGTAGAATATACGAGAAGCATTCTGTGCTGAAACCCCCGTTGCACCTCTGCATCAACCCTCGTAACACCCCTGAAATGAGGATTGAAAAAGTCGATGAAATTGAATCTCTTCCATTATCACACTACTGTGCGAAAAATTCCAAAAAGCGTTTAACAGGAAAGCAAAAAAAAAAAAAAAAATTCGGGGGGAAAAGCGTTAATTCGCTTGTAATCCGATGGGGAATCATTGTAACGTATTATCCTGTAACGTCTACCTGTACCACGTTGTGCTCTACTACGAGGAGACCATTTTGCGACGACAGCACGAACGCATAAACCCCGAAGCACACTAACTTCTCGTCGTAAATCATAGAGATAACGCGCGTGAGCCTGGCAAAATGCTCGGCAATAGTGAATAGCGCGAAGGAGCGAGAGAGGAAAAAGATGCCACCTCTTTCATTTTCCCTCTCTCTCTCTCTCTCTCTCTCTCTTTCTATGTGTAACTACAAGCGTGGATATATGCTTGATATAGCGAGATTTTAACACGCATGGTACGTAACGCCACGTGACGTAATTAATTACGGTCATTTGGCCGGAGAAGAGCAGGCAAGAGAAAGGAGATCTGAGAATCGTGAAGCTGTGAGGAGACGAAGGAGAGGATAAGGGAAGCGTGCGCGCGAGACCCTCTGGCACCGTCGAGGAGCTCTATGAGAATCCTTGACGCCAAGAGAGTGGGCCGATGGACGATTAACTCGCAATAAATTCAACGATACTTATCGTTTATTGTTTTAATTTAATTTATTTTATTTTTCAAACAATTTTGACTTTTATCGTGCATGGAATATCACGTGTTTCGACCGTAATAGAAAAAAAAAAAAAAAAAAAAGAGGAAACCAATAAGAGGGGAAAGAACGATGTTATTTTGACGAACGAATTCGTAAAGAGAACATTGAATTGTAATGAAAAATAGACTGACTGCACGCGGCAATTTTGACACGTGGCTCCGGATTCCACAGCTTAGTCACTTTAAAAATCGAACTGAAATTTAATTGAAACGATTTTTTGTTTGCGCGTTGTAATTTTTGTTAGTATTTCATTGCCAAGGTATCGAAGCGTCCCGCGGTATAAATTTCTGCTCCTCTATCGTACGGTGTAACCGATACTAAATCTATTATAATAGGCGCGAGTATTCACGCGTGTAACGAGAGCCGAGAATGGCGAGAGAGCGCGTGCGAGGGTATAACGCTTCGAAGGGCTTCGAAGTATATAATAGCCATGGTCATTGTATAATGGTGCATACACAAGTCACCTACATAAAATACACGGTCGTTTGAAACGGTAGTATTGAAAACTCGAGTCAGGTTATTATATGTATACATGTATATAGGAGAATCGCAAGGTAAGACTCTCTTTACCCTCTCTCGTTGCGCTGATAAGGATCTCCGAGATCCGGGATAATATCAACAATTACCTGCGCCTTCGACACATATCGAAGCATTCTCTCCGACTATATGCAAGCCGCGAGATTCCGAGAGAGCTTAACACCACCCCCCCCCCCCCCCACTCGTCCGATGCAAAAAGGGCAATTTCTACTTGTCGCTTGACGCAAGTCCCGGGCGACTCCTCGTTTGCTCTATATAACACGCATAGACTGTTTTACTCGACGTCGAAGAAGCAAATTCGCACTGTGGAAAAATGATCATATATCCTTTGATGAAATTGAATTAAATTAAGGAGAAATCTTCTGGAAATTTCATGCGGGGAAGTTGAAATTCTTGCAGCGTTCGAAATCTTATGTATGGACCGGAGGTGGATGTACATACGGAGACAATGCTCTCAGCGGGATAAATAATGCGTGGCAGAATCGCGAAACAATGAGACGTAAGCGACGGAGGAAAAAAGTAAATGGAAGATTATATATATGAAATCAGAGCCACAGAGACGAGCCCCCACGTCGAGATGTGGCCGCACATGTGTTGGGTTCTGTGCTCTTCCTTCTCTTCTTCTTCTTCTTCTTCTTCTTCGCTACATACTCCTGCCATGCTTTTTTTTTTATTTACCCAGCCCTTTTTTCGGTTCTTTTCCTTTACATTCGTTCTCATTTTTTTATTTTTATTTTTTTTTTTTTCAGTCGACCCAGAGAGCGCTTTTAAGATGCAGTGTGTGGCATAAATTTCGTCGAGTATTCGACGACGAGCCCGTTCACCCTTCTCTCTCTCTCTCTCTCTCTCTCTCTCTCTCTCTCTCTCTCTCTGATCAGATCTTCGGAAAGGGAGACTAGCCCTCTTAACCCGCTCTTCCTCCCCCGCCGATATCGATCAACACGAAAAGACCAGCCAGAGAGTAACGGGGACCCCCCTTTGCATGCCACTCGATTCTTTCGGCATAAATCTGGCTACTATAAGAGCGTGAATATATCGCGCACGATTTTATAATATATACATATATATATGGGGCATTCAAAACATGCGAATCGGTACGGTCATCGACCCACAGAAATGACTTTTCGAAACGTTTAACCAACGCCAATGGTGCTTTTAAAGATGAGTACCGATGATATAAGAGACGAGTTCGAATGTCCCAAATGTAAGTATAGATCATATTTCACGAAAACTCAGCCGCCAAATTTTTTTGACAATTTTCTTCGGCAATTCAAAGCTTCAAGTTTCAAGTTTTATTGTTACAAGGTCATTCAATTTGTAATTAAATTCGAGGATATTATTGACATCTTTGAACAAATTCTGGAAAAGGAAATTAAGAAAAATTGGGTGGTTGAATCGACGTGAAATGTCCAATATATGGGTCACGTCAAGGGATGTACGGACGAAGCATTTCCGTCACGAGTCTGCATATATATGCTCTGCTTACAAACGTTTCACGTGGTGTTGATACGGTCGAAAAGTGTAGCTTTTGAAATACACACACACACATATATATAGAGGATGAGAATTATGCAAGCGTGAATGTGGGTGCTAGCAGACACGGGTTGGAGAGGGCCCACGTAAGCGAATGTACGTGATCTTCTCCAAACCCGCGAAACATTATTTTTTATTCTTCTTTCTTTGAAACGTGGCCGTCTCGATTTTTTCTCCCAGTCGATAATGCAATTCGCCACGTGTCAAAATAGCACGAGTCCCTGCTATGATACGCAGACCGGGAGATTTTTCAAATAAACCATCGTACGGTTGCGGAGGTGAATAATGATGCATGTATATTCGATCAAAGACGATAATTAATTAATTGAGGCACGAGCATTATGTTCGAGTCAAAAGTGCATGCTTAAATTGTATGGAATTATACTTATTTAAATTCAGTATTATTTTTATTAATTTTTATCACTAATTATGTGCAATAATCTCGTTAATTTTGGACAGTGGTAAACAAAAAAGTGAACCAGTGAATGACTCACGAGTCACGGGGTATTCAAACTTGCTTTTTCCTCCATTACACCCGCGTCCGCGTTATTGTCATAGCAAAATCGGCTGAATCCTTGCTCAAGGCCTGGCTTTTAAAAATCTTTTTTTTTCAAAATTCACTTTATTTTAGTACGATAAAACAAGTGAGGCTCCAATGTTACTCCGACTTTGAAAATTATTGTACAAAATTTTCCTTTGTCTACCCGGCAATTATGATTTAAATGATTCTATGAAATATTGTTATCAGTCTGCAGTAAATAGACGAGATATTGCACTGACTGTGTCTAGGGGGGGGGGGGGGGGGGGGGGAGTGGGGGAGGGGTGGTGGGGGGGGTGGGGGGGGGGGGGGGGGGGGGGGGGGGGGGGGGGGGGGGGGGGGGGTGCCCAAAATCTTTGAAATCGCCGAGTGTTACGAGTGCGATGATACCGAATGAGTTTCGTAACTAAAATTTTTGCACCTCGACGTATACGGTCGATAAGAGCTCATCGTAAATTCCATTGACGAAGTTGAGCATCGAGCAGAGCCACCATAGAGCCGCGTATCTGTTTCCTAATATGGCAGCTCGTCGTCCGAACTGCGTGACATATCTTTCGGACAGGGGGAACGCTGCGCACACGTACGTGCACTTCGCTGCCCAGAATGGAATGAGAAAAAAAAAAGACGAAAAAAAAGTGGTTGGAGTACGTATTGCAGCATTTATGAGGGAAAGAGAGGGGGTGGGGGAGGGGGGGTCATACGCACGCTCCCCACAGCCTCTTCGTGAATGGCTGTTGAATGCATCGTTCGTTACTGATCTCCGTGCAGTCCATGGTGACTCTTAAAAGAGGAAACGAGACGAAGGAATGTCGCGAGAGCAGACGACACGTAGAATCATCGCGAAGATGACGACGACGACGACGACGACGACGAAAGAGAGGCATTAAAACTCGTCTTCGAGAAATATATCGATGGAAACTCTCAAACGATTCCGTACGATAATGTGCAAAAATCTCTTTTGCCCGCACAGAACGTTTGAAGCGAAGGTCGTTTCTTCCGTTTTGTGCGGCAAAGCGATACATGCAAAATTTGTGATAATTTGATTCTGAAAAGGAGGAATATAAGTCGGCGAATTCCATGACATAGCGTTAGTGAAAATTGGATTGGTTGAGTGAATTCGTTTTTGCCTCGTTCGCGATCGTCAATGGTTTTTTTTTCGAGTTTTTACTTACAAAAAAAAGGTATATATTTTATTGGTCTTGAAGATGTTGGAATAACCGAAGGGGCAGATTTTTTCAAGAATAATCCGAATTTTATGAGCGATTACATTTCACCGGCTGACTGGAGATCTTTTTTTTTTATTGAAACAACAAAATGAATATTTTGTGGCTGAATTTTTTTTTTTTAATTCGAATAGCAGAATTTAAATGAAGTCAGAACAATGATTATATCACAAGAACTTCGATATTTATCTCAGAAAATTATTTAAGAACAGCCCTGCTCTTTTCATGAAGAGACGAACAAGATTTTCACATTAACGCTTTTGTACCATTGTGTGACTTAATATCGATTCGGCAATAACTCATTCTATGGAACTCAAATAAATTGTAGAGAGAAACGAAAAATGCACTAGTATATGTAAATGTATATTATCCTAATTACTGGGTATCTTTTTTTTCTTGACTATCATATCGTCTACGATGGAAGAAATTTATCACTATCATTATGTAAGGTAAACGTCCCAATAGCCGGACATGTACCAGTAGCCGGACATCTCATGTTAAACTATATATATATATATATATATAGGAGTATATAGATATAGTCTAACATGGGGTGTCCGGCTACCGGTACACGTCTGGCTATTGGGACGTTTACCTTATGCAGCAATGAGCTATTCAGCAAGTACTGTTAGTTATTCAAAGTATTATAGTTTACGTGAACGTGCATTATTCTATTGTCGAGAATAAAGCGAGAAAACAGCGAGGATATATATATATATATATATATATATATATATATATATATATATATATATATTGCATAAAGGTCTCGTCTCCGCAGCCATTTACAAGAATCGAGGGGCACGTAATGGACACGTAGTTATTGTTAATTCAATTTTCGAGGGGGAAAAAAAAGTATTTTGGATGTTTTGAGATTAAATTTTCGAGTTTCAAGGAGAATGCCTAGTAGGTTCGTGATCAGCAGGGAAAAATACATCGATACAGGGTGCTAAATGAAATTTCAAAAATCCAAGATTTTTTTGAATTTTTACGAAAATCGATTCACTAAAATCACTGTGAGTCTTCCTCCCGAAGGAGTTGAAACTTTATTAGATGGTAATTCTCTTTGTAGCCGTTTTAGCTTCAAAATACCGCTTGGTTTATCGAGCTACGATTGTTTTTTTATTTTATACGAATTTTCAACGTGGTATTTTCGGTACAAAAAATTGAAATCTTTGAATGAATCGAACGGCAATCTCTAAGTCTACTTTTTGGGTTTTCAAAACATCCGTGATAAGCCAAAAATCCGTCAATCCAGGGCAAAGTATATAGGGATTTGAAATTTGGGTACTATCAGGTTTTTCAAAAAGTGGAAAAAAAACTTGAAAATGTTTTTTTTTTTTTTCGTCTTTCAGCAGATTTTTATGCTCTAAGCAATCAGAAATTTCCCGCTGATTACGAGTCACTTGATTTTCTACCTGAATCCCAATAATTCGATTTGAAAAAGTCAAAAAACCAAAAATAAAAAAAAAACAATTTCAAGTCAACAAAAGTATTTTATATATCATAATTATTTATATTCGTGTATTTAAATATACGTGAATGAACAATACCTGCTTTTATATATTATATAATGTTATTATGGTCCTCCTATATTCATGGACACGCATAACGTTTTAACGTTGGCTCTGCAACGACGGGGCAAATGGAATGGTTCGCTCGTTAAGTAGATAAAGCCTGATAATGTCAGTCACAGAGGCCCTCTAATTCTTTATTATAAAAGTGCCGGGACCGAGATTAGTGGCGCGTAGAAATAATTTCCCATTCACCAAGCGTCTCGCATACTCGAATATACGTAAGATATACTATATATACTAAATCCAAAGCTCAACAAATATTTTGATATATTCCCGCTGAAGTGGGCCATTTAATTTACGAAATATCATCATCGGAGGGATTATCATTGAAACCATATAGCATGATTCATGATCCTCATCGCTGTTCGATCGACCACCAGAAAAATTCGAACGCATCGCTATACGAGACCCGCCATCTAGCCGCTCGTCTGTCAACTTGCCACATATCGTTCTCTCGAAAAGGTGGATGCCTGCAATACGTTATTCCGGTTGCCATCGGCCTCGCTCAAATTTGTGCCTATCGAGCTCTCGGTCTAAATTCATCAGCTCTTCTCTCGTACTCATCGAAATAAACGGCAAAAAATCACGGAAAATCAATTTTTTATTGAAACAAAAAACAAAAAACAAAAAAGAAAAGCTCGATAATACGGTTGTAAGTTTTTATCCGGTGCATGTTTTGTCGATCGAGAACGAAGTCGGTAAACGAACGACTCGTCGACTCGATGTAGAGCTCTCCGCGTGATCGACCGTTGGATTCGCGCGAGCTCAATTTTACTCGCCAATCAACGAAGCAGCACGAGTAGAGTTTAAAAAAAATAACTTTAGACAGTGGATTGAGTTTAAATGTCACCGGATAATCGCGTAGCCTACTCGCGGAGAGAGACATGTTGAAATTAATACGGATTATTACTGCGACAGGATAAAAGATTGAAAGACCCCCCCCCCTGCCCCGAGATGAATCTCACCAGTTGTTGTCGTGATTGGCAGGCACTAAAGACATCAATTGAGGGGCATTACGACTCAGATGATTTGTAACCATGCCCCGACGGGGTGAATTTGAATATCAAATTTGTTCTCACAGCGTTACAGGAAAGATGAACGGACACACCGACGCGTATTTTTCTAACGTAATGCACCATGTCGAATAATTGTCGGTGATCACGAGAGAGGCTTTATCCCTCACTCTTGGGTCGCTCAACTTCTCTCGCTATCCGTCAAATATATTTTCTATGGACCGCGGTATGCTCCGTGTGCGGGATCAAGATTATAGGGGCCCCATAGTGAACGTATGCGAGCAACCTAGCTGAGAAAAACAACTATTCAGACTGTATTTTCCGATATAATATTATCCGTAGATGATTAACGACACACGTATAATCGACCCAGTGACACAGAGCTAATGAAAAACATAGAGGTAATCGTGCGTCAGTGTAACAAAATTGTTTTCTTACACACGTAATGCCATACATGATATTAAATGTTACGTAACAGAATTGAGCAGCGAAAATTATTCGAGCGATTCATTTGCATTTTCATCACTATATAACCCGAAGTCATTGTAATGGTTTTCTTAAAATTAATTATCACTGCTCGATAAATTTATCATTTTTTCTCACACTTAATCACAATTATTGGAATTATAATTGCTTTTTTTTTCGCTAATTATTGTTACATGAAATTATTTTAATTTTCTTTTAATTCAATGGCATTTGTTTCGACGTGAATGTACATCTTTTTTGGAAATTTTTTTCGTCGGACAATGCATCCACCGAAGGAACTTTTCTCAATGAAGACCGAGTAAAACTTTTCGAATCGACGAAAAAAGTATACTTGAAAGTCTCGCGTCAATGAGCAACTTGTAATGACAATTGAAAAAAAAAAAAAAAAAACAATTTTGCAACGCTTCTCATTATCTCGTTCTCGCCTAAATAAATCTTGGATATATGTTACTGGGTGTAACGACGATATACGTATTTATACAGAACGGAAATATATGTATAAGAGCGAAAAAAAAAAATGATTGTAGTACCGCTAAGTCATTTAACTATTTATTGTTTACATATATGTATTTCACTTTGTATGTCGTACAGTCGCGAATCCATAGATTACCATACAATAGAAATCGCATAATAAGCGGTTGCTAGAAAACATTTGCATGCATGGTAGTTATACCGTATCGCTGGCTGGACCCTGCAGATATATTTATATTCGCGTTTTATACTCGCTGATCGGATTGTGAATGATCCTTGTGTCGTTTGTACGCTACGGCAATTAACCTCTGACGCGAATGTACAATATCTTTCCGGCAAATCCGAATATACACGATGACAATTAAATTTTCGATCGAAAGATAAAAAAATATATGCATAGAAATAATAATCTCTAGATTGAAGGACAAAGTGAAAACACAAATTTTGTATCCAAAAATTCATGCAATCATTATACGAATAACATTTTTTTTCAATAAAATTATCGTCATTAATCGTGATAAAAATAAACCTATCTCCGTTGCTCTTAAATCAATGCTGGTAATGAGGTTCAATTAATGGGGAAAAAAAAAAACATGACAGCTACCCGCATGCTTATAGTCGACATAGCGTTCTCCACGATCTTCGTCCACGTCATCCCATTGTGCGAGCATAGAATCTCGAAACCTTGTATGGAGCACTCGTGGGAGTGGAAAAGAAAATAAAATAAATAAAATGAAATGTAAACAAGATCTTGGAGAGTCTGCAAAGATGCTGGGAGCATTGAATCATCGGTGTGACTCGTCGACCGATAGAAGAGAGAGGGAGAGATAAATGGTGGCACTTTTGCGGGGCCAATTTCCAAACGTCAAAAAATTCACAAGGGAGAGAGAGAGAGAGAGAGAGAGAGCAAAAGCAATTTATAAATGGAGAAATGATATAATTATAGCCACTCGATTATTTCTTCCATTGAGTAACAAAAGAAGGCCAAGATGAAAAGAGAATCAGTTGCAAATTGTTAATTATGAAATCTTCCAGAGGATGCATGAGAAAACCCGATGAGCTATGAAAACCTACAAAGTATAATTCTTAGCTTATAGGTTTTTTTTAACAAGAAAAACATTGACCCCATATTTCAATCACAACTCGCAAATTGCACATGAAATCTTGTCCCTGTACGCTCGTATCGAATCTTCAAAGTAGTAATTGCAGTGTTCTGTCAGACCAACACGAGAGACTTTCGCATACAATGACTTTTCATACTCTTTTTATACTATTTTTTGCTCGAGGTCTGCACTCTTGTCCTCTTTCACAATAAAAAAAAATTGCAATTATCAAATAAGGAAGGTGCATAATATGGCAAGAAGAAAGATGGAAATTGCTTCTCTACAATATGTCAATGGTATATTTAGTCTCAATGACAAATATCCAATAGTATATATATATATATTATATATGCGAGTTCGCGAACTCCCAATCGTCCTCATTCGCAGTACACTTTTTTCGACGCCATTTCACGAAGTTCATGACACTAAAAGTCATGAAGGATGCGCTAACTCATAATAGCTATGATCGTTGTCGTGGTGCCTTATCGACGGGGTTCATGATTGTCATATATTTATACACATACACAAACATGTATAGATAAATTATGGCCCGAGTATACGTTGAATAAGCATCTCGCGTCAACCGGTTATGGAATGCGATAGATAAAGAGATGAATAGAGTGAGAAGACTCGTCGGGGAAAACTGATTCAGCGATCGATTTTGTCGCGACTAATATAATACTTCGTGGATGTGTGCGAACCCGCGAGATATCGCGGACACGATCGACGAGAGTAGCGCAAATGAACATGATGAGCTTCTATGTATACACGTATGTTCTTCCTGTGTGCGCGTATGTATGTGTGTTTGTGTGTGTAGAAGAATCTCTCCCGTATGTCAGTCATTGAACTCGATAGTCGGAGACACTGACCTTTTTATATATGTAGTTGGTAACATTCGCGTTCTACGTAATATTAAAAAAAAAAAAATTAAATATGACATTAATCATTCGCCGATGCACTTTGACATCGCTCCCGATCGATTGATCCATAGCCTGTACGAGAGCAATGTATAACTGAGAGTGCATGTATTTAATCGTATCCGTGCGATTTTTGTGAAAAAAAAAAACATGTCGTTATTTCAACGACAAAAAAAAATTAATTATACGATATTTACTGTTAAATCGCTGATTTAACAGTGATTTAACGCTGATTTAACCCTCACCGTTCTGAAAGAGGTCCATGCTTAGTTGACCAAGAAATGCCGTTACGTTGCAATTTTTATAATTATATTCTTCGGCTTTCAATGTAACTCTCTGATCTTTTTTGGAATTTTCATCTGCACCGTTTTCGAGAAAATAATTGTAAAAAATTGACTCTCAAACACAGGCTCTTATGGCGGCTTCATTCAGCAGCTTGATTTTTTATTGTTTATGTCACGTAAAAATATGAGAAATTAATGAAAACCCATCTTTAAGATTATTATGCCATCAAGGGACTTTCCCCCCACTCTTTGACAAACATGAAACTCCTTATATAAATATATCTTTCATTTATTCGAAAATTGTCTTCGAATGAATATGTATAAATAACCGAGATGCCGCGCTTGTAGTATATTTTCAATTGACATTGTGATATTCCGGAACTGTGAATCGACAATTGATTATCATCTAATCGATGTATTACCGAATCATCGTGAGATAAGTATCGAGATTGGTGCACATGTCATCCGAACGCGAGAGAAAGAGAAAATAAAATAGATATATATGTATGCATACAAGGAGAAGGAGGCTCTGTAAAGTCTTCGGATGTGCTTTATAAATGAACCATGACGGGGGATATAAATTGTGGAATAAATAACAACGCGGGGTGGGCAGTAAAGTACAGCTTTACGAGCATTCTCTCCCTCTCTCTCTCTCTCTCTCTCTCTCTATCTCTCTCTCTCTCTCTCTCTCTCTCTCTCTCTCTCTCTCTCTCTCTCTCTCTGTCTCCTATTTCTCATCTCACTGTTGAACTGAACGACAAAAGAGGTGAGCTGACGAATGAGATTCCCGAAGACGGTTGAAGAGAAAAGAATTAGAGGGAAGAGTTAAACGATGAGATTCAGGGGCGGGGGTGGGGGGGGGGGGAGATGTGAAAGAGAGACGATAAGTTAAATGGTTATGGAATAAAAATTAATTTAAAAAATATGTGTATTAACCCTTCGACAATTTGGAATATTTTGAAATCTCTGGTATGTAAATTTGTATAAATAAGAAAAGAATCAGCGATAAACATGGATAAAAAAGCATTAAAATATCGGTTGTGAAAGAAAAATTCCTAATTTATTGAATTAAAATAGCATCTCGCGGTTTTAGAGACGCATAATGTATTTTTACGACGCGAATCTCGAAATCCCATAAAGTTGATATTGCCTAATGGCGATTTCCGCCTTAAAAAGGTTAAACGAATGTTGGAGAGAGCCTCAACGAAATATGCGCCAAGTATGCACGGGGCATTCTCCGCCAAATCGAGACAAATCCGTAGTCCTCAGCCATCGTGATCTGGTGCATGATTTTTTTTTGTATCGTTGTTAAAAACCCACCGGCCATGCAGTTTTTTTTCTCGACTTTTCTTTCCACCTGATATTCCATAATAATTTAAAAAATAAAGTTCAGTGGCAACACAACTTTTATTTTGAAAAATTTTCACGTTTTGTATTATCTTGTTTTATTTTATTTTATTTTATTTCGTTCCTTGTGAGCACATAACAAAAAAATTTCGACCAAGAGGGTGACGATCCTGTAGATTTAACTTAGAATGACCCGCGTCTGAATTTTTTTTTTTTTTTTTTTTTTTTTTATTGCCGCAAAATGACACTGAAAAGCCACGCGCGTGAGATTTCATCGAAGGGAAGAATAAAGTAGCGGTGGAATGTAAATTTCGTCGTCGGATATAGCGAGAACGAGGGTGGTACAGACCGAATCGCTAAATTTGGATATCGTAAAAGTCTCCGGGTAACTACCCCATAAAGGTGCGCGAGGCTCTTCGTTGAGAGCTTTCTTTGTCTCTCTCTCTCTCTCTCTCTCTCTCTCTCGCACACTCTCTCTCTTTGTATCTCTCTCTCTCTCACTCTCGCGGTTTTGCACATGGGTATAGTATAGGCGCTTGAGCACGACCCCCGAGACACGCATATTCCCTTCGCGAGTGCACTTCGCGAGTGAAGCTATGCGCTTTTTAGAGCCAATCGTAAAACCGATGGATCTTCTTTTATTTTGGTTTTATATTCGTTCATGCCGAACGCATATGTGTATGCGTTAATCCGCTTGAAGAGTCGGCGCGATATCGTGGCTGGGTACGAGAAAGAGATAGAGGGAGAGGTCCACGAGGAAAAGCGAAACGTATACCCGCGAGAAAGACGATGAAAAAGCTTGTCGTAAAGTCTTTCGTTTTTTGTCGAATTTCGTAAAGTACAGGAAAAATTCGTCGTCGTTAAAATTGCATTGTTGAGACATTGTTCGATTTTACGATTCAATAAAATATTCAAATTCACTTCTAAATAAATTTTTAAGATCCACCGAACGTTTTTATGTGAGCTGTTACCTTTTGTTAAAGCTCGGGCAAAAGTTACGTGAGTTACTATAATTATCATCTTCATTGCCTCGACGTAATTATGATTTTTTTTTTTTTCAGTCAATGACAATTTCTGGGAGTAATTGTAATTTTTCAAAATTGATTACAATTAATTCGAGCATTTCGTATAATTCATAATATTTACATTATAATTCAGTCAAACTTCGGCCTGTTGACATCCGATTTAAAGAATTCAAACTACCCTCTCAGGCTCCTGACTGTCAGTGGTAAAGGAAGCGGATATAGAGGGGACAAATCGCGATTTCTATTGGACGAAACGATCGCAATAAACTCCACAAGTATTACTGGCACACTTTCCGATGATTTTAATGACGCCAGTACCGTGAGAGCATGTACAGCAATCAAGCGTATGATACATGTAATCGTATATTCAGTTTATTGTTACTTCGAGAACGAATATAGTTTACTCACATAAACATATAATATATATTTTGTTTGTGAAATCCCGATTTTTGCATACACTGTGATAATCGATGAACTCTCTGATTTTACAGCTCAAACATTTTTGTTTTTTGTATAGCCACGACCATTAATAGACATCGTAATTCGCTGATTAAAAGAAACTTTCACGGTGTGTCTCCTGCGTGTTTCCTGTGTGTATATACATTTATACGTGCGGACGAATGGGTGGTTATAAAATCGAGGATTTATCGATCATCAGTGGACGAAACACCTGTTCCGTGGAGCAGACGTGGAAAATAAGAGGGAAACATGTGTAAGCCGTGTACCACGTTGTTGATGTACTTTATGGCGCTAATTGTCGTATAGCACAGATCGCCGATTCGCAATTTCTAACGACCTTAATCTGTCGTTACGTACGTGTATTCCCAAGTATACATATATATATATACACATGTATATAAATATATAGTTGAAAGAGCACTTGGTCGATCGATTAACGAAATCACGGATGCGCGAGAGCGTAACAAATTTCTCTAACGCTCATTAAAATTTAACGTAATTAGGAGGCAGAACGGGATATATTGAGAAATGAGCAGCAAACCGTCCGTAAACTTTAATAACGTTTGACCGTAATATTACTTTCGCTTTTCCTATATTTACTCACGTCCTTTCTCTTGCTATTGTATTCTTTTTTCCTCCTTGGACCTTATGACTCACTCTTTGCAATACGGGTAAATAAGTTTATGCTATTTTTTGACTCACATCATTAACATTGGTGGATGACATCGATGTTTTTTATTTTTTTTTATTTTTCGGCAAAAAAAAAAACAAGTTTAGCAGGTTTTTATCGAGGATAGCAGAGAAGCGGAGAATTGGGCAAGTGTCGAAAGGTCAGAGGAAAGCTGAGACAACCGAATATCGAGGTAGTAGACTGGGGGACATTTACATTCATTTTTGCCGAATTTCGAGAATGAATGTGATCGCTGTGGCATCGGTAGACTGCGGGAGATACGGTATTTTTTTTGGCATTTATTTTCTTCATTTTTTTTTTGCGTGATGAAAATATCGAAAATCGAATATGGAGTACAAGCGATATAGCTAAATATTTCGCTCGCTATATAGAAAGTGCAAGAATTGATCAAATTTACGGGCCTCATTAACGAATGAATGTAAAAATGGTGAGGCATAAACATCGAGACGAATTCATGACTCACAAAGATCGTCATGGGATATTGGAATAATTATTCTGTCGGAAAATTACGGCTCAAAGGAGCATTTCATATTTAATACACAGTCTCGTGACTACTAGACCTGACAATCCATAAAATTCCGAGAAGAAAAAACTTGACCAACTTCTCATTGTTCCTTGGAACAATTACGAACGCGTTACAAGCAGCATCTTACTGCCTATCGTTAGGAGATTATACTTTCATTGATAAGTTACGGAAGACCCCGAGAGTTTGCGGTTGCACTATAGCTATACACATAGCAACAAAACGCAAAGTGGATTGATCTCGTAAGAGCAATAATTTCGTTCGGTTACGAAATAAGTTTGCAATGATTACGGAAGACGGGAGTTGTGATGAGTTATGACCGAGGGAGAGGCTTGCACGCCCACCTTAACGCCTGATAATACCGTCTCTCGATCTCAATCATATACACACATATATATATATATACATATATATATATATATAAATAATATTCTTTTTGCTGCTGTACCTTCCAGATTTTTTTTCTCCTCATCTCCTATCTCTCTCTCTCTCTCTTTCTATTTCTCTGGTCCACATCGGGATCTCTCTCGTTATGTGCGCTAAAGGGGGCGCAACGTGAGCGTTCCGCCGCGCACCAACATTTCGTAACTCTGCGAGCGTGCAAATCGTGCCGCAAATTGACCGTTCCGAACTCTCGGTGTGCCTCAATGCTGTATGGCAAAAGCGGAGAGTATGAGAGAGACCCTGGCCGTTTAGTCAACATCGATACAATACGGCACAAGAGCTTATATATATATATGCATATAAAACTCCTGGATCGAGAATTGCAATGCTTGGAGATCGTTAAGTAGGTATGTGCTTATGTATATATATATATATATATATATAAATGGTATTCATGCGTCTCTTGGTTAAGCCTTCCAACGTTATCCGTACATTATATGTATATATATTTTTCTGTATATATAGTCGAGTACAAAATCGACGTTGGGCTCGTGTATTAAACGTGGGGCGCATTAAGAGTCTCGACATTCCACTTTACCAAACGATTCTTATATTGGCATGCAGACCTCTTTACGAGTATTATGAGTTTGCAGAAAGATATTTGAATGGATTTGTATAAAGAGGGGTGTATGTGTGTGGGTGTATGCCCATTATATAGCGCCTGTTTTTATTGTCAGGAAAATTTTCGTCGAGACTCCCAGGGACTTAAACTGATATGTTTAAGGGCAGCAATAATGTTACACGGCTTCTGGTTGATTGACAGTTAATTTCAGACTTTGCTAGAACCTGTATCGACAATAATCGATCACTGAATTGAATAATATTGGAATGCTATATGAAGATATGAATTAAGGGATAAAATCACTCTCAATTTGAATTGTCGAATTGGGGGGTTGATTCAAACTGTCGAATTTAAATATTGAACGAAAAGCATCGAAGTATTTGCTTCGATAGCCACTATACATGAAATTGCTGATAGAGACCAACGCAAGCTTTACATATTGTATATATACGCACACTCGGCAAGCCATCTCTCCATTTTTTGTATGTAACGATTTTTTGCATTGCAAATAGATCGACCGTTCTTTCGATATCCATTCGTACGATAGGAAAATCATGAATATTCACTTCTCCGAAAATTATATTTACATAATATTCTCGTTTACTCTGAACCCGACCGAAGTGCCATATAATAGGATCTTTTTGAGCCCCTTGCGGGCTCTCGTTATTAATATGACCGGTATGGAGAGCCATCACCTTCATGGACCATTGGGGTCGTTGATGAGGGAGATAATAGTCGCGACCCCGAGAACCTCGCGAGTCTGGGTGGTGGACCAACGAGAGGTCACGTCATATCTATGGAATATAATACCTGTCGATATATCACGATAGAATAATCAATGTTCCCACGTAAAGAAATCCTGCTATTGGAGTTTCGTCCCATATATATATATATATATATATATCTAAATACTTCCTCACACTACATATATAATACGAAGGCGATGTCCATTGCATGCTATGCTTATTACTCATGAGCTCTGTACCATCGTACAGTGTGCGCAACGACATGCGAAATTTTCTCGTTCTTTCTAGCCCCACCACATGACGACGAGGCTCAACGAGTACGAAAAAAATAGTCTCGAAGTTTTTCGACACGTGCAAATCAAGGAATAAAAGGTTCTGCTGAAAGGACACGATAAAAGGGTCACGTAACATACTCGATCTTCCTATAGAGTATCCTGGATACGAGGATAAGGCAGTGAATGAAAAAAATATTCATTGAGAAAGATCGAATTGTACGAAAAGTAAAAAAAAAATTTAATTGACGCAAGGAAAAAAAAGATCACCAGAGACTCGTAGTTTCCGTCGATCTTTGCTGTAAGGGCAGGCATTTCTCGTCTTGCGCCACGCACTCATATAATAAGTGTGTATGAGTAGAATGATCGAAGACTCACTCTCGATTGAGCCGTCGTTCTCGCGTGGAAAGTCGACACGCCTACACATACTCTCGAGGTTAACAAACGCTCACTTTGCGCCATATTGCTTGCCCTTACGTCGTCATACACGCGTATAACCGAGTTTTCGCGCTGATGTTACGAAAAAAAAAAAAAAAAAAAATCGAAATGGACTCATCGGCTTTTTTCTCTTAGCGACATGGGATTCAATAGGATTTTCGCGAGAATTTTCAGTCATTTATCGAGACATACATCGCGGAAACATAATGTTTTAGATCGAGAAAGGATTCAATCGTTCGTACCGATTTTTTTTTCTTTAAATATCTTCCATCATTCTTCTTGATACTGAAAATTCTTATCGATCTTATCGAAAAACGATGGAGTTGTGTTTAATCTGATTATCATTAGAAAAATAATTTTTACACATGAGGGAGGTGCTAATGTATTTTGAGAGAGGATTGACGGAGTGTTGCCAATGCTTTCTCGCCCACACCTGTTAACGCCACAAATCGTCTCTCCGCAGCCTGCGTGCATTATATGTATATATGATGTTTTTGGCTTGGGGGAAATTTGATCTCGGGCAAATTGGTCCGAAATGTTCGCTTTGCTATGTTTTTCGGTCCACGTCGTTATCGTACATTTCTAAATATACATAAGGAAAGGCTCATATATAAATAAACAAGTATTATATCGGTACTGTGTATAGCTGGCGCCTCGATCCCCATATCGCATCTGACACTCTCATCCAACTCGCTTCATGCTGTTGCATAACGATGCTCGGGGATTATTTCTCAGAGACAAGAGGGGGCACGTAACATACACGTATATGCGAGAATGGCAAATCTGAGATTTTACTTTACTATCGGACGTGTCGACGTTGGACACCACGGATGGAAGAATTCTCTAGGTTTTTCTTTCTCCGCTCGCGAAGGCAGTGTCGACGTGTTTGCCGGGCAACTTGTTTCATTCGCGCGTCATGTAGAGAGCTCTTGCTTGCGGGGTCCAGCCGTTTCATCCAAGACAATAAACTGTGGGAAGTACATATATAAAAAGAAGAGAGAGAGAGAGAGAGAGAGAGAGAGAGAGAGAGAGAGAGAGAGAGAGGGAAAGAATATATTGAGAGTGAAGAAAAGGATGAAGAAATAAGAGATGAGAGTCTGTCTCTCTTGGCTCTCACACCACAAGAAATGGGTACGCCTAACCGCCTTTATCATTGATTTATCGGCACGATAAGTCCATTATTTTCGATCACGTTTCGCATACGGTCTTTCGTTCTCTCGCTCTCTTTCTCCCTCTCTCTCTCTTTCTCCGGTGTACAGCATCTTTCTTTTCTCTTTGATATAATATACATATCGGTGATCGACACGTTGGCAGTTTGTCGGCCACAGGATCGATGAATCGCTTTTCTACTCTCGCTTGCGCCGATTTCCACAGGCTCAAGTACCTATAGTGCATTTTTTTCTCAATTCACTCGTACAATAAAATCATAGTTCGGGTAGTCCGAATTCTGAATATAGAGTCGTTATATCGGTTAGTAAAGTTTCAAGTAGAAATTTCATGGTCTGAATTACAATATTATTGTTTTTTTTTTCTGGTATCCATGAGCCCGAAATAACGTCGGAAGTTTCAATGTGATATTATACAAAATGTGGCCGCAGTTTCGTGATTCACGGGCGAAACATTTGTTCGAAAATAGCGCTCGCTTTAACCCGTGTGTTCTATCGTAATTCATCTTCTACTCCAAAATCAATCGCCGTATGTATATTTCTTAAAATTTTCTAAATAATAAAATAAAACGTCTTCGAGTGATTGCACATGAATAATGCCAAGAAAAAAAGTACGTAAACGAATTCAGAAAGAGTGAGGCTGACACGTAGGTAGGGTTGGCACATCCCATATATTGCGTTCATTATTATTATTGTTATTATTATTATTATTATTATTATATTGAACATGTATATAGTCAGCGTGGTTAAATACACACGTAGATCGGTATCCTACCGTCGCAAGACTCATTGTCTTCTCGAACGTGTATAATCACGCAACACTATCGTGGTTGTCACTCTGGCGATATCTTTTCTGTTTTTTTTTCTCAATAACTTTTCTCCCATGGTCACATTAGTTCGCCGTCATCGCGGGAGTTTTCACGATTCGCGAGAGTTTCGCAAGGCGTGTTATGGTGTTCACTTGCCCACCTGTTCGATTCCAGGGTAACGTAATGTATGTATGCATACAATATATATGTGTGTATCGCGTATTGAACACGTGTATAATTGTATGCATATTACACGTACATACATCTGTCGTAAAGTTGTTTGTTTTGTTCGAGAGAGAATTCAAGTCAAACAGGGAGCGTTATTTCACTCGAGTTTGGGTTGGTCAATATACTTTGCCGTGTGCTATGCGTACACTCGTGCATGCATATATATGTACAGTGCAAGCTCCGTTAGTGCATTTCCTTATACTTTACGGTTTTGCATTTTCGCAATATGAAAAAAGAAGCTAAAATTGCTTTGACTATTTACGTTTTTTTTTTTTTTTTGAGGTTAAAATTTTGAAAAATCCCGTTTTATTTTTCGTGTCAATGAATTCGTCTCGCTGATCGTGAATCCACGGCAAACTTTCACGAATGTTTAAAAATTATTATCAACGATCTTAAAGGAACTTTTATTCGAAAAAAAAAAAAAAAAAAAAAAAAAAACGCGCAAGAGCTATAAAATCTAAACTAACGGAGTGTCCACTGTCGAAGCATTTGCTTTAAAGGCTGAACGCACCAGCAAGACGCCGGTATACATTTACGATGTGACATTATGACTTTGGCACGCGGTCCAATTGAACTTTAATTACACGTGTATTTTACATATACACATATACACGGGGTATTCCACGTCGAGTAAATATGATTTTTTAGCCGCAAGGATTTTCTCGTAGTCCCTTAAAATCGTAAAAAGAAAGAAAATTAAGCGTCTCGACAGACTTGAAATTTCTTTTAAGCTTCTCCTTTTGGCCGGGCCAAAAATTCCCCTCGAGCAAAAATCGTCTCAAAATTAACGCGTAATATTCCGTGTACATGCGGATATATGTGCGAGCCAATCCCTTTATTTCGCGTATGCTGAAGGTATTTTTGCGCTCATTTTTATCAATGCGCAACAGCGCGGTGCCGGACAGTCTCGACATTTTCTCATTAAAAAAGACCGCGCGCTCTCGGGAGCCCTCCCCGGTGCAGCACAGCCGCCCCTGTCACTACTACACTTTTGCTGCCCTGCTGTTGCACGCATTGCAAAACGAGCCCGGTGAGCACGGGATATGTCTACGGGGGCTTCTCTCGTAATTCCTCACTGGTAAACTTTCCTTCCTTGTTCGGCGATAAATAATTCCCCGGGAATCGAGAGAGCACGCCTTTTCACCCACATCATTGCATTATACATGTAACACACACACACACGCACATATATATATATGAATCTGCATGAGCATCAGAACTGCTGGACTTTGGGAATGCTACTGGGAACGCTTTATAACTTTTATTCTTTATTCATGTTGTTGCCTTTTGAATATGATTTATACACGATCGGTTGGATCGGCGTTGCGTCTAAATGAATTATTAAATTTCTAATGCATATGTTGTTACACATTTTATTGTGCTCATATGGTGACTTGTCCGAAGACAAATAAATACATTATCACCATTATTATCATATATATCTGTTAACGATATATATGCTGATGCACGTCGAAAAATGCGCATGCATGCATATTGCAATTAAATATCTGCGGTGAACACTCTAAGCGATACGCGATCGGATTATGGCTCGAGGATACGGTTGAACGCTCAGCAAATTTATGTTACACATACATACATCCCATATATGCGTAGAAACACAAATTTCACTTTTATAAATGTAAAACATATCGGTATATATAATTCTTCTGGGAAAATATTGATGGGTCAAATTTTCTTTTTGATAAAATTTTTTTTTCTTACACTCCAAATCGTCCAAGATGACGAGCAGAATTTTTGACGCTTATAGAATATTTTTTTACGAGCGAATTTGGAAAAATATTTGTGTGCAAATTTGGGGTGCATTATATATACTGATTTTGGGCAATGCTATTGAAAAATTAGGATTTTTTTTTTAGGAAAATTACGATCGAATACCATGACCCTGCGTGAAACGTTATATGTTCGCGGTAGATCGTAATTTCTTCTTGCATAATGTGCAATCTTCAGGAATAGTATACAAGTCGAAGCGTACGATTACTGTAATAAATATTACAATGACTGTAATAAATATTTTTCATATTTTTCTTTGCAATACTCCACATTTGATACTTCATTAGGGCTGTGTCGAAGCTCGAAGGCACTCTTCATAACATTTCCTCTCTCTCTCTCTCTCTCTCTCTTTTTCTCTCTCTCTCTTTATCTCTTGCTTTCTCTCTCGATCTATATCCTATTCTCACATCTTGCCGACCACAGTCTCGACAAGCCAGAGGGGCGAGAGAGAAAATGAACACGAGGGGCTACAAAACAATCGACGCGCGTCGCTAATAGGCGTAATTGGCGGGCTTTAAAAATGAATATACAGGCTATATGTGAAGCTGACCGCTCGCTGGCGACGTCTATCGACGACTTATTTGCCGACACGCGATCTTTACGAGCTTGCGCGGGTTGCGCCTCGAGGTGCCCCGAGTTTCTATCCAACGATTATTCTTTCACTCTTTTTCATATCCTCTTTGCTGTCTCCGCGTCTCCAGATCTCTTGCCGGATCTGTAGATCTCCTCGAGGCTAAAAAAATCGTTTTGGTTTTGCATTCTTTTTTTCATCCGCGCACTCTCGCGATATTTGCCCGGGCAAACTTCATGATTTTTACCGTTTGTGATTCTTATTAGACGTGTTTTTTGTTTTGTTTTGTTTTTTTTTTAACTGTTCGTGTAAAAAAAATAACTGTAAAGTACACAAAAATGGGGGATTTTTATAATTTTTCATAATTAAAATTTTTCTTTCGGGGTGCAACCAATCGTGAGTGAACTGGGTTTCTGAGAGATCCAAAATTTCGAGCGAATGATCAAAACGTATATTTTTGATGGACCGAAGACGTCCCATATGGAGCGAGAAAAGCGAAGGAAAAATTCATAAAATGAGGCATCCTGGAAACTGGGATATAGAAAAAGTCCTGAAATGTTTCCTGACTTGTTTGCAGCAATTTACAAAGATTCTCAATGTTAATTTTTTAAATTTTTACGGCCAAGTAAACATATATTTCGAATAATTTCTATCGCAATATACCTTAATCACCTTAAAATATTTTAAAATATTATTTCATATCGATACAGTTTAACGCGTGTTACATGACATTAGAAATTTTTTTTTATCGATTCATCAGGTTGTTCATTTACAGTATCTTGAGAAAAAATTTCGATTTTTCTCAAGTTTCCAACTCCTATGACCCCCCCAAGGATTGCACAAAGTTTTCTCTATGATAGAATGCTAAGATCGGGAAAGTCACTCAATCACAGATTATTATCTCTGATATTAGAGGAAGAGGGGAATAAGGAAGCAAGGTTCGAGTCTCAATTTGCACCCCCTTGTTTTTTATTTTTCAAAGAAGATTGACTCTGCGCGAAACTTTTAGGCGCCTACACTCACGATAATTCGATAACGAGCGTAATTACGGACCGGTTAATGTCTCACTGGGACGAGGATCCCGCTCGAGCGAACAGGTTTGTTTGTAAAAGCTTCTCTCGACCGACGGTTGAGGCTCTTCCGTTTTTTTTTCTCTCTCTTTTTTTTCATCTACCGATCTCGTCGAAAGCGAGAACTTAGCTCGGTAAAATTTTCTTTCCCGCTATTCCAGCAACGTGAAAGGGGCTATCGGACATTCTGGATTAATTTGCAATCCCGAAATTTCGAAAAGTGATTTTTTTCCTTACAAAAGCTGGACAAGCGCGAAACAGAATATGAAAATCGGATAGATGACAAAATCCGTAAAACGTGTTACAAAAATTTGAATTTATTCGCGTGCTTGTCGAGACAAAGGGAACATCCGACATACCCAACCGGATGTAACAAAAGTCTTACGACAATCGAACGAGCTACAGTAGAGATCTCCACGCAAATACACATATATATATACTCATAAAAGATCCGCAGAGCATTAAAACTTCCAGCTGCAACGTCTGCAGCTATAGATCATAACGCGCGTACGTGTGCTTAATACGTTTTTTAAGCATTAATCAAAGATGGGAGGGGGGAGGGGGGAGTCGATCGAAATATTTAGCTACCAAATGACGAATATATTGCTTTGGTCGATAATGAAAAAATGGAGGTGCAAGGGAGGGATTAAAATGTGACTGTGTCGCCCGAATGTCGAAGGAATATATATTATGTGAGCGTGAGTTTATTTGACCGGCTTCTTCGGATCTTTGCCAACGAAAATTTATGCGGGTGAATATATACAAATAACATGTTTGTAATATAGAAGATTTTGGAGTGCAAAATATATGTTGCATATATTTTTTATGCGCACTATATATTTACATAATATCGATATATTTAATATAGTAATAATCATATATTTTTTGCGACAATAATTTTCAAGTATACTATAATAATATATTTGATAGCTTAAATTTTTTACTCGAATATCATTGAAGAATGATTGTCCTTAAATTTGACGAGAATTAGTTAAAAGAATTGATCAGATCGAATTAATTTTTAAAAAGTCATTCAAATGTAGTATGTACCTAATTAGTACGCTATTCATTTTTTGCTTATTGAGAAGCGAACACGACCAAAAATAATGTATAAATGATATATATATATTTCTGGGCGTTTGGATTAAATGCCAGAATATTTATTGTAATGACGTTGGTATCACACCAGGTGCAACCAACAGGTGATGTATATATATTAACCAACACACGCTGCTGGAGTCAGTGGCCAATGTGACATGAACAGTACGTCCGCGGACAGTCACTCGGCCGGCTTGACCGCCGATAAAATCGCCAAATGCAAAATGCGGACAAATAAAAGGCTAGTTCTGCCGATGTGTTTGTTGCACGGGAATGAAAATGTGGCGCCTGCATGCCTCGTACAGTATTGAAGTACAACTATAGCGCTTACGTCTGTTTACATCGGGTATTCCACGTCAAATCATTTTCTAGCTACAACTCCCACCACTATTAATTTTTTTTTTTTTTCTTCTATTTATCATGCGGTGAACCAAGCCGAAAAAGATTTCCCAACGATTTTCAGACTTTTATAAAATTACATTTTTCACGAAAAACCAAAATTTTAACGCATGAGCGAACATTCATACGAATCAAGTCTACGAGTCAATTATATGTATTTTTTTTTTTTTTTTTTCAAATAAATCATTATTCAATAACATCTTTAAAAAAAACTGTGTACGCCTTATAGGATTGTATAAAGGTATGAAAAATTCTGAGTCGTGGTCACAGCCAGATTGATTTTACGTGAAATTCTCCATGCGCATAAAGTTGTAAGGATCGCGTTGTCCACGTGATAGTGGGACAACGCGAGGGCAAAGCAAAGTAGCAATAGCATGAACAGTCTGTCCATTAACAGCTCTGAGTATACGGAGCTCAGGACGAGAGTGGAATGCTGGAATACGGAATGACATCCGGCTGCTGTTTCAATGCTATACGATATATAAAATTTGTATTCTTATCACGAAGATTGACTATTGCCCTATACGAGTGTGAATAAATTTGACTATCTTCGTCTGTCAGAACAAAAGTTTTCTTCCCTGCGAATGAATTTCCTCGACCAAAAAATATGAATATAAAAATAGTCGTAAATAAAATTACAACGGGGGAATATAATTTCAGATAAAAATGAAACTCGGCCGAACATACTAAATTCCTCGTTATCAGAGATTTTTTATTACGTGCATGAATGACGAATGTTCTGTCCTACGATAGAGACGATTATACACAGCATCCCTCCTTACATTTCTGTCTTCTCTGCAGGATTCTGCAACCTACATTTGCTCTTATATACGCCTCAGGTCGGATTACATTTTGATCATCCCGTAATCTCGGAGCGTTTGACGTTGAAGTATACGTGCAATATGCATAGAGATGAAAGAAATAAGAAAAAAAATTTTAAACACGACCGTTAAACAAAAGAGCATAGCTCGAATAACTTTGGGTGATAGGAATTTTTTGCCAATTTAAAACTTATCGACGCTACCTAGGAAACGACGTACGCATAATTTTACAATCGTTTTTCATGCTCGATAAAAATAATTGTCACGATTGCAACGATCGAGCACTTACCAGGAGCTTGCTCGTAAGTCTAGAAAACGGAATATAACAGTCATATAACATATATGTATAAAGTTTTTCTTTTCTTCCTCTTACTCTCGTCTTTATGCATATTAGTAACGTGTACGTCAAGGTCCAAGGCGCCCGGGGTTACGGACAATAATCAAAGTGCGCAATCCGACCTGAGGCGTGAACGCAAATACAGGAGGCAGAATCTCAGAGAGAAGGAGAGACAACGATTTGACGATAGAGCAAGAGAGAATAGAGATATATATGTTGTATCATCTCCCCCGCAGGACAGCGCACGTTCGCGATTCATGCACGGAAACTCCGGCAGCAAAACGAGCCGGTAGTACGAGGGTAAGTACTCTCGCCGCACGTCTATCTGCATATCTATCTTTCGATCTTGGTTAACACGTACTAAGTAACACAGCAAGGGGTTTTCATGCCCGTCTCGATGGATTTATAAATATATATACATATACCTCAAAGATAAAAACAAATTTATTACGTTCGAAGGAGTTTCATTTTTTATCGGAGAAAATTTATTCACCCAGTGGACAAATTATTCTATTCACAGGCATGCGCAGAGACAAAGTATAATTTACCGCACCAGAGAGCGAAAGATTTCCGATGGCTTTGTTTATTTTAATTCGATGAATTTATCATTTGCTCGGAAAATTTATTTAGCGGAAGATATTATATTGTTGCCATTATTATTATTATTATTATTATTATTTAGATAAAAAAATTTACAAATTTATATAATCTGCCTTTTCAAAGTGTTTAATGTTTCCAATGAAACTTGTGAGTGATCGAGCTCCAAATTGAAAAGTTCCGACGTATCTTTTTCAGCTTTTAAAAATCTGAAATAATCGAGCTTTGCAAATCATAAAAATTTTATCGCGTTGGAAAATTGTATTTGCAGTCGGATTTTTAGAAAAATTAATCAATAAGACTCGATCTATGTGTCGCCTCGAATTTTTATAAATTTTACTGAGGTATCGCATCGATAAATTAATCATTGTTATAAAATACAATTGATCTATATATAATATTTTTTTTTTTTTCATGATCGGAAGGAGAGATCGAGTACGACTTTTTGAATCATCGAGTTTCAGAGAGCGAGAGAGAAATAGAGAAAGTGAGAGAGAAGGTTATCAAGAGATCGAAGAGATTCATCAAATCGATAGAGTCATGGATATTCCCGAGAGATGAGACGAGCTGCAAATTCCTGCAAGAGTTCTTTCTCCCTCTATACCGTACTTCGTTTGTTTATCATTCTTTGCAATATGTTCGCGGAGTGGTGACCGAGCGGGGGTGGTGGGCAGGAGGGAGGGGGGGGGGGGGAGGGAATACAAGCTCGGATGAGCAAACGACTCACTGAATTATTGCCTCTGGAACTTCCTTCACGAGACTAGCTTGTACATACATAATACTTGCGTATACCACACGCGACTTAATCACTTTTCCGCGAAGCTCTCTCACGAGTAGTGTATATGGCGAATATCGCCAACGCTCTATTGCGTAGTTGAGATATTCATATAAGCTTGCCCGTATGGATGGCTCTATTTTGCATTTACACATATATACACATACGCATATATATAAACATAGGACATATGTATGCTCCGAGTAATGCATTATGTGACCAAAGTGTGGCGCTGTAGGCCATCGCGAAAAGATCCTGTTTACACGCTCGAAACTCTCGACGCGCTTATTCCGGATTTTTCTTTTTCTCATCGTTCACAAGAGCTTTTAGGATCCCGAGGTCTGTTTTTACTCGACCCACTGTAAAGAGCATTGGGTCTTTAACCGTGAGAAAGCTCCGACGAGACTGCTGAACACATGCAAGATACACACTATCCAATACTGCGAAGCGAATCTTTCCAACAATGTGATGAATCACATTTAAGTGAATGACGCAAGGAAGAAAACTTGATAATTTTATACGAACAAAAATGGCCCGAAAAACAAAAAAAAAATCCCCGTAATGGAAATTAGCTGAATATTTCCGATATCATAGCGCAGATTTGAAGTTTCTAAACCGCACCGAGAGAAAAGTATAGTTTGTGATAGAAATGAGTCGATGATTTTAGCAACAATTATTTTGATTATGCGAACAATAATTTAGGTATTCGAACCACACAAAAGGACAATGAAATGCTCCGAATAGTTGCAGTGACCATAAAATAATTCTATTCCATTATTCAACTATTTATATTGTAGAAATTTTTCGGAGTGCAGTGACTAATTCGTGCATATATAGATTAGGGTGTGCGGAAAAAAAACAATTTTTTTTTTTTTGGTTGCATCCACCAAAAAAAGTTGAAGTAAGGTAAAAAAAGAAGAATCCTAAAACGTGAGGCCAAAAAAAAATTATTTCGAACGGCGCATTGCATTTGAATATTTTCCATAAGAATAACACAGGAAAATATTGGGATTTCTGAATGTCGTAGTGCAACTCGTCAGAAAAAAATCACACAAAGATGTCATTAACATATTCTCATGGAGAATCGAATTCCCTGCAAAAAAAGTTCTTACGAAAAATTAGCTCGGAACAACCGTTCAAGTGGAATATAACGCGAATGAATATAGTGGAAATAACGCTGTCTGAAATTGAATTGATAGGAAAAAAAAAATAATTCAAAAGGCTGTAAAAATCGAATTTTTCGCTTTACGAAAAAACTTTTTGGGGGTTTTTTGTAGAGAATGTTCTGCTCTAACATACTTGCATGAAACTGTTCTCAAAATATTTCTCTTATACAAAAAAAAATCAAGTAAAACAAGAAATATAAAAGAAACGACGTTCATCATTGATCGTGTTTAGAAAAGCTTTATTCAATGAATTTGGTTTAATAAGATAGAATAGGTTTTTTTTACATTATAATGCTTAATAATCATCGTTTCTTTTTTTTAAGAGTCTGTTTGTTGCAATTAGGGTATTTCTATCGATAATTTTGCACTATGCCCAATAAATATTGTAGCTGCTCTTCGTTTTTTGTTAATGAACCGTTATATGCTTACATCAAAGCGACGTTGTTAGAGCAGAACATTCTCTACAAAAAACCCCCGAAAAGTTTTTTCGTAAAGCGAAAAATTCGATTTTTACAGCCTTTTGAATTATTTTTTTTTCCTATCAATTTAATTTCAGACAGCGTTATTTCCACTATATTCATTCGCGTTATATTCCACTTGAACGGTTGTTCCGAGCTAATTTTTCGTAAGAACTTTTTTTGTAGGGAATTTGATTCTCCATGAGAATATGTTAATGACATCTTTGTGTGATTTTTTTCTGACGAGTTGCACTACCACATTTAGAAATCCCAATATTTTCCTGTGTTATTCTTATGGAAAATATTCAAATGCAATGCGCCGTTCGAAATAATTTTTTTTTGACCTCCCGTTTTAGGATTCTTCTTTTTTTACCTTACTTCAACTTTTTTTGGTGGATGCAACCGAAAAAAAAAAATTGTTTTTTTTCCGCACACCCTAATATAGATGTGATAATAATTAATTATTATTATTATTCTGAGCTTGCTAAGATTCTCCCCAGGCAGAGAGACCCGTATCGTAGCAATAATCGTTTTCTATCGGTTGAAAGAATAGTGGAAGGCTGTTGGCGCGGTTTCCGGCGAGCAAAAGAACCGCCACTGTTTGCCTCAAGAACCGGCAAACTCATTTCTACTGTATAAAACGAGCAAGTGCTCGTATGCACACATTGCACACACACATACACACACGAAATGTTTTCATATTGCAGTGCTCGAATATCGGTGACGGTGAAACTGCCCCCGTGTGAAAACGCTGCATACTGTATAGTTGTATATTATATATACATGCCCAAGCCCCTTGCGCGCTTCTAGCTATGCCAGAAGTGTGCGTAACGCTCACACTCGTTTGTCCCGCGCAAATATACAAACCCGCCCCCGCAGTACGTAAAGCCGCACGCGGATACCGCTCGGATGCAACGCGCTCGTACTTGTGTAATACATACAACGTTACATATACGCACATATTTATCTGCGTATATAAAAACCACAAGGACCGACAGCAGTAGATGAGCTGACGGTGAGCGTCGAACTCCCACGTTAAGCAGCATTGGACGCGGCTGGTTACTGGGATGGGTGACCACATAGCCGTATACTGGCTTGCGTACCCTCTACTGAGCCGAGAGCCGAGGGGTAGCTTTACTGAGTTCCTGTTATGGTAATGCAAGTAAAACTCTCGGTAGAGTATAGCCGGGCTTACCGCAGTTTCCCCGTGCCCTCGTTCAGGTGCGCATCGCATTAAGAATGGCTGCGGATAATACTCTGGGGATGGGAGAGAGGGGTCTTGGGGAAGGAAATGTAAATGAGAACAAAGGGGATCTTACGGAATCCAGCCTACGACTCGATTGCGAGAGAAAATTACAGATATACATACACACACACATACACACACGCACACACACAGACCGGTATTTTTTTTTTCGCGCTTTCATATTTCCGGCGACAATAAATCTGCCCATCATCATGATTGAATTTATCATTAGATCGCTGAAAGTCCTGAAGGCCCTCCTGACCTATAAGACCTGATGCTGATTGTGAAGAAAATTACCAACGTTTTTTTTTTTTTTTTAATTCATTCTGAAGGAAAGAAAAACTGATTTAAACTTGCAGAATAAATTCTGCAATTAAATATGTGGCTGTTGAATTTCTTTCGTGCGGATAAGGATCTTAGATTCTTATTTGCAAAGGTTCAACGACCCCGGGACCTTTTATACCGGATGTATGGCACGCATTGAACTTGCAAAAGTTTTTCTCATTGTATGCAAATATAATAAGCCCAAGTGGCCCAGTCCGACTCTTCTGAGTTTCATTACCAACCGCACGGATTGCAATAATAATGGTATTATTTGGGATATATTTATTTGCAAAGTACTCACGATAACTCGAGCGAGATAAAGTTCCAGCTCCTCGTAGGGATCCATCGATTTTTTATTATCCTCGCCGATAATATTGTTCCTCTCGTCTCGACAGCCTTTCCTCCTTTCGTCCTCGATAATCGTCGTCGCGGTCGAACGAACGAGAGACGAATTAGGCTGCCGAGAACTCGATAAATCGACTTTATTCGTCGTTTTATCATCGATAAGCGGCTTGCGATCTCCGTTCTCCAGTAACTTATCCATTTTTGCTACGTCACCTTGGTCCCCGATACCATTTTCACGAGAGTCACCTGCGAGAAAAAAAAAATGGTCGATTTATCAGATGCTCGAGATTTAGCAAATATTTTAGAACCTATTAAAAATGTATTCCGGGCATATTTAAAATATACTTGGCATGTATCTTAAATATATCGAACGATGTACATATTTACATTATATCATATTATATTCGTTTTATGATTGCATTATTACACCTATTTTTGTATTTATGCACACATTTTCAAGTAAAAATATATTTAAAAATATATTTCTCGATAAATTTCACATATGCGTTATTTCCATGAAGAAAGCTGTCAACCAACTTGACATAAAAAACATTCTTGCATGTATAATACACAAAATTAACGACAGTTTTTTTTTTTTTTTCAAAACTTCAGCTATTAATTCGTAATTTTCATCAAAATTACTATCGTCGAATTTCGCATATAACAAAAATTATCTCCCACTTGCCCACAGATACAGGGGTCTCGTTAATTTTAGAACGAACGTGGTGTATGAAGCAGGGACTTTTGGTAACTTGGGCTGTATAGCGTTGTCGCGTTAGTCAGTTTGCCCCCGCAATCTTTCGGGCTAATTATAATCCCCTCGAGATTAGTTTTCATCGCTTTTCTCTCTCTCTCTCTCGCTCTTTCTCGCTGCGATGCAAACTTGTGGGTGTTTATGTCGGTGCTACAGACCGATCCTTGCCAAATTAAATACGAAAAAACCGTTGGCGATACTCTATTCATCCACGAGAAAAAGAAAAAATCACCGCGATATCTAAAAATTTGGGCAAAGCGATCACGAATATTTTTCAAAAATTTCAAAATACTATAAATTTAGTAATTTTCGAGTAATTTCGACGAAATTTATACCCAATGAAGGGGTTATGCTGTTTTACTTAGCTGCGAAATGAAAATGCTGCAGCTCAAACCGAGTTTGAGTTACAGACATTTAAATTTTTGACGGCTTTTTGTTACAAACATACGCGCGGAGAATTTTTTTTCTAAGCACAAAGCTTCCTCTATGGGAAAGCAAAATAAATATTGAAACAGTGAAATAATGATTATTATCAACATTTTAGTAGACAGGGCTTCGATAAATAAAACAATTATTCAAGTCAAGAGAGAGAGAGGGACGGAGCGTGGAGAATAATTTTCAATGATAAGGTGCCCGTCTATCTCGTCGAGCCGATCGTCCCGATTCAATTTACCGCGACCGGTCGTATCACACGGACAGGAGAGACAGTAAATACAGTGAGAATAAGGTGTAGTCTCTCCCCGAGAACCCCAAGAACACGTAACAAACATATAATGCGTATAGATATAGTGCGCGCAGGGAGCATTTTGATCAAACTAACGTATGGTGTGGGCCCTCGAGGCATCGATATCGCCCCAGTTATTTATGACGCGTATTTCCTCTTTATCTAACACTACAAATTCCTGTACTACCTACGCGAATGCGCAATGTCACGTGTCGCAGGTAGATATATGCACAGTCGAGAACGCGAGCCTCAATATCACGCCGGAAGTGTCTCGAGTACAAGATTCTTGGGGGGAAAGGAAAAACGAATTGCGGGAGATTCGTATCGTCGAGAGAATTTTTCCAACAGGGAGGGAGGGAGAGGGAGGGATATTTGGGTAAGAAATTGGCTAATTAAATACAGTCGAAAGTTATAAAATTTTAATAGAGTATAAATGGGACCGAGGGGGATGACTCTATATGGGATTCGTACTTGTTTAACGAGAGAGTGAGAAAGAGGCAGAAAGCGAACCAGTATGAAGTAAAGAGTCTCTCATGATTATATATATAACTATAATGCATAGTTATAAAGCTTGAGACCTCGAAGAGTATAAAGATCAATCTCCTTACGGTGCGGGATAAGCTTAGCAAGTCCCTGGCACCTCTACTACATGGTCGATGAGTCACGCTATTGCTGTTCTCCCACTTTTCTTTTCGTCTCTCTTTTTATCAACTTTCAAGCATACTCATATACACATACGAGGGAGTATACAAGTTGCCCATCAAATTTTTAAAAATATTTTCCAGGCTCATTCGAGCTAAAGATTGACTACGAATTAATTGAATATTTTCGAACTCGTACTTTACGTCCAAAACAAGCTGAAAATTTCCGTAAAACATATATACTTTTGCATGATATTCAGTCTCATCTATTGAAAACGGTCCGTGTTACGAGAAAAATAATTTAATAAGACACTCCACTGTCACAAATATGTGTCATCTGATTTAAAAAAAAAAAAAAAATGCTACATGAAGAGTAAATTTGTGATCGATGAAACACAATTTGATAAAATGTCAATCTCGAATGCGTCTCTGAAATAAACGTAGGATGGGAGATGACGTTCTCTTGTCATTCTCGGAGAAAAGGGTTAAGGGAATCGGAAATTTTTCGTTTTTCGTTTTTTTTTTTTTTTTTTTTCGTTTTCGTCGTCGCGTCGTTGCTGTCACTTGCGCGTTTTCTCGGTTCCATGGGCTCACACTCGTGAAAGGATCACCGATTTGACAAGAGGTGGCTGTTGCACACACATACACGCACACACACACGCGCACACAGAAAACGTTGTGGTCTCACTTTGTATGTTGGAAATAATATTTGAGTGAGGATGAGATGAAGGCACAAAAAAAAAATTAGAAAAAAGTGATGAGGGCAGAAAGAGACAAACCAGCGAAAGAATTTCGTGACAGTAACACACCAGGGACAGGCATCATTCGAAAGGAAAACTATTTCAAATAATTGTTACAAAATCGTAATCATTTTCAGTTTCGATAAGCTGGATAATTCCTGTGTGAATTAATATAAGTCTTTATCTTTTTTCATGTTTACTGTACATTTGTCAAACTCAAGTAGGCATAGTTGACGTAGGTCATTTGTAAATAGTCGAAAAAACTTTTTTGTTTTGAATATTCACTACTACGAAAATATTTTTTTATTACAATATGGAGGAGAGGAGAATTTTTTCCTTTCCCCTCTCGTCAAACTCCTGCCACTCACTTTTGAGATACCCCAACGACCTCGGACACTCACGTTTTTAAATAAATCATCGAAAGTCCAATATTGAAACGATGAAAAAGAGAGAGAGAGAGAGAGAGACAGAGATCTCAAGAGTGTTTGCCTATGGACACCTCGAAAGATAAATAAATCGAGAAAAGTTCATGAAGGCTTTAAACATAGATGAATGATCTCGGGAACGTTGAAATTATTTCAAGATATTCGATGAATGTGATTGGAAAAAATTTGACTCGAAAGACTTGAAATTTATTTGATTCAATTCAATTTTCTTTCGTGCAATGAAAGTTCTATTTCGTCAATTAAAATTTCATTTATTTATTTCGTCTTTTGATGTCAAATAAGCAAAAAAAAAATATACCAAAGTAAATTTATTCTACGGAATAAATGAAATAACGCACGAACGTAAGAACTTACGAGAAATCAGAGAAAGCAAAGGTTCAATTATTATCGTAAACCTAGAATTATTTCCGTTACTACACAATTATACAGTTGCTCGTTATGTTGAACAGAAAACGAGAGACGAAACGATAAAAACCCGCAATATCTCATTATTAATCATCGCGAAATCATTAAAACATCATTTAACAACATATCATTTTTGCTCGGTCTTTTTTTTCATCCAAATTTATTCTCGTTATTCTCACTTTGTTTTATTTTCCGACGAGTCGTTATATCTGACCTTTTTTTCCCCTCGTGTTCCCTTGAACTCGCGGAGTCAGCCGGTCACGAGGGAAAAAAAAGAGTCAAGATAATCAATGCTAATCTTCACTTCAGATATAATATAATACATTGCGTTGTGGCCATTTGGTGGGCAGTAATTTACAAAAATCATTAAAAAAAAAGAAATTAATAGAAAAAAAATTGATGAATGGGATTTTTTTTTGTAACTGACCTCATTTTCTAGTTCATGGCGTGGAAATCGAGTTAAAAAATTTAACAACTCCTTCAAATATTTGACTTAAACTTGAGAATTTTTCGAAATTAATTTTAAAAATTAGGACGCTCGTCGCGAAAACTCAATTTTTTTTTATTAGAGACGAAATTCAATGCCTCTGGCGAATAAGCGATTTTTGATAATTCTTTTTCGAGCTCAAGACGAACAGCTTCGATAAGAAAAACTTTTATAACTTAAATTTGCTCACTAGCGAAATGTCTCAATTTCTTAAAATCCATATCGCTAAAACTACTCGAGATAAAATACTGAAAAAAAAAAACATACTAAACACTCGTTGCTTTCGGAGGAGTAAAAAATTAGCAACGAGATCGAAAGATCCGAGGGTCAGGCGTCGATATCGGATGGAATGGCCCATATATACGAATTTCATGTTTTAAGGATCATATGCAGCCCGTGTCTTGTGGTATTGTACCGTATCCGGTGCAACCAACGACCATACATTCCACTTTGTTTTTTCATCTTATCTCTCTCCCTCTTTCTTCCTCTCTCGTTACTAGTCGCAAGAGATTGTTGGTAAGAATTAATGTCATGGTAATTACTGGTTGCGCGTCACCCTGGTGTACGAGTCACGCGCCCCAGTCATCAGTACCGACAATATACATGTATTGTGATTTTCTTTTCTTTTTTTTTTTCGACCGCTTGCAAAAAAGCATCTCTGGGCACACATAAAACATGTCACGTATGTACGATGTTACAGTTATGTTTTGTAAAAATTAAAAAAATTTAAAAAAAAAGTGCAGGTAAATGATAAATGCTGCATCAAGATTGATAAAAGGAAAAGTACGCGACTCATTTGTCCAGGCTTGATAATCGAATGAAATCATAGATGCGAGATTATTCTTTTCAAGAGAGCCTGTTGATTTTATCAAGAATAGTACTGATGTATGCGATGACAAATCGAACCAGAAAAAAATGAATAAAAAATTACAGACTATACAAGCATTTTCGTGAATCGAAGAGACAGTAAGATTTCATCGATGCGCATCGATCGAATCAGCCGATCGATCTCGTCGAATGCATCATCGATTTTTCCGAGACAGAGACTCTAAGATACGAGTATATTCAACTGTGCAAGACCTCAAGAAGATGTAATGAGCACTCGTCGCGCGTGAGAGGGCGAGAGCCAATAACCGGGGCCACCCTACTCTTTCTCTCACTCTCTCCTCTCTCTCTCTCTCTCTCTCTCTCTCTCTCTCTCTCTCTCTCTCTCTCTCGCGAGCATAACGGAACATCTTGGAGACCAACGTATGCATATGCGGAGGCGTCGAGAGGCGAGCTTCGTCGTGTCAGTTCTATGTCTTTTCCTCTCATCTTTCTGCTGTATCTCTTCCCATCACACTGATACCCCTCGTTTCTCCTCTTTCTCCCTCTCTCTCTCTCTCTTTTTATATATATATATATCTTTCTCTCTCTCTTTTTCTCATTCCGCGAGATTTATCACTCGTTAAACGTTTCATGTACATTTAGGCAAATTACGAAGGCCACCGTGATGCAGGTGCGAACCTGCAAAATCTTGCGGTATCTTCATAGAGGAGTGACATTTTATTCATTTTAGTGCAAAAAAACTTCAACATACCTATGAATAAAACGAAATTTACATGTGTACAAAAATAAAATAAAAATCCTTGTAATTATCTTAGTAATAATAAACCTCATATTGTGTCACTGGCACAGGCTACGCATGCACAAAAAAACTGATTGGGGAATTTTAGAAACGTTGCGAGTAGACTCGAAGAATGCCCTCTGGTTTGTCCGGAAAGCTTGATCGAGAATGGGGATGGGTGAGAATAGGCAAAAATTAATTAATAAATTTTTTGACTTGAAGAATCGGCGGAAGAAAAATATTATGCCTCGATGAATCGAGAAACTTTAATCAAAATTTATCGTTTCATCAATTTAATATATCATCTCGTCAGGCTATTCATTTTTCATAGCATAAAACATCGAAAAAACATATTTTTGCAAAAAATTTTCGACTTATCGAACGATAATTCGTAGAGAAATGATTTAAAAAAAATAATTAATTGACAAGCGAGGGCAAAAGTGAACGGAGTTCACCAGAAATGTCTTATTTATTGCTGTCATGTATGCAAAAGAAATTTTTTTCTCCTCATTTTTTATCATATATACAGCTGTACAGCTTTACAACTCTTACGAAACGTACCGAGGAGGCAACTTCTTCTTCTTCTTCTTTAGGTGTCGTTTTTTTTTTTTCTTCCATGCTTATCAGTAAATTTACTATCGACGCTGTAAATTGTAAAATTATAAAACAGCTCAGAAACCATCAGCACTACGAAATAGTCACGTATTTGCTCGAGCTAGAAGTTTTATTTATTTATATTTACTGTTAGCACAGAGAGACGAGATAACCGAAAGAGTTTCAGAAGCCACGAAATTTTTGATTGCGAAAATATATTTACAGGTAAAATTTCTTTTTTTTTTTTAATGCGATTAAGGATATACTGGTTTTTACAACTTTCCACGAGGAAGCTAGGTCACTAATCCTCCTTGTTTGGTTCAATAAAAACATACGGTGCAAATAAAAAAAAAAGATAAATAACGATCAATTTACGTATAGAAACCGCCTAGTACAACGATCGGACTTGAATTTTTTATAGCTCACTAGATTTAAAAAAAAAAAACAGCGCTGATTGTGTAAAAACTTTATTCCTTTGATTATAACCGTTCGTTTAAGCTGGAAAATCATTTGACCTATGAAATTTACCATAGAGTTACGCGATATTAAATAATACCTATTATAACGTTAGTCATACTTTCGTCTGAATGCAGTCGTGAGATTTTTTTTTCCACTTGAACTACGGAATTCGTGGTCTGCCAGGGTGTAAATTATTTCACGCTTGTAGGATAAAACGGCGACAAAATATATAGTTTTTCACTTAGGACATCCATATGCATATACATAGATTCATATACACACGCGTATACCGCGTGGCAAACGTCCTGTGGTTTGTAAACTGGTTCTCAGGCCCTGAATCTGCATATATATATATATATATATGTACTCGAACGTGTATGCATGTCTCTCTGTATGCACTTGCACACACGAATATATGCATATATATATATTTATATTACGAAGTCCCGGTATATATACAAGGCTGTGTTAAGAGACTCGGGATCTTGCAGCGTTTCGGATTACGTTGCGCCTCTTATTCTCGGTCCCTGCTTCTTTCTCCTCGCCATCATCCAGTATCGGAAAAAGAAGCTATAGATACAGGCCCATACTAATTGGAATTAAATGCAGCCACTTTCTCAGACATCAAGAGGGAACCGAGCGGGTCTCTCGTACGGGACTTGGTTGACAAACGTGCCGATAATGAAACCCATATATATATAATATGTTTACATATATATATATATATCCGTAAACACATATATTCTTACGATATTTGTAGATACATATAGTATACCGATGAGAATAATTAGATGTGAACACGGTACGTCCATTTCGTTTTGGTCTTTGCCCGGTTTTTGATCTTCCCCCCCCCCCCACTCCTTTCAGGCAGCTCTCGAAGAAAAATAATGAAAAAATAATCACGGGTTGTGAATTTGTGATAAATGACGTTGGGACACAAAATCATGAAAGCTCAACTGGCTCGAGCTTAATAATAACTGTAGCTCGATCCATTTAGAATTACCAACTTTTTTTTTGCATTCAGTCCAGAAATTTCTTCAAACTTCAAAATGCAGCTGAGAACGTTCGGCTAAAAAAAGAACGAAAAATCGTACAATTTGTTTTTTGAAATTTCATAATTATCGTTAACTAAACGGTGTTCTATATAGGCTTTGCGGACCGTGAGTATAAGTCGAAAGGAAATGACCTTACCAAGGACAATAAAATTGCTTAACAATTGATTAAATAAAAATCATCATCGTTTCATGATTTCATTCAAAATATTTATTAAGGGTGATTTTTTTCAAATAAAATACAAAAAAAATCGTACAAATGAAACTAATCAAGCAAATTAATTACCTATAATTACTTATCCAATTACTTTGCTTGATTACCGTAATTTTCACGGGTTTGCGTATATTTTTGGAGCAATCGAGCCCGGAATTACGAAACCGTACAATTTGACATGGTCATTGAAAATATAATTTTACATGAGTTTATATGCATTTTCAGGAACGTTAAAATCATATTTCCAGGATCCATCTTGTTTCGTTGACCATCCATTACATATATATCTGTATGTATAATATATGTGCTTCAGTGACAGAGATTGTACGAAGACTTGCGGGATCCATGCCACACGCACATACACATACGCGCACATACACACACACACGTACACATATATCCCACACTGCATGTACCCGATTTACTTCCGTCCATTCCCTGTAATCATCACGTCAACTCGAGTAGCATGATAATGGGCCGTTTGTGATGGCAATTACAAAACGCTTACGCATGTATTGCTCTCCCTCTCGTTCATATTAATACTCACACATATGCACGTGTACATTATATGAGGGGTCTTTCCCGCGGCCTCGGACTCCCTCTCAGGTAAACGTGTTTACACCACTGTCACGCCGTACGAATTAGCTCTCGACCTGTCCATGCATTTTCCTATCATGGTCCATAATATGTACCATGTATGTCTGTATAGGACATTTCATTGCTGTCGCTGTTTCATGGCTCAGCTGAGATCGACCAACGCAGACAGCATCACGTACGTAATGCCACATAATATGTGTATACATACATATGTGTGTATATATATATGTATGTATATATTATATATGCATCGCTGGCACTCGGCAAGAGATGAAGGATAAACGACGCTGGATAATTCACTTTCGATTGAGGCCGCGACGTGTGTATGATCAAATGATTATGCGATTCTCTCTCGCAGAAGTGGTTGAACGATTGCCGGATGATTGGAAATCGTGGATGCATATATACATATATTTATTTCATGTCAAAAATACGCGCGTCCGTTAATATCGAAAGAAACATTTCAGAATGCGCCCCATAAACAATGTAATATTTATTGATAATCGATTATTCCATCGATGAAAAAGGCAAAGACTCCGATCTCGCTGAATCACGTTGGGAATTTCGATCGGTTTGAATTTTTCTTTCATGGAAATTTATTGAAATTCGCTTCCTCATGGAGAAAGCTTTTTTCTCATGAAAAATAAAATTTTGAAGAAAGAACGTGCTTAATTTAACATTCGTGAATTTTTGAGAATCGCGTCAAAAAGTTTTGCCCCAAATAAGCTAGGGGACAAGAATTTTTCACGTTGAATTTCGTGAGAATCGATTCGAATTTTTTTTTTTTTTTTTGAAATTTTTAATTTTTTGAAAAATATCTGTAATTGCTTCAATACATTTTGATATTTGAAGAATTTTTTTTTTTTTTTCACGAACAGAGCAGATATATTAGGGCTCAGATTTTCTACAAAATAAATAAAATGAAATTTTGCCCATTTTGCGCAGCTTTCTTCATGACGAAGCAGAAAAAAATATTTCACGTTTACCTCTCATCTTATAGAACGTCTGTAGCAAGTTAAAATTTTGGGGAAACTGCGATAATTGTGCTCGAAAATTTATACGAATTTGTCGTCCCCCCCCCCCCCCTTTTTCTAATGTGGGAATGAGAGAATTCTCGGTAAACACGAGTTTACCGGTTTACCTTTCTCGTGGCAATGTGGAGTGCGTATGGGAACGTTGTCCATTTAGAACCGTTTAGCGTTCGCTAAATACCATGGATATGTCTTCCCAGCCCGGTAGAAACATCACAGAGAGTCCCCAACACAACTATCTTCTCAGAGATAGACATATATATATATATGTGTGTATATATATGTATGTGGCAGTCAGCTTGCTTCTAGGCTCGCAACTCGCCTCCTCCCATTGAAACTCTCTCGTAGCGGGTTCCTCGATGCAAGATCGCACGCGCGCGCAAGAGAGGCTGTAAGGAGGCCTTGCAAGGTTGTCTATCCGCTAGCGAAAGCTACGAAACACACACGAGATCGTTCAAATATCGATTACTGCTAGCAAATGAAAAATAAAATATACAGATATTTAAAAAATGTATATACGTATGTATATGATCAGATGATCTCGAACGTCCAAAAACGGGTACAATTTTTTTTTTGAATCTCAAAGAAAGAATCCAGTTGAGAAACCCGTAAACGATTGACTGCTCAAAATACTTTTCTCATCGAGTGGAAAAAATATTAAAATTGCCTGTACAAAAAATTCTGACAAGGCTCCTATCCGTTAGGTATATATATTTCTTTTTCTTACCTTGAGTAAATGCATTTCCTACAATTATTAAACTTGGATCTATATATATATATATATATATATCGATGGAATGGAATATTTATACATCGATAAGAATTAATTTTATAATGTACATTTATTTAAAAAGTTAATTTTTCCGAAATCAAACAAATTGGGTGATAAAACTTTCTGCAGAATGACATTTGCGATTGCGATCTTATATGTGGCATTTCGTTGAAAGACGGGAGGAGCAGGGGAGGGGGCGACCACGCGCGTGCGTCCTTGCAACGATATATCAATTTCTCACCACCGATGTAATGTTACACCTTTAACACCAAGATTACTTCGTTTCTGTATATACACGTTACTTTTCTCTCACGATACATAACGCGCGAGAATAAAACGCGCCACTTCTCGGCCTTTCGTTCTTGACACCCCATCATCGGGACGGCGCGAATCTTCGGAACCGCGGTCTCTCTATTATATCGCATCTCAGACAGCCGGTAGCTTGACACACACATATATATATATATATATATATTTATATATGTTTATGTTTATATTCATCCCTGACTCACGAGTATCGACACAAGTTATAAGAGGTAATACGAGCATGGACTTGGTGAGAAAATGCAGCTGCTCACGAACCACTAACTTGATGATTCACTGAAAGAACAACAGAAAAAAAAAAAATAATGTGACAATCGTCGATTTTTCTAAGCTGTGTCCATTTTACGTAAAACTTAACTGAGAATTCAATTAAATTAGCCCCGAATGAGTCGTCGATTATTCCACAATAAAAATATCGGTTCTCCTTTGTACGAGCTTGATACACACGTGAAAGTACGCAGGACAATTTTTATTCGGAATCTCGAAATATTTGTAAAAAAATGTGTATTTGTATCTTTGAATATTCATTTTTAAGGGGTTTTTCATTAAACTTTAACACAGCGAATGCTAAGCGTGTTCCTAAATATATGGCTTCTCGAGATACTTGTTTTTTTTTCGTGATGAATATCGAGATAGATGATAAAATATGAAAATTCCTTGAGAATGTCATATAATTATAAATGCCGAATTGGCAATTAACAGGTTTGGGAGAAACTTTCGAGTATCCGAACTCTCGGAAACTCAAAATTGCGGTCGTAGGACTAGGCGACACGAATAAACTCACGGATCTCTCTTTCTCTCTCTCTCTCTCTCTCTCTCTCTCCTCGCGGATAGCTTGAAATCGCGACTCTTTGAAGCTCGATCCTCGGTGAAACTGGTTTTACACGCAGTTCGATTCCAATATGGTCGACATATCGGCACTGGATCTTTACAGGATCGACCTCCCTCGTTGGCCTTGCTCTTGGCTATTCCGCACCGTAGTTTCAACTTTTTCGTCACCACATTTATTTTTCTCTCTTGCGCCTTTGCCACTATCGTTATCCGTACGAAAATGTATTTACCCCCGAGGATTTGTCTAATTAGGGGATTTCGTCGTTGCGAGAAATCGTGCGGCTAACAATCGCTCCGTACATTACGACCTCTGCTGCGGGACGGCGGTGCCTCTTTTGGTCTTATCGAATCGCCAGATAAAATCGAATTGAAAACGGTATTCACTGTATTCGCATTGCGATGATAAATCGACTTTTCTCATTTACATATTTTCTACGTCTCTTTAAATAGTATTTTCTTCCTATACCAATTAAAAATCGTGCCGTTCGAGTCGTTCGCGGTCAAAGGAACCGTAATAATGATTTACGTATTTGTGACCAGAGCATGAATAATCATTGAATTTCTTTTCATATTCAAATATTCGAGAATCATTGCCTTCCGACTATTAATTCTCTCAATTGTCCAACTTTTTTTCCATCTGCGCTTAAATATTACCGTTCCCTGATCGTATATCGCTCTGCATAATGGCATTTTCTCCGTTCCTGCGACAGCTATCGATGATAAATCTACTATCCAACGAATAAAAAAATTAACGACAATTGTAACAGCAATTATTGAGATAAGAGGCCATTGTCACTCGTACCATTGTCATAGTCAGCTGGACGAAGGAGAATAGCATCGATGAGGAAAAAAAATAAAATAAAACGAAGCGAGAGGGCGTCTGGGTGGCCGTTGGTGCGTGAAATTAAACAGAGTCATGCGCAACGAGACCGGAAGAGCAGCGTACAAATATACATGCAATGTACAAAGTACAATACATATTTCACCGAGCGAGTAAAGAATAACGACAATTCGAGGCTGGATCGACGTTGATACAGGGGTGCATGACGAACGCCGCGAAAATAATAATAATAATAATATAACTTATCGTAATAATGCATATCGTGACCGGAAGTGACCGGTCGCGCGAGATACAGAGTCTCAAAAACGTGGGTGGAATGTTTCGCCGTTTGTTCCCTCGTTTTCTTTGATCTTTATCATTGTCACACGACATATGTTGGATGAACGTAACTATACTGTCGACTACCCACAGATAATTGCTTCATCGATTATAATTTTTTTTTGCCCAGAAAGTTGAATTGCATTGACAAATAATTATCAGCAATTTTTTACGGTATATTAACGTTTAATAAGAAAAAAAAATCAACTTGCCGATAATCGTTTGAGTAAATTTCGCACACGCCGAGTCAAACAAGCGCGCGCGCGCGCGTGCCGGAAATTCGTAGTTTCGTTGAGGTTAGCGCACTCCGCGAGGAAGATCATTGGTCGATTCTTGCGGTTATCGGGATAGAACATCACGAGGAAGTAGAGGGCGCTCGAGAAATCGTTTGCGAAGATATACAACGCCTACCGCGTGCGACTCTCAACACGACGACGCGTAGGGGTTTTTGCTCTATGTTATATGAATACCGATACCATATTTTCTATCGTCTGCCCATTTCGCTTCCTCGATATTCCTCCTCACAATTCTCCGGCTTTAAAACATGGAGAGATAGAGAAAGAGAGAGAGAGAGAGAGAGAGAGAGAGAGAGAGGCATATGCTTATACTATATATACATATATTAAAGCGAAGATTCGTATGCTAATTTTCGTGCTCACGCGCGAGATCGACCACGAGAGAAGAAACTGTAATGGTAGTACAGAGTTAGTTGTACATAGAGAATCAAACCTGAGAGAAAGAAAGAAAGAAAGACCCGACGATCTCGCGAAACGAATTATTGGAACGGTCGTGCTTTGGTCTCGCGGCAAGACAACTCTAACAACTGGAAACTCCGGAGTTCTACACAGACTTCAGGCTGCGAACATTGAATCGACTATACATGCTCATTCGTTCAATAATTTCGAAAATGTTTTCTGTTTCCGTGAAACACGGAAATGGTTAGAAAATTATCTACGCGTATAGAGTCAAACCTCGGGCACTGTGACTACTCGGGCACTGCATGACTATAACTCCGGGCACTGACGTCAGCTGTTACTCGGGCACTGCGAAATCCACAGTGCCACTATAATATAGAACCCCCCATGAACAAAAAAATTTATAATTTCAACGAGTGGAGGGTACCGATATTATACGTACGATACGGGCCTGGTGCTTTATTCTCATTGGTTAGTAAGAAAGTTAGGTCTTTCGGTCAGTGCCCGAGGCTCCTGTGCTCGAGCTCAGTAAGTGTCCGAGGTCCGACTGTATGTTTATTTGTACATATTGGATATGATCATGCTTGAGAGAGGTTTGAAATGATGATGCAAAGCGTCACTAGAGCTTTAAAATCGTTCGCTTGTTATCTCTTTTTTTGGTTTCCATAAAAATTGATTATAATACAATAATTTCAGCCACAATTTCTTGAAAAAATCTCTCATCGTTTTTCTTAGAAATTCTTGGAATAATTTGACATATTTGGAAAATTGAGAGATCACGTCGAGTCTTCTTGAGACACAGAACATTTTTTTCGTGCTTTATCTTATCCCAGAACTCACTCGTTTCTAGCTCGTGGCAAAAACCAGAAAATTTTCAGGTTTTGCGTGCTTAGCGGACTGTTTTCGTCTCACACAGTTCTGCGAATGACTCATTACCTGATTGCGATAATTGTGCAGTTACTCGTCGCCTCGTTCAAAAACGTGAAAAAATTGTCTCGGATCACATATGGTTCACCGAAAATTTATATATATATATACGGAGGAACATTATAACAATATATATATATATATATGTTACAAGCAAGTGTTGTTTGTTCACGAATATGAAAATGCATGAATATAAATAACTTCGGTTAAACTTGAGACATTTTTTTTTTTCGGTTTCTTGACGTTTTCATATCGAATTTTTGGACTTCTAGAAAAAATTCTAGAATCCATCATTTCTAATGATTTTTTTTAAATTCAAAAGTTTGTCAACACTTTTTCCTATATGCCTTCGCTCCTCCACGGGGATATGTCTGTTTCTCTTCACTTTCTAGTCTGGCTCATCCCCAATACGACGCAGACTCAAAGTCTTTCCCAACCTGTTTTTTTTTTGCAACTCTATTTTTTTCCATCCATCTCTCTCTCTCTCTCTCTCTCTCTCTCTCTCTCTCTCTCTCTCTCTCTCTCTCTCTCTGGTCTCGAGAGTCACATAACAGATCAGTTTGATTATGGGTGGAACGTTGAAAAACCCTGAAGGCGATGTGTATACCAGAAAAAATCTATGTATACGTATCTCCCTATATTATATAAAGATCTTGCTGAAAATGACCACAAATTCACCTTTGCATTTGCGACCTCCTCCAACACAAATGCACCCCTGCATTTGCGGTGCCCATATGAGAACCCCACAATTTTTGTACACGGCGGCGGGGCAAGATCTTTATATAATATAAAGAGATGTATAATTTAAGCACTATATATCCATGTGCAAACACAACATGCTGTACTGGAACGCCAGTACATGTGGAAGTTGGTAAGAATACCGAGCCACGAGAGATTCTCCGCGGTATGATTCATAGGCATAACGTTGTACCGCAAACTAAACCGCAAGAAGATAGCCCGGGTATATGCCCGCACACATAGCTCGCTCCAAAGAGCACACTCGCTCTTCGGGTGTATGCATGTTTCAATGAATAATTCTCAGTGTCGATGTGCTAAGAGAAATTTTTTGTTTTTTAAGTCCCGAGTTTCGTGAGTAATGAAGAGTAAAAAAGGACAACCAGAGCTGGGATAAACTAATCGAGTCATTTATTGATTGCATTACGATTAAACGAAGTACAATCATTCCAAGTAATCGTATTTTTTTTTTAAATTTCATTACAATACTCCAAGTAATTGTCATGAATGTTATTTCGTTAAAGTAAAAAACTTCGCCTCGACGGATTGAAGTTTTCACGACCAACAGTGTTTACATAATATACATTTTTCGAAAGATGAAATTGAAAATGAAGAAAAAAAATTTGACTCTCGATCGAAGCGAAAAAAGATCAATATGAAGTAATTTGGGTACCTTCGTGCTTATCGGTGTAGAAAGTAAAAAATAAATACGACGAACTAGTGAACCATTTTTTATCTGCATGAAAAATAAATGTCAACTTTTCGCTGGGAAAGCACTAAAGAAAAAGTGACAACTGTCATTTCGTTGGAGCAGAGTCTTTCTCTTCCGTATGTCTCATTGCTCTTATCAAATTTCGAGCTATATTTTTTTACGCTGCCATTCAAGCCATAAATTATTGCCACAATATTTTTAGTAGAAGAAGCATTATCTGGAAAAATATTTTCACACGATAATGTTCGCATCAGCGATTTCAGTGTGTAGGATTGTTATTTTTTTTTTTTTCATACTTTTGAAACGAATCGAGAAGAAATTTATTCGAAATTTCTCGTTCGAATGAGCCAATTGATGTTATACTCCTTCGCGTATATGCGGTCGAGTCTCGGTTCATACGGATTCGCGCTCGTTGTTTCCTTCTCGATGTCGCTCGGGCAATGATTCCACCGAGAAACGAGAGAGGATGGGGAGCAACATGCGGGAAAATTTTTTTTGCGCGTCCACGAGATTTTACGTTGCGTCATAAATGCGGAGACGTAAATCATCGGGAAGTTTTCAAGGCGCTCCGAGAGTGGTAATACAGTCTCGTGAAACGAGCGGAAGCTCAAGAGCGCGAAGAGCAAACTCTTGGCTGTCATGCACTGTGTGTGCTGGTCGCTGCTGCCAGAACAGCAGTACACCAGGCATCAACGGAGCCTCGGGGGACGATTCCTCGGCGCTCGCCGAGTCGAGATATATTCGCTCATCGATCTCCGCGCTGCTGCCTTTTGCCTGCTCTCTCGCTTCCGTAACATTCACAACATCATCGTCCGCGAACTCACTTATATTATCACTCACAATTCATCGAGCATTTCGCGGAGAAAAATAATGAAACGATGCATCAGAAATTTCTTTTGTTTCGACAATTTCACTGGTCGAGAGATAAGAGAAAGTTAACCGAAAAACGTTTAAAATAAAATTGTATTCTCCCGTCACGATTGAAAAATTTTCTCTTCAATCATCCAAGCCGAACGAATCTCGAGAGAATTCTTGAAAATTCTTTATAAAAAAAAATACTCCAAAATGAAAGTAATTTTTAAAAGAAAAATGCATCTATGTTTAACATTGATTTCATTTAATTTTTTCATTGAATCAAAATAATTTCATTGTATACGGTGATTAAATTTACACGTACCGAAGCCTGATTAATTTATATTTAATTATAGCTTTTCTTTTCTCACAGGGCACATACTCTGTTCTCGCAAAAAAAAACATTTTATTGACGCTTTGAAAAAAAATTCAAGTCTCTACAATTGAAGAATGGTTTGAGCAACTGAGCTGAAATTTGGAATTTTTCGAAAGAAGATTGAGCAAGCCGTTGCTCAAAAAATGAGAAAGACACTCACTAAGAAAGGAAGACCCGATGAATGGGCGAAAACTATGCGAGATACATGTGCGTGTTTCAATTTTTACGTTATTTAAGAATTTTCGAATGATTCGTATTGCCCGCTCATCTGAATTACCTTCGGAACCCCTGCGAAGTCATGAAAACAGCAGCAGCTGAAAGAGATTCTCCCATACCGCTTGGTGAACATGTGCTCTTTCTCGTCGCCACACTATCAATCCTCTCCCACATAAATACCTATATATATACCTGCATAAAGGTATGTGTGCAACCGAGTAACGAAATACGAGACACGAAGAGACAGAAAGCGAGCTCAGCTGTGAAGTTATTATTCGAGCTGGTCGTCCGGACCTAGGTCTCTATATTTCTCTCTTTTTCTCACTGTAACTCTCTCTCTCTCTCTCTCTCTCTCTCTCTCTTTCTCTTGGTCGGGCATAACCTGAGAGCCCTAAAACCCATTGCTCAAACTCCTCGTTTGCCTTCTAATATACCCCGTGAGCCTAGGACTCACCGTAAGCCTCGTGAGCTTTTGCTGCAGGCTGTGGCTGTGTACACGTGTCTATTAAAAGAAAAAAAAAAAAAAAAAAGAACACATGCACATCGGGCATATAACTGATTGGTGAAAGAAAGAGATAGAAGCGGTAAGAAAGGTAAGCGCATATGTATGCATGAGCTACGCGAAGGTATATAGCAAAATACTCGAGGGTATATACGCCGTGAAATACGAATCACCGAGAGGATACTCGAGGTTGGAAAATAAATTTGTCAATTTTAACGTCCATAGAATCGATTAACTCTCGTAGGGGATAAGAATTTCGATTGCTTATCGTCCTGCTTTGCGTCAGTGGGCCACATAATTAATGTCAATCTAGGAAAATGCACGTATATATGCATTTAGAGTGAATAACATATTTTTTTTTTGTCCAAGACAAATGATTCATTGTACTTTGAAATCAAATGATATGTATAATCGTATTGACGATATTGGAAGAACAGATTAAGCATCAGCGATTATGTGGAATAATAATTTCCATTAAATCTCTCGAGACTATCGCGCGTGTTTACCAAGAAGACTATCGTTGTATATTACGCGATTAGGATTGCCTATTATATGTACATTATCTGCGTACATTATAAATATATATTTGTATGTGCGTGATTATGTGTTGACACTGTATGATACATTACAAGGGCAATCGTCATTCAGAAAATCGAAGAAACGCGTTTCATTATCAACGTTGAACGTTTGTCAATGGTCAGCCATTACGAACCTTCGTATCACCTCGCACTTTGCGAACGATGAAGAAGAGACAAGTTCTAGCTCCCTGTTCCATTCCATATGCCATTATCGTAAAATTTCGTTTTTTTTTTTCCTTTTTTTTTTCTTCGTTATCTCTCAAGAAACAGCTCATGTGCCATACCGTATGAATGTATGTATACATGTATGAGTTCGATAATACCGACGAATGTAAATATGCGGGCGGCGTCGAAGAGGCGACTGCGACGTCTATCGGTCCGATTATAGCCCGAGCTTTCGGAGTACACATAGCGAGCATAAAAATGTATCGCGATAAATGTATTTATCAACATTCATTTTGTTATTGCGAAAATCGATTTTGACAATTTGAGCATTTGAAAAATTTACTGCCAACAAATTGAACATCTTGGATCGAGTAAAAAAAAAAATTCTTGCATGACAGCAAAGCTTTCGCAATGAGGATGAAGAATTTATGAAATTTATTGCTATAGAGGAGCATTTGTTAATCACAGGGCAAAGATTATTGCGCCGAATAATTATGAGTAAATATGGTACAAGTCGATTTTTATTTTTATTTTTTTTTATTTTTGGTTTTATCCACGCGACGCACCTTTAATCAGACCCGAATGACTTATTGTCTACAATATATTTATCTTATTGTCTCACTCGTTAATTGAGAAATTAAAAAAAAAAATTGTTTCTCTTGCATATCGCTCGCAGTGATATAGAACAACATGTATTGGCGTCTGACGATTCGAGTAAATGACAACAGAGGGTGACCATACTCGTTTTTTTATTTATGGTCCATATTGATTGAGTTCGTTCCACACGTGTGCGTAAATTCACATACTTCGTTGTTGCAGTACTTTTCGCTCCAAATGGGCGTAAATCGTCGTTTGAACACTCTTATCTCCCGCCAAGACTTCAAGCCAAATTATGCTCACGATTGAACTTTTTTTTTATCTCGTCGTAAAAAAGAAAGTCCCATTATAATATCCAAGAATTTTCATAAATCTGTTTTTCTGAACATTTAAAAACTTGTTAAGGATCTGAAGCCCTCAGTCGATTATTAAATCTATAACGATGATGACTTTTGCTCGGTCGAGAAACCCATATCGTGAAAACTGGGAAAAAAACGTTAATTCTAGAAGGCGCCATCGTGGTCGAGATGTCAAGGCGACGATAAAAGTTCTCGTCACGCAGCGGATAAAATAAGACAGCCTCGGAGCTGGCGATCTGACCACGAGAAAAGACGAGAGATAATCTCGTGGGGCAAAAGTGTCACCTAAAAATCATGAAAATAAAAATATGAGAGGCGCATGAGATATTGGAATAGTTTGTTAAAAAAGAACTTGAAAAAAAAACAACAACAACTACATGAAGAGCTTCAACATGATTAAATAAGCTCAGTTAATCGGTCGAATTTTATTCTTCATCACTTTTGACCTATCGTTAGATTGAAAAGAATGCTCATTCATCATTTATTTCTTTACTGTCAATCGTGGTAGTAAAGTGACTTGCAATAACTTCGTAAAAAAAAATTTCCACACGAAGCTCTTGTGCTCGGTGATCACCGAGCGAATTTGGGGTAAAATTTCACTGTGAAGAGAATGATTTACCCCTAAAGTTATTATCTTCGACTAAAGAGCTTCAAATGGAAATTCAAAGCGTAAGAAATCTCCGTATACCAAGATAACTCGAGCCTGTAAAGCCGAATCGGTTCGGCAGTAAATTAAAAAAAAAAAATTATCTCAGGTATGAAAAATTCTGTATAATTTTTTTATGTTTCATGCGTGTATTAAAGTTTAATTTTCATGATTTTTCGGTAACTCGATTATCCCAATGAAGCTTATGTGCAAGAGACAAAGAGAGAGAGAGAGAGAGAGATCGAAATAATAAGACCAAACGAAGCGATTGCAATGGAGAGGTGTGGCCTTAAAAAATATTTATTGGAAACGCCACGGTAGTCACGGTATATAATATAGATAAACGAAGTGTACGGCGAGAAAAAATTTTAGGCGTAAAAAAAATCCTCATGGTCGTGATTGAATCGCGTTGCTCCGGGAATGCCAATAGTATGATGATCCTCGGATAGGTTAGAGTGATGTCATTCCTAATATACACGCATACCGTACGATCTATCCTCTGCCGACTCGCTGAGAATCGGTAATCGATTTCGCACTCGATTCCATTTTCTCTCTCTCTCTCTCTCTCTCTTTCTCTCTCTCTCTTTCTTCTGTCATGATTATGATTAATAATTCCTGTTCAAATTCAGATAATTAATTATAATTATCATTCAGTCGCTACATTTTTCGATATAATTTATTCGCTGTATTTTTTATTTGAAAAATTTGTAAATGAGCAGCTTACTTTACAAATTTAGTGAATTCATTTTTTTCTGAATAAGCTTTCGTGCAGTATTTCATTTTTATTAAGTTTATTTTCTTTTATCTCCTTGGTTATCTCTCGAGCCGGGTTTGGTTTCGTGTAGACAAAAATGCGGAGGCACAAGTTTGCCCCCCCCCCCTCCCTCCTGCCTTTTCCCGACGAGAAACCATCTCCGGTTATTACAATGTAACTAGTGTTGTAACTAATCTTGCAAGACTTGCCTCGAGCGGAAGTTCCGGTGATGCAGGCCACTGGCAACGATCCGCTATACGTATGTATCGTTGGTTATATTCAAGGTTATATCCGTCTCAGGCCGTTAAACGCACGCACACACACACACGCACAAAAGCACTAACCGTTTATCCAATTCTCGAGAACAGTGATAAATTAAAAAATTTAAAAAAATACCAGCACTCGTCGCATCCACCCACTTTGCCAAAGTTTCCATCCAATTTTGCTCCGACATAAAATATCAGCTCCGAAATTTTCCTCCTTTTCTCTTTTCACGCTGTAAACGTCAACGAAACTCATTCACTGTGCTCGAACCAAGAGAAATGCTCGTTTCGTAATAATATTTTTATTTTTTTAAATTTCGTGCTCCGAAATTTTTTCTCGAAGCTCCGGCGAAAAATCACGTTTGAAAAATATTTTGGTGGCCCGAAAAGAAAAATAAGAGATAAGAAAAATAAAATATAAGAAAGACCGTCGCGTTTCGAAATATATCGATGAGAACGAAATGAAATGTCCGCGCGAGCCCACCAAAATTATTCGCTGCTCCGAAACGACTTTTGAGGCGACTCGGTCAGCGGCTGTTCAGCGCACGTGCTCGCCGCCACGCGCAACATCCTCAACCCCTGCGGAACATGGGGAAAAAATTTCTTAAATTTCACGAAGGGAGCGTTTGTTTGTTTCTTCGTTTTTTTTTTTTTGTCGCTTCAATCACACATCGCGAACTTCATACGACGAATGCAGGATGTGTGCATTTGTAATTTCGATGGTTCCGTTTGGGCCTTGAATTTTCTTGGCCTATAGCACACGAGGCAGATGAGCGGAGAGCTTGCAATCTTGCACTCCCCGTATGTGTCCCGATGGAATTTCAAGGCCGTCCGGAGAGATCCTCCTTCGCGCGTATATGGATCTCACCAAGGATCCCGATAGACTCCTTTGCCTCCTTGTATATTTCACTTGATAACACTTGTCCGGGAATTTGCAACAATTCCAAGTACGAAGACCCAAGGAAACTGATCCAACGAATCGCGAGTAGAAAAGAAAAAAAAAATACGAAAAAAAAAAGACTTTTCGCTTGCCACCAAATACCATGAAGCTGCCGAACGAATCGTTCATCACCGTAAGGCGGGAATTTGCGCGCACTTTTGAAATTCGCGAACGCGCGAGAATCCCCAAAACAACAATCCCCGCGATCGCGATGACACCCAAAACACGAAAGAAGACTCGAAGCTAGGCCCTCCCCCCCAAAATGACGAGAACAACGAGGAAATTGTGAGGAATGGGAAAACAAATCTTTCGAATAGCCGCAAGGGATCTGTTTGGTTGATAAAAAAATTTTAATTAAAATTCCTCGCTCATTCGCCAGTTGACGGGGAGAAAGAGTGTGCGAGAGAGAGAGAAAGAGAGAGCTATAAGGAATACCGGACACGTCCGTATGCCTCGACGGCCGAAGCAGCACTGAGAATACAACTGAGGTTGGAATATACTGTTGGTGGAGTCTCTGCTTGGTCTGTCTGTGGCTCTTTGCCGGCGGGGCCCCCCTATATGCTCGTCTCGTTTCACTCCGACACAAGACCCGCGCGCGCATTTGCGACGGGGCACACGCGGCATTGCACACACAACCCGCGTTATATTCATCCTGGCTTTTCTGCCGCTGGGATATATGTGCTGCTTACTACATGCTGCCGTTCCCGGCTGCTGGTGACTCGCAAACGGTGGACGAGAGCTCGCCTCCTTGCTGGACTTGTACTCGCATTTATCTATATATATATATAGAGATATATATATATATATATGTATAGATGAGATGCCTCTTTGCTACCGCCTGGTTTTCTCGGTTCGTGCAATGCCCACCCGTTTCGAAACGATTCATGTGCGCAACATTGCGACGAACGCTGCCAAGGCCCTGGAAAAGAAAGGACATATTGCGACGAGCCCTTTTTTCCCCAACAATTTCCCTTCCGCATCTTTTCCAAAATCCTGTTTTACGAGCCGACATGGCGCTGAGAGACCCGTCGCTCTCCCATAATGCCAGATTTCTCGAGCAATAACGGAGTTTTTCTTACCGGAACTGATCTTTCGGAACCATTTCCACACATTTTTTTTTACCGTACGGATAGATATTTCCGTCATTTAAATCTTCCCCATTCGTCAGGGTGCAATATTCATGGCTCTTTCCGGAAGTCCTGCTGGTACATCGATGACATTGACATCGGTGTCTGCGATGCTTGGAAAAAAATCATGAATAATTGCAATCTCCGTGATGATATTTTGAATGGTAATTGGCTATTTGCGAAAAAAAAATGTTACTCAACCGATGGAATTGTTTGAGAAAATATCATCATTATCAACTTATTTGGGTTTTTCTTGTGGGTTTCTCTCCATTATTTTTTGGTATTATTCAAAAAAATTTCACAACTTTTGAATCACTTCGATGATCATCAAACTTCGATTATCATCGAACGATGAGCAAAATTTTGTCGACAGACATTTAAAAAACAAAATGAAAAGTTCAACATCCCATAAATTTGAAGATATATGTTGGCATTAAAAGGACAATTTTTTTTTGCATAAACAGATCTTCGCAACAAAGATGACAAACCAAAATAAACAACCGTCATTTTACAAGCCTTTTCTGCGTTTTTTTTTTTTTTCTTTCCTTTTCTTTCTCGGTCGAATCTCGAGAGTGAGAATATATCTTTCATGGCATATGATTTTTGGGGCCTGTGTATACGAAAGATACGTGTCTTTCGCTCCGAAGATTATGTAAAGATTATTCGATGCTGTGTTATAATGTGAATGAATATATAGCATGTTGCACATATGCATATATGCGGACTAGCGTATTATACAGCGGGAGGAACTTTCGTTCTCGTTCAATATCGGTTTTATATCGCGGGTGGTCCACCCGTCTCTCCTCCACAATTCCGTTCGTGCACGCACTACATATATATATATATATAAATATATATATATATACATATGTATGCATATACATGTATGTATATATTAGTATGGCGTTCGGGGTCCACGCCCCGGCGGGCAAAATTTTTTTTTTCCCCTCTCGTTCTATTCTCTTATCCGCGCAAAGTCTCGTATTATACGTATTCCAGCATATATAGAACTCGGATGAGGCCCCGAGGCATGAAATTTTTTCATCCGGTTTGTCTCCTCTTCTTTCTCTCTTGTACATGCAAGCTCGTGAGTTTGTATATGCATATGCGTCTCTCGTCATATTCCAAGCACAGAGACTTCGTGGTTCGAAGAGCTGTCGTCGCTGTGGATATGCGAGACCGAGACGAACTTCTCGCACTCCTGAGTGTTCAGAAAAAGAAAGAGAAAAATGGAGAGAGAGAGAGAGAGAGAGAGAGAGAGAGAGAGAGAGAGAGCAGTGTGCATGTGGTCGTCAGACGATGAAGATGACGAAGACGACGGTACGGACGCACCCACATGTGCATCTGGAGACACCAAAGAGACAAACAGTCGTGACGCTCGCCAGGCATAGAGAAGCAAATGCCCGGCAGAAATAGTCAAACGAGACGGGAGCATGGGAACAGCCGTTGAGACGAGGGACAAATACTCCGATACAAGAATTACGCTTCATTTTACATGTATACATATATTTTGTATCTCTACGAGGATATGTTGGGTGAAACTGTTAGCTGGAAGAACCTCTCAGTATGAACTGAAGAAACGAAATTTAGCTCGTGAAATGATTTTATTTGAGTTGCTTGATTTTTCCGATTCGACGAAAGGACTGAATGTATTTTCTTCGTTTATAAATAAAAGTTACAAAAAAAAAAAAAAAAAATGTAAAATTTGAAGCTCAAACCTGCTTCCTCGTCATTTTCGCCTATTCTCTTATTTTCTTTGTGACGAAAAGAGGAAGATTCATTTACGTTTTTCTAATCAGATTTTCGCATACATGTCCAGAGGTCGCTCTCATATGGACGCTATAATAAAGTTATTTCGATCACAATTGAAAACCTGGCGGATACAATTGACTATATTTTTACATAGTTTCAGTTGTATTACCACCAGAAATTCAGAAATACTGGCGACAAATCAGCGATCGGCGCGCAAGCGAGTGCACGGAAAAGCGGTCACCCATCTCAGTATTGATCGCGTATCCACTGCTGCCGGTACGAAGTTTACTCATAATCGTTATTCTTCCCCGGGTGCATTATTCATTTTTTTTCTTCCCACACTCTCTATACACACCAGGGCCTATCAATTCGCTGCACTTTCGTGATTGACGTGGAGCACGCGGGTTTATCGAACGTCCTGTCTGCTGATGATGGTATGGTATGTCCGGTTGGTGATATTTGTCTCGTGAATATTGGGTTGAATGAACCGCGTGGTAATATTTATACATATATATATACACACACACACACAGATGAATATACTTTATGCACACGGTGCGAAGTGGTCGCTAGAGTTCCCCGACAACTTCAATATACTCGCCACGACAACGAAGCGTTGAGGAAAGAGAAATACAGTGAGAGAGAAAGACAGAGAGAGAGAGAAGAGAGAGAGAGAGAGAGAGAGAGAGAGAGAGAGAGAGAGAGAGAGAGAGAGAATATAAATAAGTATGGATACGTGTATCCAGAGCTGGCAAACAAAAGGGCGTAGTATGGAATATTTAAGACCCAAACTACCGTGGTGTTACCGCCTTTCGTTTGCCATTGATCGATGCTTTCGTGTATATCTATGAAGATGCTCGAGCTTCGCGTGCATCATCATCACCATCATCATCTCCCTCTGCTGCACTAGATGAAGTAATAATGGAGCAATTCCGCTCCCCGCCCTGCCACCGTTTCCCTTCTTGTCAAGCTCCGCGCTCGCGCGTTGTGCGCAACACTCCCACGGGGCTTGGCGATGATGTCGATCTTCGTAAATTTTCATAATCAACTCGATATTACGTATAATCGTGACTTTTTTGTCCAACGAATTATGCTGATTCGTTGAACATTTTATGTTTTAAAAATTTTCCTTTTTTCGACGATCTATGTGGATTAGTCTTGGGAGTAAAAAAAATTGTAAGCTTTCCAAATTTTCTCTCTCTCTCTCTCTCTCTCTCTCTCTCTCTTTGTAGGTGCATGAAATAATTAATGAGCTTTTACTTTTTTCGATTACATTGTCACCAGATCCGATCGACTTTGGGATGATTACATTAACGCACTCGCTCCCGATCGACTTTTAAAACGTCAGCAAATATATCTTCTTTTGCAAACCTCGCGTAATTCATGCAAATTTTAAAAGAGTTATTCCAAAAATCGAACCACATATAGCGTCTTTTTGAAATGGGAAAAAAACTTTCACCATACACGGTGGACAGAGCGCATCTCTCGACGTTTAATTTTAATTCCACGATCATAACGGGGTTGATAATCTTGCGGAGCGTCACGTTCCGACCACCCGCCAACTTGTCCCTTTTACTTGACAATGTTTTGTATATATATATATATTTGTATGGCCGGTCACCCGCGTGCCTTTCCATTAATCTCAATTATAGCGTCAATTAAAGACGATTAACGAAAGCGGGGTCGCGAACCTGCCGCAAGATCCCACCTTTTGTCGTCCCAATTTGGCCCCTCGGGAATCATCAGCATCTGCGCCTCTTTCTTATAAAAGCGACGCTAATTTTTCTTCTCCGATCGTTATTGCGATGCCGGGACAACGGGTCCTGCCGTAACGGGATTTTTAACGATGGACCGAGCCGCAAATAAATTGATGATCATTGATGCGATTAACCAAACGAGCGACAAGCAATTTTAAGTATAATTTAGTCGGCCACGAATTTTCGAAATTTTATTTTCATTGGTCGTGTTTTTGAATATTACATTTAACTTTGGAATAAAGATTTTAAAAAATCCGCAAGTTTATAATTTGCATGGTTTTTATTTGGTGTTCAAAATTCACGGATAAATTCAAAATTTGATAAAAATTTTCGAAAGTCAGAGCCTTTTCTCAAAAAAATTGACAAAAATCAAGAGAGATCCCCCAAAAACTTGATGGCTTATTTCAAAATGTTTTGCCTCATATAATCTCGAGTCCACGATCGTCGTTGTGCTTAGCTCAAAGACGAGGTTTCAAACCGAAAATTATGTTACGCGGCGACATAAAATACTTCACAGGGTAATTCTCTGACTCTCTCGGTAAGGATGCCCTGACTCTGCCGCCGTTGCCGTCATATATAGACCCAAGACGATTCGAAAATCCTGGACAAACTCTCGCTCTCACGACGGGCGGTCTTCATCTCTAAAGTCCACTCCAAGATCCTAATCTCTCTTTTGCTTCCATCTTCTGCTATCTCGTTTTACACACACACACACACACACACACATTTATTTGTATACATAGATTTCTATTTATGACCACTTTTAAATCTTATCTCCGTCACCAGGAATCACTAAAGACTCTCAAGTCAGAAGATCAACGAGTCAAGGATCATTCATAGATGTTGATTCGACAAGATTCAAATCACCTTGAGGAACCTTTAATGGATGTGTGCAAATTGACATTTGCGTTGAATTAAATATTCAATTGTTCTGGGCGATAATCCATGCATGAAAGAGATCATTGATAATCAAAAAATAGGGCAGATGAGCCTTTATTTTATTGTGATAAAGAAGAATACAAAAATTGAGTTCGAGAATTTCTTTCGGTGAAAACTCTGAGTTTTATAATTTAAAAATTTCTGTAAAAGAATTTCGAGTTAAATTTTTTATTTTCATTTTCCCACAAATGTGTAGGGCAAAGAGAGATCTCTCGTTACACCCTACACCCTTTATATTGATCCACAAAAAGAGAATAATAGTTACCTTGAGAGAGCGATGCTTCACTCAGTAGAGTGCATTCGATCGTTCATTCGTCTCTCACGGGCACCTCTTCTCCACCTTTTCCTCTATAGATAGTAAATACATATAATATGTGTTTGTATACTACATATCTATCTTTATATGTATGTCATCTCACTCGTTACGTTTTCACGCTGCCTCTCTCTCTCTCTCTTTCTTTCTTTCTTTGCTCGCTCAGAAGGCCTCGATTTCATTGATAAAATGACCCATTCACCGCCCCCTCTCCCTCTCTGCATACACATATGTATTATATATATCTAACAGTATACCCGACCCCGGCTGTAAGATCCACCCCTTCGACCCTCTGCCTTGGGGCCCGATCGGATTATAAAAACTGGTAACTCTGCATGACAAATCCTGTCACCGAAATAAAAAAAATTTCCTCGGGGTATCTTCATAAAGAGAAAAAGAAAAAAAAAAAATACCACAAGCGCGTATTATATTACCAAATATTTCTCAAGGGATTTAACAACAACCGCAGCAATAGCATGAAAAAAAAAAGCACGTGATACGAGATTTTGTGAAATAATTTATTCCAAGTCGTTTTCACGTTAGCTGTGTATTTTATTAGACTGTCGAAGATGTTATTTCATTGCTCCTATATGCTGTGAAACCCCTGTAGAAATTAAAAAAAAAATTAAACAAACGTAATTTCAAAATTAGTTTATGATGAATTCAACGGTTATTTTTGTAAAAAATGTATAACTCTTTTTTTCATTATTTGAAATAAAATAATCCCAAATTATACCGAATGAAATATAAATTTATAGCGCTCGTAAATATATTTATTTCATAAATTAATTCATATCAATTTTCTCGGTGATTGTTTATTTTGCTTTTTCGAACTCTGCTGATTGAGATCTAAAAACTTTTCGACCTGAACGTGCAACTGCAACTTTGCAAGCCATAATGATTATATATAGATAGATGTATATCTATGCATATACGCGGTTGCATCAGCATCATCTCGTAATCATCTCTGTATGCTGCGTCGAAAGAGCCAAGTCGCGGATGCGCCGCGCTCTTATCAATGGTATTTTATCAGTATAAACAAAAGTTTCTCGGTGGCTCCGTTGTATATGTATTACAATACCGCGAGAGGCCCGTGACTGTATACAAGAGACGACGAGCAGATCAAGAGAATCCCTCCAACTCTCCTGCTCGCGGTAACACGAGAGCTTTATACGTTTCGCAGCTCATTCCGAGATGATAATTGACAATTCGCGGGATACCGTATATATGAGTCAAGTCAGCGGAGTAAATAAAGATTCTCTCGAGAGGCTCTCGCGTCGAGAAAGCTGTTGAAAGCTGTTGCAAATGAAAGTCGTTGGCTTTCATTTGCACGAATGAAAATATTTAAACGGGCTCTTCTTCAATTATTTCGATGATTAGTCGTTAATTAATTCAATGATCATGAAACAAAATTAACAGAGAGATATTACAATGAGTAAGTGAATTAATCCATACAGCCTATTTTTCATTGCAAAACAATGATGGTTTCGAAGGAAATAAAATTGAGTTCTGTCAACGAGAGGCAACTGTCATTCGTTCCGATTATAAACAAGATTGGATCTTGCATTGTTTTTAATTCACTTTCATAATCCAAAATGAGGTCTGTTGTAGATAATCTATAAGTGGTTAACTGATACGGCTATTTTATTTTCACTTCCATTATAAATTATTTCCAAAACTCTGGCATCTTTATACGAAAATCATAAATGCAAACGTTTTGCTCAACAAAAGAGAATCTACCTTCATGAATTTTGTCCAAATTTTTAAAGATCGCTTAAGGGGCCGTGAAAGGAGCTTAAATTTCATAAAATTATCCGCAATTCGAAGGACATATATATGTGCATAAACGAAGGATATGAAAAATAAGCCAGCGAGGAATGAGGGTTGAAACAAAGTTTGAGGGAAACTGAAGACCAATGTAATGTCAAGCTTTTCTATCGAAATTTCAATGTGATCATTGTCATGGGGTAATCAAGGGCGTTGGGATCTTTATGTCGATGTGTAACGATACGTGCAGCGATATGCTGTTGCGACGCGAGGCTATGCAAATCGATGAAACGGCTTAAATAAAGATCGAAAGATGGGAGGGGAATAGAATTCTCAGCATGCAGAAAGATGCTTGGATAGAATTCGCAACCAGATCCCTCAAGGCTACCTAGTTTTGCTACTCTCGCGAACCATGCGGATTCGCGAGAAGTTCCGTGCTCTCCTCTCTCGCGCACAGTTAGGTATATGTGTGGCCGCGAGCATCTATATGACTGCAGTCGGACCCGTCTAAAACGAGTATATATGTAAATAAATATGCATACAACGATCCTCGTATATATGCGTGTACGAGATGTATGCTTCGCGGAAATTGTCAGTTGGGCAGGGTGAAAAAATTTCCCATGCGGTAAAATTCAAAAGGAGAGACGAGATGCCACTGAAAACCAGAGAGCTCCATATCCTTTCGATAACATCGATGAATCTCGAAATATGTTTTTCAGGATTTTCTCACTATTTCGCAAAAAAAATCCTTTTTTTTTCAATTTGTTTAACCTTGATGTTAAAATTATTCAACGCAGAGATCTCGGGGGTAAATTTTCATTCGGTAAAATATAGACTGAACGAAGTGATTTCTTTCAAGCTTACTGGCTCCTCGGTCCACCCACTTGAAGTGGCTTAACGAGGCCACGCGTGGCGCTGAGCTTCTTGAGAAAATATGTAAGGCATAAAAGATCCCTCTTACGGCTATATGCGCACATATACAACGTATATATGTATGCCCAAGGAGGGTCCCAAATATTTTTCCGTTTCGCGAGCAGTCAGCGCCAGAAATGCTCCCGAGGACGCGGATAAAGGCATCCGACTTTTTTTTTTTTTTTTTTTCTTTACCAAGACGCACTCTCTCGTTTGTTTTTTTCTCTCCTTCGCCCCCGCTCCGGGTCTCACAGCCTCACGATTCGTACTGAAAGAATTCACGAAGCCATTTCTCGCGACCGGATAATAAATGCCTAGTAATAATCGTTTCACGCAGACCCAAACGCTGGATTCAGTCGCTTGCTCATTGCCTTCTTTTTCGGCTATTTTTTTTTTAATTTCATTCCGTTCTCTAGACACTTTATTTAGAGTTTGGCTCACGACTCTCCGACGCATTTTGCATATCGACGAATACCACGCTCGATCATTTATCATTCGTAAACGAAAAATCGATGGTGATCTCACCTATATCTTGTTTTTTTTTTTTTATACTCATTCGCTCTCGAGGACTCCGGACCCGGACAAAGTCTTGACTACGATAACGCGTGCTTTTTTCTCTCATCAATCTTTTTTTTTTATTTCATCGCACGATTCATTGCTCCTGTCCAATTCCTTTACACTTTTATGTCTATTTTTTTTTTTTTTTTTTCATAGCATCGAGTTTGTTTTTTTTTTTCTTCCATAGTCGGACGATGGAATTCGCAAAATGAATCATCAGCGTGAATATATTTTACGTTTCGTATCAGTTTTCTTGTGCTACACTCGGTCCAGGAATTTATGTGTAAGCCGATGCCATCAGAGACACGAGAGAGATAATCGGCCTTTGGGACCTGTATTTTAATTAAAGTACAGCGAAAGCCCTCGTAATCGACCCGATCTGGGGACACGCGTCAAATACGAAAGTCGAAGAATCAGCCAATCCAGGTGCGAAAATATACGGCTTGAGCTTCGATTAGAAAAAATCGGGTAGCATATGCCGTAAAATTAGAGGGCTTTCACTGTATTGTGTTTTCTTCTTCACGAGAGAGTGAGTCACATGCGTTGGGTATACATAGATGAGTTGACCAGCAAAAATAAAAAATAAAATATTTTCTTTTATGTAACAAAATCGATTTTTTTCCTTTTAATAAGGCTGGTGTAGCAATGAACGACTGGACATCGGTTAATGACTGATTCGAAAATATTAATAATTATGAAAATTAATATAGTTGGAGTGTGCAAACGGTGCTGACTGATTTTTTAATGTGTCTATAAATTTCAAAAAAGTATTTTTTCACACTCCAAAAAATAAATGTATTCAATTATTGTTGAAGCTTTTGTGCGTACTCCAGAATCTCCGAAATTGGATGGAAGAGTTTGAACGCAATTGCCCATTGACAAATTTTGCCAATTACAATTTTTACGAATGGCATTAATTTTTAAATATACGAAACAAAGTTAAAAAATATACACGAGTGGTTTATTATTATAGCGGAAAAATGGCTTTGTTAGGAAAAAAAACAAAGTTGAGCCGGTATAAAAGATGATGAAATTTTATTACCGTGAGTGCAGAGATTCGATGCGTGTACTGTCTCACATCGAAAAATTCCGGAACGCTTCAAAGAGCAAGAGCCAAAAAGGATACAAGACTTGGGAAAAAAGCAAAAAGAGCTTTTTGCACCCTCGACCTTATTGTTTTCTCTATCCCATGCACGCAGACAAATATATATAAACATAAAAATCTCTCGTGAGACAGACCTTTTGGTCTCATCTCGAGAAGTGTATACAGAGACGCCAAGAACGATAAATTGTTTCGTGCGAATAAATAATATATATCTATATATGCATAAACGGATATCTTTCTGTTCCTTCGTCCCTTTACGGCCATTCGATAGTGTTTTACGAGCTAGTAATGGACAGGTTTATACCCTCGCGTTAAAATGACAATGATGATAATATTCTGAGGAATACGAGAGATCACGAGGGAGACAAAAAGGACACGATAAAACCGGGGCTCTCCCTTCGAATCTTTATGAAACCACGGGGGTGTTTTTCTTCATCTCGCCTTGGAGATATTCTCACATTTTAATTTAAAAAAAAAAAAAAAAAAATGACCGTGTCTGGAAAGCCTCTTATGGATCAACCTCGAGTCAATTCGAGCATGAGAAAATTTAACCAGTCCACCGTCCACTCTACCGGCACGAAGAAAAAAGAAAAGAAAACCGGGCTGAAACGAAAACACACAAAAAGTTTCTCGCCTGGAAGAGTTTCGTATTTCAAGAGTTTCAAGTTCACAAAATTCTCAGAAACCCTAATGTCCATAAGTATTCGACAGGCACATTAACAAATTTTCCAAATGTATTTACAATTCAATAATATTATTATTGTTATTATTATTATCGTAAGTTTGAAATGAACCGAAGAATGGTGAAAATGACTCGGCGAAATACGATTGAATGATGTAGTCCTCTTTTTGTAGTCATCATGGAGCATATATGTTAAAAGTATCCGTCCCGAGAAGAGTGATCGTCTCGGTTGATTTAAAAAAAAAAAAAAATGTTGGGGTGGGCTTTTTTCTTCTTCTAAATATTGTGGCAGCTGCCTCGTTTATCGTGTGTCACTTACGTGCATTGTTCGACTCGTTGGCATACAGAGGGAAGATACGAGTGGGTTTACGAAACGATAAAACGAGGGAAAAAAATGGCTGGTACATGACTCTTAAAAATATACCTACCCTCTAGTGTGTTTTACCGCTATCACGAGCAATGAAAGCGAACATTCTCTTCCTAGGGAATTCAAGATATTATTGCTGCAACGAAAAAAAAGAAGAAAATATTTAACGAAAAGAGGGACGAGCCTTTCGCGATTGAATAAGTAACCAAATATGGGTCAGGAATTATAGTCCTCGTGGGACATATTATTATCTGACTGTGAGGATATTCTTTGCTCTGCGAGAAAAAAAAAAGTATCAAATTCACGGAAATGTACACCTGGATAAAGAAAAAAAAGTACAATATTTAGGCAATAAAAAATATTTATATTTCCGATGAGCCTGTATAGTTATTGGGAAAAGTTACAGGAAAATTTGGTATCGTGAAAAAATACAATTTTCATATCATTGTAATTAAATAGGAATGAGAAATTTGAATGTTCATTCCAGAAGTCGAAATCTCTTCATGCCAAAAATACTTTCTGTAACAAATCGTCCCTTCTTTTCACGGCAAGTTTAAGTTACAGCGCGTTCAACTCATTTCCTGCAGCAGCCGTAACAGCTTCAGATCCTTATAACCATTAAATTCGTTCACGTAAACTATGCGCCCTATATAATGTAAACTAGGCGAGAGAAGATAAGGGTTCGTTAAATCTAAACATGCGTATAATGAAACCTCGAAGCTCGAACAGAAATAGAATTTTTCCCTTTTCCTGTTTAAATGTATTCCCGTATTTGGTATTTTGCTTTTTGTTTCCCCGGTGCTGCACGAATTTTGAAAACTGACACGAACTTCTAATCAGAATTAACTCCAAAAATTGCAGTAAAAAAGTTCAATTTACGTTTTCGAATAATGAAATATAATACTTTTTCGAATAAATATTGAGAATTATTTATCAACGAATTTTTTTTTTTTTAATATCATTTAATAGTGACACCTCCGACTCAATTCCAGTAATTTCACTGTCAACTCAAACTACGACGAGAAAATATCGAAGCAGGGAGGCAACCATCGTGTTAGCCATGTGTTTTTTTTTTCCAGTACAAAAAAACGTGAGTCGAATTCGAAAACGAGGTGCGAAGAACGAGCTCACTCGATCTTTCGAGGATGGTGGATGGATCCGTATGAGTCGTGAGCGAAAATGGAAAGAAAGAAACGTAAAAAAATGGAGAAAAAAAATGAAAAAGTAACACACGGATGATGCGTATAAGTCTGTCAAAGGGCTGTCATGCGGGGGGCACGTGAGGAGACCGAGAGTGCGGAGAAGCTTTCTCCGTTGCATATGAATAAAGAGAGGCGCTTGCTCGTATTTATGCACTCGGACCGTTCACCCGCAACGTCAAATTTATGTCCGGCACGAACGGGCCGGACCTTTCGTGGCTTAGCCTAAAAATACAAGAGGAGTTACATTGCGGAGCAAGGCATCTCTTGAGCCGTGTAAAACGAGACTTTTTCTTTCATTTAAAAAGGAAAAAGAAAAAATTCCAGTTACGAAGATAAATTTCAGTTTATAAGGGCTGAAGCTTTGCGGAGTCTGCACTGTTTTTCCATGACACTCCGTTCGGTTTTTCCGTAGAAATTTCATCACGAAATCTTCGAGGGAGTCACAACGAAAAGACGATAGGTCTCACTTGTTATATTTTATTGTTGCTACGGTTGCTCTCTTGCTGTGTAAATCTTGACACTGCGAAATTGTCATCAGATTCAATTTTGTAGACTCGAATAATAATTGTTTTTTTTTTTTCATGAAAAATTGCAATTGCCGAAAGAATTTTACATCGCGCTCAAAACCGGGTCAACGAGATCGCGCGCGCTTGAATCTCTCCCTCTCTGGCGTTTCTTCGACGACTTATTGGAGATAGAAAACGCGCCTTCTCTCTATATGTAAGTGATTTTTCTTTTTTTGTTTTTCTTCTTTTTACAAGGCTCCATTAAGTCTACGAGAATGTGTAGAAACTTTTCTCTTGTGAATCGCGATGTCAGTAGTAACAGTTACGACGGGAGACTTCATGCGACAGCAATATGTGCGCGTTATGTCCACCGGGGTGTATTGTATATATACGTGAGATCGCGAACAAGCTCGGGGAAAGAAATAGAAAACAGGCCAAGCTCACGTGATACACACACGATCGTAAATCTCAGTCATTCATGATTTCTCTTCTCATGTATGCGTATTCGCACATGCACGTATATTTTTTTATGTCGAGTAGCATTCATAGGCCTATAAATATACTATATCAATATAGCATATTTATGGAGATTCTGTCGCATATTTGAAAATTTTTTTCCGATTTCAATTAATTAAATGAAGGCCTTACTTATTCATATTTTTTATTTCGTCATTTTTTTTTTCAATCGATATTATTCCCACTGAATATAAATACGAGCTTTGTTAGATCGCGTTAAACAATTGTCAATTACATTGTCAATAAAATATCCAAGTACTCGGTTCAACCGGAGCTTTCATAGAATAAATTGCCCGACTTTTACAGCGTACAATGTATGCCCTATGCATATATTTGATACCCGGTATTTGTAACTTTTAAGTACCCGGTGTTCAATTCCGAAAGCCTTCATTAAATCCTCTGTGTATATGCCAATTATTATATTCAGTGCGATGCAATAGTGGAATGCGCGGTTACGCACGGTTGCTAACACTCTCGATATAAAGAAACACATTGAAGGAAACCGCGAGAGAAAGAGGGCGAACCAACGGCTGTGGCATTCAACTGTTATGTGTGAGCTCATTAAATCTAGAAGGAGTCGCGTGGTTTGCAATCATTGCAATTAGGAGTATGAATGAAATTTTTTTTCAATCATTGGGGCGCATAATGTAGAGTAAGTAAAAATAATGAGGACGTATTTTTTATTTTTCGTTAAAAATGATCGATGCACCTGTTATAGGCAATTTAATTTCACGGATTTATATATATATATATATATATATAGATATATATATATATATATATATATATAGATATAGCGTAACATGCGTGACGTCATAATGTTATATTTTTCAATTTGTTATACTAACGGCAATTTTGATTCAAATAAAAAAATAAAAAATACGTACTAAATATTTTTTCCTGAGCTACCAGATTTTGAAATAAAAAATTTTCATTTATACTCCCAATACATCAACATGTGAGGCATTCCACGTAAAAATTAAAAATTCTCACGTTTTCAAAAACTCAGCAACTTTAAGAGCCCGAAAATGTATAGTCACTAGGAGTGTTCGTAATTTTTTTATTTTATTTTTCTACTATGAATATTATTTGATTGTTTTCGATATGAAAAATGAAGGCATTACATTGAAAATCGGTAAAGCACGAAAACTGTAGCCTGGAAAAATTAATAAAAAAAAATACAGAAGCCTCCGGTGATTAAATTTTCATGCTCCTAAGGTTACGGAATTTTCGCAAATCCGACGGTTTTTTTCATTTGGTCGTAATAGGATGGAATGCCTCGTAGATATTTGTGTCTATATATAAATATATATGAACGATATGACACGATACGATCGCTGGGTGAGAAAATATATGTACTATTTTTCTCGTTATTAACTTGCGAATAGAATTGAAACGAGAAGAAAACTAACGATTAAAAAAAAAACCTAAAAAAAAATTACATTGGCCTGCATTCTCGGCGTGTATCAGGGAAATTATACATTCGAGCGCGTTCTCTTTTTACACGAATCTCTCTCTCTCTCTCTCTCTCTCGTTCTTTAGTCACCGCTCGTCAACGTTTTATCATTTGCCGCTCGCGCTTTCGTACTGAGAAAACCATGACTTTTTTTTCTTTCTTATCGGCACTGTTCGAGCTGATTAGAATTGTCCGTGTATCCTACAGTATGCAACTCTATGTACGTTTTTATATATTTATTTGCGCTCGTGAGCTAGACTACGTGGCGCAATGATAATTCGCCTGTTCCGGTAGATTATTTTCCGTGACTCACGTACCACCTGATTCGGTGAAAATACGATGCAAAAAATTTAATAAAATAAAATTCTACGCGCTTTACACAGTCCATTAAGAGTGTTATTATACTTGTATATATGTTTCTTTTTTTGCAATATGATTAGTGCAGTTTGTATTTTAACCCATTTTCGTCGCAAGATATCTGAGAAATCGTCGATTGCTCGAGGAGAGATTCTCGTTTGCTGATGGTTGGGTAATTTTTTCAAAATTTTTATCCACCAATTCGTCCCTCCGTGGGATATATAGCGTGTCCCTTACATTAATTTCACGTTAGAAGAGGAAGAATAAAAATGGCGAGAGCGCAATTACAAAATTCATGAAATTCTCGAATATGGCAATGAGAGCCTTCTATAATATGTAAATCGACATTTTTCTTCTAGATCGCTATTTACCTTTTGACATTTTTTAAAATTATTTTTCTTCGAGTCTTTGAATTTTACGCATACTGCGGCTCTTTTTCAGCGAATTCAATCGTGCGTCTTGCTAGAGAGAGAGAGAGAGAGAGAGAGAGAGAGGGAGAGAGAGAGAGAGAGAGAGAGAGAGAGAGAGAGAGAGAGAGAGAGGGGGGGGGGGAGAGAGAGAGAGAGAGAGAGTTAATGGTCATATAGTTATTCCTTCGATGCACATTGTAAGTTTTACTGGACGTGTACTTTCCACATGCAAAAGTCAACCGGTATCTACCACTGTGCAGTGCGGCATTGCCGGTGCATTCTCGAGTTCTTTTCCTTTCGATGCATCCTCTTGCGCTTTGTCGCTCGAGCACGAAAGACACAGTAAGCCAGGGGAGAGAGAGAGAGAGAGAGAGAGAGAGAGAGAGAGAGAGAGCGAGAGAGTGCTTACCCTCAGCTTGATTCTCTCTTTTCGTGTACATCGATCGTTTTGCATAAAACATTGTTGATTGCGCTTGAGGATCGCGTGCGCAGTGGCCACAGTCCTCGTTTATGTAATATCATATGTACGCATATGGAGTAACGATTACGCATTATTCATATGAGATCAATTTTCGAGAGAGAGAGCATTCAGACCGCACCATCAAAGGTTCATCGAGTTACTAAAAAAAAAGTTCCAATCTCCTGTGTAAAGTTTTTAAAAACACTATATAAGGAATTTTAACATCGTACAAAAAGATTCTTTTCCCTTGCACAAAGACATTTATTACATGATATTTTTTTAGTTACATAAGAAATTTCAACACTTTCGTTCTTGCCAATATTTTATAATAATCATTTCGTCGCTCGTCATATTTCATTCTTATAAAGCCAATTTAATTCACCGATCTATCAATTTTCATTCAGTAATTTTTTTTTTTCTCATCGAAACTGAAAACAAATGTGGTGGAAAATTTTTTGAAATAATTATTATAACAAAACCAGAGAGAATATTTTCTTTGCGATATGCATATTTCTTCATCTATCGTCAGTCAACGGAGGCAAAGAGCTTCTAGAACGTCCAGAGTGTGTACATATTCGCGCTGTCGGCAGAAGCATTCATAAACGCATAATGCAAGCCTAACGAACCCACAATATCCTATAATTATTCTGTTCCACACCGAGGAATATATATTTACTTCCCTCACGAATATCTATGTATAACTATAATAACGCCTAGCAATGATGTTACGTCTATGGATATAAAGTTATATATTGTATAGAGTTATATGTAGCAGGCTATGTGTATTCAACACACATTATATTTGAGTCGAGAGCATCGTCACTAATCTGCATCACTAATCATCGTACGTAAAGACTTTACGAAGTCTTCCGCCATGCTTGCTGATGACGCTCTCTGCTGTTATTTTCGTTTCTTCACCGTTTTTATTTCTTTTTTTTTAAAATTTTTTTTATTATTTATTTACCGAATGATCACGCCACTTTATCCTGCTGACAAGTAATCCATTGTAACATGATTTTTTTTTCTTCAACCCGTGAAAAAATTAAATCAATAAAACGTTCCGCTCATTATTTTTGTCTACACGTAAAAAAATCATTAACAAACAAAAACACAACAAATTTGCCAATTTTTCATTTTTTATTCGCGAAAGAATTTGACGCGTTCGGGAGTCTTGACTAACACGGCCTGCGTATGCATAAAGCCATACGTTCTCGAGCGTACAGATCATCCGATGAAATGAACTGTAGCATGAAAAAAGTGCCTGGTGCACACACAGCCAGTTGATCTAACGCTCGCTGCGAGGACACGGAACGGAGCGATTAGCCAATTATCCACGGAATTAATTACTGCATCGGGAATATAGTTAGCCACGACGTGTGTGCTGCGCACAGCTGTGTGCGCTTGACTCTCGGGCAAACCCCGGTGTCATTCACGAAGATGCAATCGTTCGTCTCTCGCTTCTATAATATTATATTTTGCAATGTCTTTCGATGCCTTTCGATATCTCTCGACGCATCTTTCGATGTCTCGAAAATTATTTTTTTTTTTTTCGTCACACTCTTGTGGAATATCGTTATAGTTTTACCAGATATTATGTGCTAGTAAAAAAAAAAAAAAAAAAGGATCCTGACAAGCTGTAATCGGTGTCAAAAAATCTAAAAATCAAAAAAGCTTTTTGAACATTATAAAAATATAAAAAATTAACAGTAACTTTCAGAAAAATGATTTTTTCGCTATTACGACACATAGCGAAGGCTCGAATGATTCGAGAATATTTTTAAGGCATACACTCGAGTTTGAACTGATCAAAACTTTCAGACTAGACAATTTTTATCAATGGAATTTAATAATTTCATTAAATTTGCATATTTTTTATTGTAAAATATATATATATTTTTTTTTTGCTGGAATATCTCATAAATACATACGAATACGATTTTAAAGTCTCACGTCGTCTCGTGGAATGAATCGAAGAATGGTGCGGAGTCGAGATCTCGAAAAATTCTGAGCGAGATATATCCCGATTGATCGAGCACGTGTCGTGCTCCGCCGTGTATATCGCTCTATACGAGCGACAGCTCTCAATGCAAACGTATATATATTTGAACAACCTGTCCCATTCACGGCTTGCCGAACAATTCGAAAGAGTCTCGCGCAATGCGCTTGCCCGAGGAGCAAATTGATGAGTATGAGTTTTATTCGACAAATCTATCAAGCCTTTCGAGTGTGTCGTGTACTTGAGAAAAAAAAAAAACGTGCACTACATGTTTTTTTCATTCTGTCGTTTTCAATTCTTTGCTTGAGACTGGAATTTTTTTCATCTTTGACGTTGGATTCAGATATTTCCAAAAAATCTCGAATCGTTTACTCATAAAATTGTTACATTATCTAATAAAAAGTGATCGAACAAAATTTAATTGCTGACGCTTTTTCATTTTTCTCTGACACGAATAGAGGTCAGAAAAATAATGTCCTCTAGAGATTAAGAGCAAGAAAGTTAAAAAAAAATAATTTCTTAGTCAACAATTGTTAACTAAATATTATTCATATGCGTGATTATTATTATTGTATTATTTTATTATTGAATATTTGACCATGAAGTATAGCTGAATTCACTCAAAGACATATTTGTCTAATGTCCGTGCATGGTAAATATGCTGCTGGGTAATCGATCAACGGCCACCATCTGTACAGAAAATTCCTGCGGTCAAAGTCGACGAAACATACATTCTTGTCAACTCGTTCTCTCCCCGTCTCTATCGCTCCTCCGTTATACATGTATATATGCGTATGCATAATATGTATACGCATAATAATGTAATCCGACGATCAACGATATAGCAAGTGCGCGGCGGTTCTTCGTCGGCACGTGCACGCACATTTATTGCGATCGGCTCCGGTACGGCACGTAATAATTTTCAAAAAGTCATCTCTCTCTCTCTCTCTCTCTCTCTCTCTCTCTCTCTCTCTCTCTCTCTCTCTCTCTCTCTCTCTCTCTCTCTCTCTCTCTCTCTCTCTCTCTCTCTTTTACTCTCTGTTACCGCGTTTGAGATATGAGTCACGCTCGCGGGATTCCGTGAGGGACGCCTCGACGGGAATACACAAAAGGGCCAATTGTTCATCGAATCGTCGTGAGTAATGAAACTGTTTTCGGACCCTCTGACGAAAAGCAACGTTTCTCCATAGCTTCATATTTTTGCGCGCAGCTCGTATATGTTTATACATCCGGGAGTCGAGAATAAGCCACCACCCAACGTTTTGCTCAATTTTTTTCACAAATTTTCCGTTTGTATTAAATATAGTCGAAACTTTGTCAAAATAAAAGTCATTCAATTTTTTTTTCAACTCGTCTCATATTTGACAATAAAAAAATTACATTTGTCCTTTTTTAAAATTACGAAAAGTGAATGTCCATTTTTGAAAATGGCGACGCGAGGCTCGCTAAAATTAACGATACAGGATTAATATAACATCGTGGCCGATTGGTACGAAAAATGAACACATTTTTCATGTCAAATTCGATGAGTTAGTCTGACGTTAATGATTATTACGATGCAATATATAGGCGTGACCGAATATGGTTTCGTTCGCAGTCTTATTCGTGGACTTGTATAGAGGGATGCTTTGCAAACACATGCACGTGCGGAGAGCGGAAAAAAAATGCTCGAACAGAGGGAGATGAAGATAGGCGGTGCGATTTCCTGATTTTCGTGGCAATTTACCGCAATTTAAAGCCCACGCAGAGCTCGTCAAACGCGCAAAGTGCACGTAGGCAGTATAAAAATGCATTGGGGGGGGGGGGGGGGGGGGAATCTCTCTCGGGTGCATGGCACTCGAGATTCCTCGCTCTCTCGCTCCAGCTCGACGCTTCCTCGATCTCTTCCTCCCCTACAAGCACACACGCATCTCTCGTCTTGCATTCATATATTTCATACGTATATACATTGTGCGTATTGTATATATGTACAGGGCTTTCGTTTGGATATACCGACAAATCGGAGAGTTTTGCCTCTGAAGACGAAGCAATGACGACGTGTGGGCGAACGTTCGACCGTATATATATATACACGGTCTCCTACGTTGAATAACAAATGGTTGATGGAAGACAAAGATTTTTCTTCTTTTTTTTTTAAACATTTTCCCTCATTTTACTCCACGTCCGTCTCGTAGAGTGATATATCCTGACGAGGCGCATATAATATGGTAGCAGGTTATTATTTTTATTCAATTTCTGTGAAATCAAAAGCCACCGCTATAAAGGCTACACTTTTTTTTCTGGCTATTGTTTCGATATTTTCAAATCAGAAAAATCCTAAGTAGATTATGCAAATTGTTTTCTCGCATAAATTTTGCTTTTAATTTCAAAATCGTTGATAGAAAATTTCCCACGATTTTTCTTGTTGAGCAATAGGCTTGACAGCATAAAAATGAGTCATAAAACAGAATTTTATCGATCACATGACGAGAAAAATGTTTTTTTTTTTAAATTATTATTAATAATGAGGCAGCTCGTTCCTACGATAAATGTGCGCTCTTTTGATTGAAAATGATTGAACAGCGAGGCACTTGCTCCATTAATTCGATGCTCGCGTGGTATCGCTCATTTGGCTATTGCCAACGGGACTATAATAGTACAAGAATGGTTTTTTTTTTCTAGTTAGAAGGCTCCTTCTTCGTCGTTCGATCACACGATTTTCTCATACGGGTTTCTTGTATATACGTATGTTCACCGTGGAGAATACATGTATAAAAGAGCGCGACCTGATTAGAGGAAAGCTGAATGGGCGCGGGTATCGCTGGAATTCAGGATGATTAATTTGACGCCATTCCAATTTATTAACGAGAGTCGTATAACATACACTGGCCAGCATATATACATATATATATATATATATATATATATATATATATATATATATATATATATATATATACTATACATCAGGAAGCATGCCTGGTGTTCTATGTTGGTTTAAAAGTATATCTATATATAAATATACACACAGGGCTGTCTATACTGATCGGCATATGCAGAAACAAATTCAACGGGCGTTAACAATCAGGTCTATCAGCCAGAGCATTTCAATATCTCATATATAATATACATTTTTCAAGTATATAATATAATTTGTTGTTTGCCGAAATTTTTCGAAATAACTTTGCGAAAAAATTTCTGAGGTCTCGTTCAATTTTCACGGGCAGCATGAAAACCTCGATATGAAAACGATGAGCCAAACGTTAATTTTTTTTTTTAATAAAATCTCATATATGGGTTAACACAGCTGTATAATTTCTACCGATCGCATTTAGACAAGCACAAATGATGAACCGATTGAATTCATATCCGATAGTACCACGCTTCCCCGTATTTTCTTCGTATCAAAAAGCTTCTCAACTACCGTTTCTCTTCACGAAGCTCCCAGTCCCATTGAATAAGAATTATGGGATGCTGACTTGTATACCCCGAAGAAGGGCTAATACGATCCAATAAATGGACAATCAAATTTATTTCTTATCCATTCACACTTGACTCGATTTTTTTTTCTTCCTTCGCATCGGCATTCTCCATATATACCAATTTAATAATAACCACTGCATTATGCTGCATATCTATATCCATATTTATGTATATATGAATATAATTGTGAAGTCTCGGAGCTCGATGATTTATCGATGCTCGCCAGCAGCTTCGGCGAATTTATACACACACACACACACACACACACACACACACGATGCACTTCACTCGTTCTGATTGCCATCGTATATATGCACAAACCGGTGAAATATAAAAATATTAATAGTGATTTAGTGGATGATCCGGGGAGGCATGGGCGGGGGGGGGGGGGGTGTGTGTTTCGAATCAGAATACGGTGTGAACGTCTTTTGCCAGTAAATGCTCTTCAAGTAGGCAACACTGAATTCGCGAGACGAGCGAGAGAGAGAGAGAAAGATAATTTGCTCCCGCGACGATGAAATCAAGTTCGAGGCTACTCGACCGGTGGATAATGGTAACACAAGTTGTCGCTTTTTTTGTATATATATATATATATATATTTGTAATATACTATGAACGAGTACAGAGTGGATACCGGGGGTGTCCACGGATGCAAGCTTCCTTAAAAGGTCTCTCGACTCTCTTTTAACTCGCGCACACACTCGCATATACACCGCGAAGTCTCGGGAAAGCCGAGATTGCCACGTTTTAATACCTTCACAGCGGCGATATGTTCACTCTGCCGCGGATTAGCGAGACCGCATACGATCGTTTAATTTACCAGAAATAAAGTCACCCGCACGTTTAATACATGTCCCCCGGGAGTATATAGATATACATGAGAGGAGACTCCTCATAGCTGTGGTCAAGGCACCGATCAACCCTCATTGCACACACGGTATATTCGTTTTATAATATCACAAACAGCCGATTATTGTACCCGAGGCGCCTTTCACGCCCTCGCATTTTCACGAAAGAAATGGTGAAACTTTTTGCACAGGGAACATCGAAAAGGTTCCGACAAATTTTTTGTTTGCCCGATCCTTCAACTTTTTCTTGCTCAATTTATTTATTTTTTTTTTAACTACGCCATGTAATGTATTTTCAACGCGTTTTTTTCTGCATTTAGCGCATATCGTTGTCGTTATCATTTTTTTCCTCCTCAAGGCATCGATTATAAGAGCTCTGGTGTGAGAGCGCAGAAATGCAAGAGAACACATCGAAAGCGACGATGGTCGGATATGTGTCTCGCGAGCTAAAAGTGATTTATCCTTATCGAGCTCTCTCAGCCGTATCTAATGAGAAGGCAGGACGATTTATTTCCGCTCGTTTCTTCTCATCTCTCTTCTGCAATCTGTTCGTTTTTTTTTTAATTTTTTTTTATTTTTTTATTTTTATATCTTACACTTTGTGCATAATACACGATTGTGTGTTATACCTACGCGAGTACGTGTCCTCGATAATAACAGACTTTTCTTTTTTCTCATTTCACTTCGATTTCTTGCAACGATTGTGCAATAAGGCATAACCCCATCATCTTTCGCGTTGGGCAATTATTATTAATCGCAAAAAAAAAATAATAATAATAATTTCACTGAGAAAGGAGAGAATGGCTGCTCTAATGAACGCAGAAAAATTTGAGCTCGATAGCTCAAACGATTTTTTTAATCATCGTGATGTAGTTTGTGTTTTTTTTTCTTTCATACAATTTTAAACCCATATTGTCCATTTTCGCAGATTTTTCTATATCCGTGTAACTCGAAATTCTCACGGGCCAGAGCATTCAGATACCTTTGCCAATTGATTTTCAGAATAAAAATTTCTTAATTTTACTAAATTAACTTTTAACGTGTATAAGTTAATTGGAGTAACCGCGCACCATTCTCTATTATAGAATCGCCCGTTGGTCCGTTGACACGCCACTTTGCCTTTAACGACTGGACGACTTGCGATTGTATTTACGCATTCGCGCAGTGTTTGTATTATTATCGCCTCGTACAATGGGAATACATCTCAACAGGGCGGTGGTCCAATATCGCGTTATAACCGTATCGAATCGATATCTCGAGCCGATTGAGCAACCACCGGCGCAGCAGCGGTAGCAACCGCGACAATCTATATATATGACGCGCTCACTCCCCCTTCGCCTATCACCTCTATATAAAACGTAATACCGGAAGCGAAGCGCGAATCACGTCCTGCGGTCGTCAATCGTCGTGCCTGGAACAACTCTACGCTCCGCTTAATATCCTCTCAACTTCAATACGCACAGAAGAATTGATGTAAATTTGGTATAAAAATTTTAATCAGTGGTCCATCTCGTCCAGAATGAAGCAAAGACCAAATTTCGCTTCCTTGTTGACTCTTGTGCACCCGGCGGTTACTTCATGACAGTCTCTTAGCATTATCCTTTTTGTAACGCGATATTCAATTTCACAGAGTGACTCGTTGGAAAACACCCGCCAGAATAAGTAGGATTTTCAATATTTCCATCTCATCGACAGTGCCCAACCATTTTCAGAATCCCGTACAAATGCATCCCAGATTTTTCCAATTGTTATCGCCGCTACGATCTATCCGAAAGTATTCGACATTTGTAACGTTGCAACGATCGAGAAATCGGCCAAGAACCGTTATTGCAGTCGCGTTCTCGGGGCAAATCCGAGGATGATTCACATCGTTTTGAAGCTCCAACCCGTCAAAGTCAATTGGGACATCCGCTTTATGAAGTAATAAGTAGTTAGAAAGCGATAAATAATAAATGTTTACATCCTTCAATTCACCGTATTAAAGTTTCGTATATAAGAAGTCAAGAAGTGCTCGTTTCAAAGCCGTGAGTTTTACTCGCCTCTTCGGAGTCCGGTATACGTCTTCAATGGTTATTCAAGTCTCAAAAGTCAAGGGAGAAAGAGTGAGAGAAATCATTGGAGTCTCCAATGGCACGTTAGCAAGGGAGAGAGAGAGAGAGAGAGAGAGAGAGAGAGAGAGAGAGAGAGAGAGAGAGATTCTACTTCACAATAGGACAGTTTATGTCTTATGCAAATACGCGTTTCCATCTCGTGTCTTTGTGGATCTCTTTCGCCGTTTTTTTGGTCCAACGTATACATTGTGTGGGTACTACGGCGATTCTCATCTGCCGCATTATACTCTTATATATATATATTAAAGTTTTGATATACACATTCATATGTCCATAGAGTCCGGTATGTATACAGAGTGTGGGTGGAAAAGGTCCAACTGATCTATGTGTGTGTGTGTATATATGCCTACACGGTGAAAGGACCTAATGAATTTCTGATGCGTTCTCGCACTCTACCGTCACGCTTCGTATATGCCCACGTAAATTCATCTATATTATTACAAAGTGCATTGGCACTCTTGCAGTCACACGCCAAACAGGATACACACGCGCGATTGTTTATATTCAATATCCCATTATTCGTTGGGATCGTAGTCAGTTTTCACGAGGACGACTGCCACGGCCTTGGCTCATTGTATCCCGACTCAGGACTCCAAAGAACATCCTCGATCATATCAATCCCATTCACCAATATATATATACCTTTATATATTGCGTAGTTTGCCGGGAACAAGCTCATACATCGAGTCCTATATATATATGTCCTCTTGACTGCTTTGACCTTTGATTATTGCATTTCCTCATCAACGTGATAGGAATCCTCAAACCGATTGATCTCAATTCATCGCACGGCTTAAATCAAACGTGATCTTCCCTTAAAATTATCCTTTACTCACTCCAAGATGACGCCTCTATACTCATCGATTTACACTCGCTATATCGCTGACCCTCTGAGAGATTCTCGATTCATTCGCATCGCTACATTTATTTTGGTATTCGCAATACCTGGAACTCATTTGAAATCATTCGCATAGGCGTGTACGCTGTATACATCGAGCGTAAAAACATTACTCATTTTGTCGTAGAAACATCCAAAGTTGTCGTGATGAGGAGAGAAAATTCTCCAGAGCATCTTTGGCTTCCTGGAAACGAAAGACTGGCCTCGATGGTTCGTTGCTTGCGTATTAGCGATAAAACGATTCGAGGGGAAAAAAAAAAAAACCGGACGACAACTTCTTCAACATCCGGTCCGTGAAGCCTCACTGATGTATTCCCCTTCATCTCGTTGTCGCAATCAACTCTCTCTCGTGATAAATCATCGACGATCTTTGCTGACGAAGATCGTTTGTTAGTACAATAAAACTTTGCCATCTCGATAGTGGAATACGATCGTGGTTTTGCTGATCTTTCATGAGTGACGAATCAAAAAACAGTCGGATAAAGCTGCTCGTCTTGTTTTCAATTACTGGATAAAACACCAATTTTTTTTTGTCAAATATCAAGATCACTTCTTGCGGAAGAACCAAATGCAGTTGACGGAAAAATTTATACATTTTTCCGTTACATCCTGCAGATAAATCTATCGTTAAACTTATAGGCGCGACGTCCTGCGAACGGGCGATTTCGTGTGCAACGTTAAGATCCCAGGAGCGAGCGAGCGAGCTTCCGGTTTCTCAAAGGGTTTTCCTCCTCCATTTCTGTCCCCATGGCTTCGAGGCACGCCGCACACAAGTATATACTGGATCCTCCTGTTGCATCGTCGATCCACTCTCGTGATGCATATATAGCCTATACGACTGTTGAATCACCGGGCATACGGAGCAGGCACGTCACACAGGCCTGTTTTATTATGCAAATACACGCGGGGGCCCAGGGCACGATGCATATGCCCAGCACGACTCTCGAAACTATATATACAATATAAGGACATATATATATATATATATATATATATAAATATAAAACCACAATAGAGTTGAATATATATATATATTCTTGCTACATGCATCTACCACTTCTCGTGGTGAATGTACCGCAGAAACGCAGACTGCTCTCGCATACGCACCTTTTCATCAATGATGCACATACAGAGTGTCTTATGCCCCAGGACGTGTATACCAGATTGTCTTTCCTTCCGGCGGATCGTACATGCCTGGACTCTGACAAAGACATTTACTTGACTTGAGAACTCGACTTCTCTCAAAGGTTCATTCTAGTCGGAAGAAAGTTAAAGTCTCCACCCCTGATTTATAAGTAATGACAATGACAAATGAACCGTTCGAATATGAGTTGGGTTATACGTCAACGAAAATTGCGATATTAATTCAACCGTGGAGAGAAAATCTTTACAGACGTTAGCTACCTGATTTAATCGAGCAAGAAAGTCTCTTCGGTTTTACGTAAATTTATGTGCACCACTTCGTTTTACAACCGCAGAAAACTCCCTCGAGGATCTCATACCTCGCGCGTATATCTCTTTGTTTCTTCCGCACAATGGAGCTCCCGATCGTGTCTTCTCGTGTCTCGTCTCCTCGGCCAGAGTATGGCAAACGAACGAGTTTCTTTTTCCTCGCTTCCTGCCCGATCTCGTTAAATCGCTCTTCGCGATTCTATCTTTCGTTTTACAAGACTCTGCGAAATTTATTTATCTTTTGCAATCCCGCGTCCGTCGTCGCGGTATAGTGACAAAAGCGAGAGGCCAACAATCGGCAGAAAGGCTGACGCGCTTTTTCATTGTGTTCTTCGCTGTGTATTCGCGTATTATAAAACGTAAAAACTACCTTTTGCGTAACGTCAGGCGTGGCTGGAACGCCGCTCGCTTCGCCCAACCGCGACAAGACGTAGAGGGCGAGAGACACAGGATGTGACGACGTTTGAGGAAACCGAGCACGTACATTTGAAGGGAACATGTGCAACACTCGACTGCCGACCACGACTAGGCGGTATGAGGACGGTGTCAGCAACCTCTTCGTTATGGGCAATCCTTTCGCGCTTGCTGCATTCTCGCCCGCGATCGAGAGTCATTTTCTTCTCTCCCCCCCCCCCCCCCCCCCATCTTTATTTCTTTCTCTCCATCGCCAATCTGTCAATACGCAATTTGCATAACTAATTACACAGGAGTGCCCGATGTATTTTTTCGAAAAATAAAGTTGCGTATTTAATGAAAATAAATAAATAAAAGAAACAGAAAAATTCGTGTATCCAAGTGTGTCCTGCATGATGGAAAGTTATGTCGTTGCTAGAGAGACAGGACTTGGGCTCTGTGAGAAAGTAGTTATGTTCCAGCGAAATCTTGATTAATATGACACGTAACGCGAGTATAGAGGAAGCTGTCCGTATGACGAGAAATTTATTCTTGCATGAATTATTGTTCTCGTAAAAAGTGTTACATATATATGCCGCAGGAAAACTATTTAATTCAAGGCTGCAATTGCATCGATCACGTGATGCATTATTTATTGGAATTGCGACCTTTTAACTTTTGATGAGGCGTTTTCTTTTTTTTTTTTTTTTTTTTATCCGTGTCTATGCTACAGATACTTTTCTGCGTCATCAAAAATATAAAGGTTTTCATAAATTTAGTAGTCTTTCGTTATAACCGACTCGAGGCAAAGGCTGGGATTATCCAATGAAATATTCAAGAGATCATTTTTTTGTGAATGAAACGTGTTTGGTTGCCAACAGAATTCGTCGATTGATTTAATCAATAACTGATGAGTCTGCTATCACGATACGAAGAATCCTCTTGAAAAATATAGCCTCGGAAGACTCGTCTAGCCTCTAAAAGCCCTGATGAATCAATTTCTCAAAGTTCTATCATGAAAATACATCGATGTGAGCTTTTATCCGCTAAATGCATTTGTGAATGTGATATATTCCCGACTCGATGACGCGCGAAAGATATACGAAAGATTCATCATCTCGATTATCCCTCACCCCGTTCGGCCGATCTTTCGTCTCTGAGCAATTCCTCGTTCACTCTCTTTATATCCATTCACAATGAGTTCGAAGGGAGAGGACAGCGAGATCCGCGCTGACCACATATCGTGTAGGATCACGGTGCAACGCGCGCGCGCGCACTCTTTGCCTCTCTCCTCATGACTCCTGAATGGATTCGAGACGTCAGTTAAAACCGAGAAGACGAGAAATACGGGGGGTCTCCCGATGGAGACGGGAGAAAGAGAGTTTCTTATATACGAACCAGTTCTGATCAACGATTCATCAACTCTCAAGTACTTGGAGCCATGTCGAATATTTTCGGCTGAAAATCAAACCAGTTTTGAACACACGTAGGAATCGTTAAATGTTTTGTCACGTAGAAGATTCGGTGCGAATTTGGACCACTTGCGTTTGTTATTAGGATCTGAGGAGTAATTCACTAGCATATGAGTGCCTATTTTATAGTTCTTGCAGAGAAATTGCCACTAGAGCTGACTCCAAATCCTGGCAGTTTGAAGGATTAATATAGTGAAACTTTTTTTGACCGATGCTCAAAGTCGTACTATCAATGGAACGGAACTTTTTTCTAGTTGATGGCCGGTTAATAAATCAGCGCTGGAGATTTTGCGCCTCCCCCCTTTCATTGAGCTCAGTCACGTCGTAATCAAGCGACCTCGGTCAAATGTACGGATTTTCTGCTTTTCACTACGAAAATTACGGATTCATTGAAATAATGAATATATCGCCTTGGAATCAACTATGGATCCCGCAGGTGATCGGTTTTATAGTTCACATCATGTACGATTCAAACAGTCCGGAGGACCGAAAAAAAAAAAATTCTCATTTCGCGAATCAAAAGAAAAAAGAAAAACCAGTCCACGTTGTTTCAGTCGAATCTTCATTGCATTTATTTCCACCTTAAATCTCTGAGGAACTTGATATAACATTGTAAATTTTCACATTGCGCAATGCATTCGCGAATTAACAATCGAAAGTACACGAGAGGTAAATGCGAACGTGAAAGCGACAGTCGGGTGACTACATATATGCATGCATATACTTGCATCAAATTTTTAACTTTGTTGGTTTGTGTAAGAAAAATTTTAATGCCGTGTACTTGGAGTGTAAATACGAAGGCTGTTAGAAGGGGTAACAGAGACAGGGCACTTTGTTACAACGGTATGGCGTACAAGCCGAGTATACAACTTGCGGAAGGCTTATTCTTTCGCCGACGAGACATTATTATATCCATAGCGGACCAGAGGACAGAGAGAAATTAGCCTGGCGCGCGCGTACCGCACTTTCCGTACGTGGGAAGCTTTGCTTATATGGATAACGGGAGACGAGCTCTCGCACGGATGCGCAAGAGCAAATAATCCCAAACTAATTTCTCCGCGAACAATTTGCTCTATTCGCCACGGTACTAGGACCGAGAGACGTTAAAACCTTCTTGCATGAAACAACAATTGTTTTCCCATATAGTTGATGATCCCCGGATGAGACGGCTAGAGTTCACCGGGTCATATTCCTCGTTGTTGGCTTTATTCGTAACTAACTTTCCAAAATGTTCATGGACGATGTAATGTATTTGAAGCGATGCAGTTAGCGTTTATAAGTGTCTTTACCAGAAAGATTTTATATTTTTTATTTTCCAATGGCTGCAACGTAAACTGATTTTAAAAAATCGTTCAAAATAATAACAAAATTTGAAGTCTGATACGATAAATCTAATGCTGAATCGACATTGGCATTTTTTACTGACGCATCCAACCTCAGATTTCGTTGGCTTCTTCATCAGAGGAGCCTCCAGTACATACCATTGTTATAATAAACTTTTTTTTCTCCCTGTTCACAAATGATCCATTCCTGCTTAAGCTCTTCGATGCGTCACCTCGGTGAATCGTTTAGCATGCAAGAAACACGCTACCCTCGGAATCTTTGTCTCGCTCCTTTCACGATTTCTTTACACATTCAACGATACGGCTGCTAGCAGCCGAAGCAACAAACACAGCCAGCAGTCGAGAAAAATCGTAGGGCTTCCGACAAAGAGAATCACTTCGTTCTCGGTTACATTGACAAACGGCGCACGGTTCATTTCCTAGAGGCATGGAAATCCACACACTGCGGTGTTTCATCCTCGTGGTTAATATTGTACACCATGGACCTGATATGTTACTCTCGTAAAAACAACATTTGTCTTGGCACTCAACGGGCGAAAGGAAAAAAATAATAATAATTAGTGAAATAACATATGGTCGTGACAGACTTATGAAAAGATAAAAATTGTGGCGAAGTATACTCTTGATTAGAAAAATGTTCACGATGGACGGAAAATTGTCGCACGAGCTGGAGAAACTCTTTTTCCAGGAACATACATAGAGCACATGCACGACTATAGAGACGAAAGACTAAATATATCGTGATCTACAAAGACCCGGGTATTTCGTTCGGTATTGCGTGACTCTGAGACGCGCATGCCGAGTTTTCAAAACGAAACGTTACGCTTGATTAATACACACAAAAAATAAATGAATAAAAAGCTAAAGCATGCTGCTTCTTCAGCTGTATACAGCGTTAAGCATCATATCTTGAACGTATATCTCAACTGGCGGATTCATTCCAAGTGGTGATGACGTACCCTGTAAAAGAGAAAGAGAGAGACAGAGGAAGATGAGGGAGAGGCATCCGATCCGAACCTCGAGAGTCATAAGCACGTTTTTTACACTAGCTTGTGCCATACCGATCGTAAAATAAAGCAAGAGAGAGAGAGAGAGAGAGAGAGGGAACAAAATGAAAAGTTAATTAGATTAATCTGAACTTGTGGACAAAGCAACGTTCTTCCCGTGGGATTATTTCATCTTTGTGGACTCGTCGTCGTCACACGATGTGATCCTCTCATTATCCCTTTTCTCGCCTGAAAATTGTGAAATCATTTAACGCCACTCCAGATACTCTCGAGAGTGTGACATCATTCTAGAATCATTATAAATCTTTCAGCAACGATGACGAAGTTCCGTCTCATGGTAACCTTCGTTATACACTTTCGAGGCTTTACTAATTTTTTTTAGACAAATCCTTCGTGGATCTTTCTCCCTTTACTACCAAGTTTAGTATCCTTATTGTTCATCATCGCCGCATATATTAGCTCTGAAACAATGCGTAATCTATCTTTTCCCGACCCAGATCTTGGGATGTATATGCTTTGCGGCGAGTCATTCTCTTGATTCCGAAATATGCGAGGGCGACCCTCGATAAGCCAACAACGCGAGTCAAAAGACCCGCTGAATTCTCTGAGCTCGTAGGCAAACGTCACCGAGAAATTCTCTTCCGGAACGCGGAAATGAAACGACACAGATGACGTTGACCTCTCATTGTGATGGACCAGCGGCGGATCGTATGTATATACTACCCGGTTGTTTTTCGTTTGCCGAGATGCCTTTTAAGCGATGATGAGATACATCGCCGCGTTGGCCCATTTCGTTTTGTTCGCATGCAATTGCGGCAACGAGAAACCACTTGACTCCGAGCACAATTCATTCCCTCGCAGGAGCGCGAGATGATCAACGCGACTCATTTTCATCGTGTATATTACCATGTTTGCCGGCTTGTCGTTTAAGGTTAGCGGATGACTTTCTCCCTTCGAGATTTACACGATAAACCAAGACATCAGAATGCTGTTACAAATTAATTAATTTTTGAAAAAGCCTTTGTAGATATTAATCTTCATGAAATTAATACAATTTTTTGACGGTAACAACGGACCCTTGAAACTCTCGAATATTCAGGCTTTGCGGTGGTATTATACGGGGTATTGCACTCTCAATCAATCCAGCTTTGGAGTATCCCTAGCTTCATTTTTAATAGCCTTGTTCGGTAATCTATTTTTCTCACAAAGAATTTCACCAAAATCGATTATGGCTGACAGTGTAAATTTTCACTTTTCCTCTTTCTCTATCGATGCTGAGCCTACTGAAGATATTTTGAAGATTTGAAAAAAATGAAATTTGGTACGGAGTATTTTTTTTTTTGTGCTGCTCTGCAACATAATAAAAGGAGCGGGAGAGGATTAGAGTGGTGATTAATGCGAGGCCGGTTTGGGATGGAGTGCCCCATATAGTCTACTACGCAATATATATCTACGAATATAGGGTACCGAAATATTTTATCGGATTAAATGCGCGCTCCAGGGATTTCTGGCAAGAGCTAATCGACGCGGGATCCCGTGTGTGCGTCATACCTATATCCCGTTCGGTCGACCAGCCGAATTACAACCGACAGCTCGACCATACATACACGTATATATATATATATATATATGTATCCGTATACGTTTGCCGTTCGAAGCCTTCTCGAGAACGTGAACGATTTATATGAGCTAGTGACTTAGCCCCGAAATAACACGCCTGAGAAATGAAAATAAAGCTCGACAAATTGCGTTCTAGCCTTGTGACCTTTCACTTTTTTTTAATTCCAGTACTTATCTCAGAGGAGATTGATGCATGTAATTTTTCATTTCCAACATTGGAGAAGAGTATGAAAAAAAATTAGAATGTTTTACTTTGTTTTTTTTTTTCGTATTTGTCAATTTTATGTTACCAAACGCTTTCCCGAGGAATGACTTTTGCTCGTTAGAAAAAAAATGGCGTTTGCAAAAATTCATGAAAAGTTATTGCGAATAGCTATTATCACTGACCAAAATTTCAATGGTCACTGACGTATCCTCTCTTCAACTTTTTCAGGGCTGGCGAAGCAAGAGAGAGAGAGAGAGAGAGAGAGAGAGAATTTTGTTTTCTTTTTCTTTCTTTTCTTCGTCCAGATCCTTTTTATTCCTCATTGTGGAATTCAGGTTTGGCGCATGCAGCATGCGTACAGCGGTTGGGTGGTCCACTCTGTGCTTCTGGTCCAGACGGGGCCCCGCATTGAGACGTCAACGAAACGTTAATTCAACGATATACACGCCAAGTGGTGAGCCGGAGTTGGACGATGAATATATATATATATATATATATATATATAACTGATTTCGTATAATGATTAAAAGATATCGCCGAAGAGCTTTTATACACCCATGTCTGACGCTAATCTACGAAGATATAAAATATTCCAACTGTCGTACCACGTATAGCAAGGTTTTTCGATTAATCTTCGCTGTATCAAGAGAAATAATTGAAAAAAAAAGTTTTCAGAACACCTGCCGCACTCTTGCATTTTTATAAAACAAACAACAAAAAAACGTGATACTTTTTGGATTCTTTTGGGTTTTCACATTGCGTTGTCAACATTAGATCGGTGTAGGTCTTGCGGTCAGTGAAAAATTTCCAGTGCAGATATAGAGCCTTCGAATGAACTCGATTGTGGAAAAAAAAAACATTATCACTCATCTACTTTCCTGAAGAGCTAAAAATAACGGAAGTAAATTTTAAAAATTCGTAACTCCACGAATCATGTCGCAGGATTACAAAGATAAGTATAGACTATGGAGGCGGAACTCTTCCGGAAAGCGAAATTGCAGCTAATTCACCGAGTAATTGATAAATATTATTTTTTACTCCATGTCATCTGCAGGTAATTACGAAAATAAAATTACTATAAAAACAATCATAGGAATAAACAAAATAAATGTAAATCGAGAATGAAGAAAAAATGAGAGTCTGAATCATCTACAGGTTTTTAAAATTTAAAAAATAAATAAGAAATCTCGTTAAAAAAATATTTTTATCTACGATACAACGTTGCCTTTAAATTTCTCAGCGTGAAAGATATCGATGACATTGAAATGAAAATTTATATTGCACAGTAACCTGACGGAGAGTATACTATACTATATAGTCAATGGGGGGGAGTCAAGAGTTGTATACGCGCGGATAGTCCTCACCGAGCTGCCAGGTGAGCTCATGAGAGAACTGTCAAGACTGCGAAGATTCAGTGCAGCTTCGAGATCCTTAACAATCGTTACTATGCCACAAGCTCGATCTATTTAGCATACATGTAGATCAGTTCAGGAAGCTTCTAGCTTTACATATATTCGATCGGATCTGTTGGAGCATCGATCTTTCTCGGCAGAGCATTTGCAACGAGAGAAATCCTGTTCTATATTCCTCGGGACTCGATGTAACGACACAAAGACTTGGAACTTTATACACTTATTCCTCTATATACATACACACATACGGCATATACATACGTGCATGTACATGAAAATGAGAGTACCAACACCAGCAACTCGTTGGCTTGGCGATCCACGAAGAGGAAGGATCTATTTTTTTTTTTTTATTTCCGGAATACATATCCTTTAAATCGATCGACCACACGCCGTATTCCTCTCCTCTTAGTCCGATCGGCATTCAGTACATGAATAAAGCCCCTCTGACACACGCCGTGAAGTGGATCACAAACGTTTTTCAGTGTATCGATAAGTCACGTGATATGAAAATGTTTGTTTCTTCACAAAGCTTGAAATTTATCACAATTCAAAAGTGAACTAATTTATGCTCATTGAAAATTTTAAATATATTAAATATTGTCATTTTAAATACATCGGTATACGCAGATTTGAATAATTCATTTTTATAAAGTTGGTAAACATATTTTTTTTTTTTCTCGTGACAATGATTTTTACCAACGATATATTTTTCTCAGTAACGAAAAATTGTATAATTCGAAACAATTGAACGAATTATGTTTCTCAAGAGGACTCAATCGGCATTTCGTTTTTTTTTTTCACGGAGAAATAAAGTATTCCACTCGTATAACACGAAATACATGGAAACCATAAGCTGAAACACATGCGATAAAGAATAAATGAACATGAAATAAAGGTTTATTCCGTTTTCACACGCTCCTCCGGTTTTTTTTTACTCGGTCATGGACTTTCACGCTAATTGCACCTATATCAAATGACGCATCACGAAGCACTCGGAAGCCTCACGACATTACGCTGCGAAAACGCCGCGTAATTGGGCCTAACTCTCGCGAGAGTCTCAATTAAACGGAATGTTTTCTACACTTTTTGTCCTATCAACGATAAAAACGCGTTCGTTGTTTATAGCTGATGCTTGATGACGTAAACGAGCTTCATCCTTTTGTCACTGTACCAGAAACAAACAAATTATTTAGCTTAATATCCCTTGCCTATATCGTAGTACGAATATGTTAGTTGTTTTTTCTCTACGCAAATATAGAACTAAGTTTTTTCACGTATACAGAAATCTACATATATATGAATATATATACACTACCGTTCATAAGTATGGAAACACTCGCCCCAGATCCGAGCCACACAAGAAGTTGTATCGCTCTTTGAAAAATGATGATATCTCAATTTCCCAAGCGGCGTTCTAAAGAGGACATATTTAGCTTCATTTACCTTTTTTGGAAAAATTTTTGCGATTTTTTTTGAGCCCGGTACGCACTTTGAAAGGTGGTCATTTTTTGGCTTTTTTTGGAGGGTGGAAATTTTCCCGCATATTTTGTAAAAAAAAATTTTCAACTTTTTTTCCATGAAAAACTTGAAGCGGGGAGTACAACCTTCAATCTCATTTTTTGGAAAAATTTTTACGATTTTTTTTCGCAAAGATATTCAACTTTTTGCAAAAAACGACCATATTTATAAGGGGTAGTCTCACTCTGAAACTACTGGGTTTCCGTAAAATTACTAAGAGGGTAAAAAGTTGCATACAATCATTTTGGATGTATCACATTTTTTTCAGAATTAAAAAAACAAATTCGAAAAAACAAATTTTTTTCAAAAATTAAAAACATTTTTTTTTTTTAATTTTTTCTTAAATCAACGGAATATTTATTTTATCGTGAAAAATCGGGTCTCTTACCTCATCGACACGGCTTTTTCATCGAAAAAGCCACCTTTCGCTGCGATTACAGCCCTGCTCCAAACTGGCCCAAGGTGGCTTTTTCGATGAAAAAGCCGTGTCGATGAGGTAAGAGACCCGATTTTTCACGATAAAATAAATATTTCGTTGATTTAAGAAAAAATTTTCAAAAAAAAAATGTTTTTAATTTTTGAAAACAATTTTTTTTTTCGAATTTGTTTTTTTAATTCTGAAAAAAATGTGATACATCCAAAATGATTGTATGCAACTTTTTACCCTCTTAGTAATTTTACGGAAACCCAGTAGTTTCGGAGTGAGACTACCCCTTATAAATATGGTCGTTTTTTGCAAAAAGTTGAATATCTTTGCGAAAAAAAATCGTAAAAATTTTTCCAAAAAATGAGATTGAAGGTTGTACTCCCCGCTTCAAGTTTTCCACGGAAAAAAAGTTGAAAATTTTTTTTTACAAAATATGCGGGAAAATTTCCACCCTCCAAAAAAAGTCAAAAAATGACCATCTTTCAAAGTGCGTACCGGGCTCAAAAAAAATCGCAAAAATTTTTCCAAAAAAGATAAATGAAGCTAAATATGTCCTTTTCAGAACGCCGCTTGGGAAATTGAGATGTCTTCATTTTTCAAAGAGCGATACAACTTCTTGTGTGGCTTGGATCTGGGGCGAGTGTTTCCATACTTATGAACGGTAGTGTATATATATCGGAATAGGTTTTTTTAATAATTTCATTTTTTGATTTATCGATGACGCTGAAAAAAATTGATTCCTTTGTACTAAACGAAAGCTACGTCAAATTTATTTGGAACTAATTGAGCTTATTGAATGAAGATTTAATATAGAATTAAATGGCTTTCTTTTGGTGTCGAGTTGGAAAAAAAAAATACATCGATGTAGGGTTGCAACAAAAATTCCGAAAACCCAAAGTTTGCTAATAATTAGTTGATAGACGAAAATCGCTGCAACTTTTTTACTTTGAGATCCTTTAGGTAATTCATTTCAACGACTTGGGCCAAAACTCTTCATTGTTTTAAATGGAATGATTGGATTTTCGGATTCTGGTGAATCTTACATGTTCCTCGCGAATTGTTGTCGCGAATGGGTATACGGTTTTGTTCAGTCAGTACTATAGAATCTGTGTGAGTGTGTGCGTGAATCCGCGCTTTGATGCGCTTATTTCAGTATTTTCCCGCGTTTACGTTTCAGTACCTCGGTAATGCTGTCGGATGGCGCCACAAGTATCGTTCGTGATCACCCGTATGGTTCGATAAGTAGGGACCGCGAGGTTTCTAGTTCCTAGATACTTTTTTGTGGAAATTGAGGTGTAATCATACATGACTGGGTCGGTGAAAAATCCGTTTCTTTATTCTCCAATAAACGTTTAATATTCCGAAAAAGACCAGCACTCTAATATTCCTTTAACAGAGCGCAATAGGACGCTTTTCTTTTCCTAAAATTCTGTTCTTTCTGGGACAATGGATTTAGGATCAATTTATGATAATATAGAGCGAGACAACGGAAACGGAGCTCCGCTTTATCGGGCGGTAATTTATCGATTGTACGTAGAGAGTTAAATCGGAGAGATAAATTCTGGTAAGAGTTGTGGCTTGCTAGGGATAATGATCATTATAGCATATAGTAATTCGTGATCACAGCAGTAGAGTTGTAATTTCGTAGAGATGTTTTCGGGAATTTCCGTTCCAAGCCCAAGATAGTTTTATTTTATCGAATAGTTATTTGGTGAAGTTGTAATTGGATTTGTTACGGTAAATATTTTTATCGGCTACTAGGCCGATAAAATTACCCAAGTTGCGCGCTCTTACCTACGGTCGTAATAAGCTTGACAATTCGATGGAGAGATCGAAGGATGGAGCGCTTGGACGGTTCCAGCATGTATAATGTATAATCTTAAAACTTGAAAGTAAAAAAGAAAAAAAAAGTAAAAAAGGAAACGAGTGTGTCTGTCATAGCTTCCGCAAGCTACGAGTTATTTTTTCTGCGCGAATCCACTAGGATGTGAATTTGAAAAAAAATGTTTTATCCCTTTAGTTTTTCTCAATATTTCGCTTTCTCAATGACAGTTTGAGCATGCATGGTGAAACCGTTTATTCGTATCTATTTTGCATCCTCATCGAGGAACCTTTATTTTTATAAAAAATTCAAAAAAAAAAAACTCGTTCAATTATGTACAATAGGGTGACAAATCTTTATTATTTTATTAAGTAATGGCCTTACATCGCTATAAGGCACTGATATTTATATATTTATTTAATCAGTATACGTCCTCAAGTCTCATCGCGGTTATTTATTTCTTGGTGTGTTCTTATTTTTATTTTTTTTTTTTTTCTAATTAGATTTTTAGGATTATGGTTTTTCCTTAAAAGCATTCCTTTCTCATTTTTCGCATGAATCACTGAACATGTTCACGAGCGAATGTTCGAGTTTCTTAACAGGGAGAATTTTCGTGCTCGACACGATAAAAATGAAATTTTATATGAGGTCTCATATCATATGTGCTACGGATATGTATTCGTAGTGACGCGAGTATCCAATTCGTGAAAAAGGGTTTTTTTTTTTTTTCTGGAGCATAATAAAATTTCACGGTGGTTTAGGACTTTGAAATTGAAAAAAAAATATATATATATATTCGCACGCTATTCGTTGGATGATCCTCGAAGCTATGTGTAATCATAGGACAATGAGGCTAGACCATCACCTGATACTTTTGATCGGGGAGAAAGTAAGTTTCCGTTTGATCACCAGGCGGTGAAACGGCCATTTGATTGGTCGAAGCTTGATTGATATGATGGCCGAGATGCGACATCGACGAGGTTAGCGTCATATTGTAGTGATACTGGGGATGATGATGATGATGATGATAATTGCTCTGTGGGCTGTGATGCATGTGACTCAGCTGCGTCTGATAATAATCACCGGAAGCGTAGGGATTCTGATAAGCGTTGTAGGCCGCTTGACCGGCATAACACTGGCTCGGATTTGCCGAGCCGGATGATCCGGAGCTCCATGGGAAACCGTAGTCACCGTGATGCAGCTGATTCAGGGGAGATAGATACGTGGAATGCGATAGTTGACTCGAGCTCGGTGTCAATGGCGGAGATGGTGTCATTAGGACGCTATTCGCTGCGCCGGTGGCGTTTGGCGTAGCAAGCAGTCTCGGATACTTCGCGTTGCTAGCTACGAGCAGTGAATTCGATCCCGAAACTTCCATGCTACGGGCTGATGAATCTGGCGAAACATTGTTGGATGATTTTGAAGATTGAATCTTGCTCGCATTGTTGATCTGGGCCTGACTTGCCTTCAACGATCCTTTGTTCGTCGAGGCTTGTTGCTGCTGTTGCTGCTGCAACTGATGCCTGCACTTTGCTCGTCTATTCTTGAACCATACCTGCGAGCACAGAGAACAAAAATTCGTTTATCAGAAGTTCGATGAGAATTGAAAAAATTTATTTCGTTGGTATAGTCAGATCGTGGAGGTATCGCTTGGCATTTCAAAAGGATTATCCAACGAGAAGGTTTATCTTGATAAGAAATTATTTTTCTCTTGATTTAAAATTCATTTTACCTGGACTCGTGATTCGGGCAGATTTATCTTCACGGCGACTTCCTCGCGCATAAAAATATCCGGATATCTCGTTTTCGAGAAAAGCTCCTCGAGGACGTCCAGTTGAGCTCTCGTAAATGTCGTTCTTTCTCTTCGTTGTTTACGCTGGTTCATTCCTAGATAGATCAGAAACAGAAACGAAATATTAATCGATTCAGTCAATGGAAAAATCATTTTTCATATACAGAACTGTTTAAGAATCAGTGGTGTACACTGGATTGTGGATAAAAAAAATTACATACCTTGCGGAAACACCGAGAGTCCATGATTGAGCGTGTGCCCCTGTGTCGCAAGCGCGAAAGATGACGATAGTCCATGATGCGGATACGAATGCGAGTGGGAATGACTACCAACCCCCATTACCGGATGGGAATGATACTGGACACTTCCAGTCGGGTTATAAGTGGCACCCGTCGCCTCCAAATACCCCGCCATGTAACCCGCGAGACAAGCCAGCTCACCAGTTACCCTGTCCCTCTAACTTTCGTTTGCACGATCGTAACCGTTCTCGTACCACGATTGAATCCTTTGGAGACTTCACTTAGTCCTACCGATGTGATGATCCTCGTATTCCTCCACCTATGAACATAGTGATAGGACGAATCTTTGATATTTAATGCACGATGAAAATGTAAAAAAATTCTACGAACTATCTTTTGTCGTACATCGGTAATCGTGGTAATTTCCGTAAGATTTTTTGAAAAGATTAAAAATTCATAAAATAGCAGTTATTCTTTAATGATGATTTACCTTTGCTAGAAAATTTAACCCGATATGGCACATTTTGCGAAAGCAAGAGGAACGACAGGCTTATTTGCAAAAATTCAAATTATCGTAAGAAATAAAAAAAAGCCCAACACTTACCAATTTTATTGAGGAACTCTCGCGATATCCAGGATAATTCGTCCGACAGTTTTTCGTTATGCTTTCGAGGAAAATATAACCAGGCAAATGCGCTCAATATTCGAATACGATGCGTGAGACTTGGGGATTAGCTAACAAACACTTTGCTAACGAAACAAAAGATCAGCATTAGCTGCTCGTTGTTTTTTTTCCACACGTTATATTAAATTATACATTTAACTTTTAAATCGATACTTTAGCACACGAAAAAGTATTGACAACTTTTCTAAACTCAGATAGTATTGTTCGCTGATTAATCATGAATTCAACGCGAATGACGAATGAAAATGTATGACAATTCGAACAAGCGGGGATCACAAGTAGCAGTGACACCTTCGAGTGACGATTGACTTGGCCAAACTGTGACAGGAACCTCCAACGTTGAATGCCTAAATACTTTTCCGGGGTCATATATGCGACAATGAGAGAAAGAGAGAAAGCGAGATAATTGAGGGTCCTTTTTCGAAAAAAAAACCGAGGGTGGGATATCCCCCACTCTCGTTCCTTGTACCCTTGGTGGCGCCCAGACAGGTCCGCTGGAGAGGGGATCACATCGAGACGCCCCACAGGTGCATAAATGGCTTGCGAAAAATCTAGACGAAATCGGCTTGATAGCGGCTAAGCCTGAAAACTCTTAAAAATGACAACGCCGATAATCGTTGATAATTATCGCAAACAATCTTAAAAAAAATATGACTCTAACGGACTATGTATATCTTTAATAATAATTTCATCTCGACTAGCCCGAAAGCTACTGAAAGTTTTATAATAAATGAATTGTACGTTTAAAAATTCCTGAATTATTTTTAATCTTGAAAAATACACACAATTTTCATGATTACTTGCAATACTCTCAATAAGTTTTGGTAATTATTAAATCAAATTTTTAATTCACAAAGTATACTTGGATTATTTTTAGCTCGCAAATCCTTTTTGGAGTACCATTTTTGTATAGATAAATATAGATTAACGAAAAATACAGAAGTGCGAAGCACGTAAAGAGTAGGTAGTGTGTGCACGATGAAATTATGGCGAATAAAGTTTGTTATAGGCTCATCGAGAAAAGAAAGAGAAAGATGAAAGTATCCTATGTTGGCATTTAGAAGCCAGCTTCGATCGATCTGCTTATTGCGGATAAAGCTCAAATTGTACGCTTACAGATCAAATTATTCAATGTTAATTAATTTTAATTTCATCATGAAAATTGACGTAGGTGATGCATAAGCGAAAAATATATGGCAAATAACAGAGGATTTTGGCACGTGAAATATAAGGCACATTTTAGGGCGTTTCAGGGCGTTTTCGAGATATTGGAAAATTCGTCTCGCTCGTTACGACCAATAATCGATTATAGAATGAGAGGGAGGGCATAACGAAACCCTCCCTCTCATTCTATAATCCCTTCGAGATAACCCTCATTTGACCCTTCTCAAGTATTCTAAGATGTATATTATATTTTGTAACTTTTCCCGTAAGACCACGATGCAATTAAACGTCTTGATGATCTTGAGCGGTGACCGCTTGCAAATGTTACACTCAAATGTTGGTAAACCTTTTTGGAACTCACCCCTCACTACACTTTTCTCTTTCGATCTTTTTCTCTGCTCCTCGAACGAGAAAGCCCCCGGATAATCATAGAGCAAGGTGTCAATAGAAGGGGTGTGAAATTTTTCTATGCACGGTAACGGGGCAACCGGCAGGTCCATAACAATCCTTCAGAGCTACATTCAAACTTCTCTATCAATTAACTGTTTTGATCAACTTCCTTCAGCAAATTAAATTTAAGCATAAAAAAAGAGCATCATATACATAGTGAATGAAATAAGACAACACTTTTGCTATAACTCGGAAATATCAATATTTTGGTGTATTTGCCAAATGCACCCTGTATGATAATACCAAAAGACACATAAAATCAAATAACGTTCCATTCCGAATACTCGCCGGCTCGAGTAGCAGTGCATTTTTCATCCATTTTCATCGTCAAACCAGCTAGGCTCGTTCACCCTTTCTCTCTTTCCGTGTCTGCTCAATCATCTCTTCGAAATGCTATTTGGCTATCTATAGATGCCATGGTTTAGCGCACTTGTCCATTGAATCACTATTTCTCTCTTACTCTCGTTATCCCCAAGAAAATGACACCACCTCTCCTCGTGCCCCTTAAAAGTGCATGACCGTGGAAGCAGGCCACAAAATCGAGCCAGACAAGGATTGGGAAATCCCTGAATATTCATGTTGCCACGATTATACCCTGTTCATCTTCTCTCTCTCTCTCTCTCTCGCCATTTATTTTGCAAAACCGATGGCAGACCCATTGTCATACTCGAGGCCCTTCTGGGTATATTAACTGAGCATTGGTAAAAATTGTTACGAGGGTATCCGCTGTACACGCGACAGGTAATGGTGCGGCATGAGACGAAAATTTTGACGGTATCCGCAGTTTTATCTTGCATTTTCTCGTTCGTTTGAAGTTCTATTGTTTCGATCGTTTCATACAAATGTTACTCATTGAATGCCCATTGATCGTCTCGAACACTCTTTGAATCTTGAAAAATAACGATTTAAGTTATTCATTACTTTCAATGCGATAGAAATTCAACAATAATTGTTATTGTAATAATTTAAACCATTCGTATTTCTTATCAACCAAGGCGCACAATTTTTCGTATTATCATTTGCATTTTATCGCTTCCAGTGTAGGGAGAAATATTTACGGACTAATTATAAGAATTTGCTGTCTGCAAAAAAAAAAACATCGTACGATGATTATCGTATCGAGAAAAATGGGGAATAAGTATTTCTTCAATCCATACTATATATGCTGTATAACTCGATGGCCTAACTCGAAAAAGGTGTGGACAATTAATGTTCTCGTAGACTCAATGCGACCTTTTGATTTTAAGCAAAAGTACGACCAGCAGGATCGCAACAGGCGTCTTGGATAGGTTTTATGATATTTTCACCATACTCCATGATGGGTATACGAGATAGTTCCATAAGTTATAGACCATGTTATTAAAAGACCTCTCTTTCCCTCTTTCTCTCAAACTTGCTCTTCTACATCGATTATCATACTGTACTCTTCTTTGCCATATTCTATTGTTTCTCGTCCAGGGCCTCGTAAAGCGACCTTCCGAGGATCGTAAAGAAATACTTTTCGAGCACCTGCATTTTCTGCGTCGTGAACGGAGCAGGTTAAAGGGACATGTAAAAAAGAAATTGTCGAGGGAATTTCCCCGCAATTAACAAGAGCGACAGCTTTCCCTTTTTCTAACACTTTCCCCATACTTTTTTTTTTTTTTTTTTTTTTTTACAAAACAATCGTTCTTTATATTACTCCTCACGCTTTGCGAGAAAGATAAGTGAATTAGTAAATGGATTCCTTATTGCTTACGGCGCCAGAGTGATAATCACACTACGTCGGTGGGAAAAATAAGACAACGAAGCATACGAGAGCGTTTCATTTCGTCGTGAAAATTTATTTCGATGGTTTCGAGGATTTTTTCGAAAATTAATGTTTTAGCTCAAATATCAGAGTTCTCCCTTGGAGGGAGAGGTAAATTTCCTGTACTACCCTCGTCATCTTTTTTTTCACAAATTTTTCCAAACGTTCACAAGCGAGCGATAAATAAAACGAATCAGCATTTTTATATTTACAATTTTTTATTTATTTTTAGTTGCATCAACCTTAGCGACTGGAAAATGTATTGTTTCCTGTATTAATTCATCGGTATAGTAAGATTTTACTCGTGCAAATAACTTCTTTTAGCAAATTCATGGGTTGTTAAATTATTTATTGACAAAAGTCGTTATTAAAAATTGAACAATCGAGCTATTTCATCACCTTAAATACATACATTTATTTATTTTTTTAATTACCCGCATCCGTGATGCTATCGGATATCTTGATGATGAGCGTACGATTAGAAAATTCCTTTAGAAATGTATATGCAAAAAGAAAAAACAGAGATATAAAACAATATATACAACGGTGTCGTGTGGTGAATGAAAAAAATGTTCTGTGACGTTTTGATACCCTGAAAAGTGCCGCCCATCTCTCATTATGGTTTCATGAGAAGCGAGAACGACAATGGGATTTCCGATTGGTAGAAATGGAGACTCATTGTGAGAACAAATTATAGGGAGGTCCCAAGCATTTGTGTGGAACGGTGTGGTTACACCCTATAACAATAAACCGCCCTTTTGATTTTTCCCCTTTTCCTATATCCTCCGTCTGTTTTGGTGTGCGAAAATTTCCAGAATACCTGTGCTAGGCCCAAAAAAAAAAATCACAGAATTTCTCATCAGACACGCGCTACAGCCATTTCACCTGACCAAAATAATCAATAAAGCCGTAAGCCATGAATTCGTAAATTCTCGAGTACATGCACAAACATGTTACCCCAGGTTACAAGGGTTCATGTCCATAGCTGGACATTTTCAGGATAAGATGAGGGTTTTTCCCCACCGCACCGTCGGAAAATTTGCCCCAACGTCTCTCATTCCACCTTCTTCTTTCTCTATAATCCAAGCGAGTGACATTGGCGCCTCGATGGCGCCAAAATCAAACACGAGTACAATCGCCTCGGCGAGACGTTAATTCCTCGGGAATTTTATTCATTTCCATACACGCAGGTGGTGCGATTTACGAATTATAACGTGAGTGGGTATTCCCTGTTTTTCCCGTAATATCTCTCGCGGATATACCATTTGTTAATACGTTATAGACGTACCGACGATGTGTGCAGGTATAGGTATTACCGAAGGCGTGACAGGTATTAAACGTTTTGGGAATAAGATTCTCATTCTGGGATACGTTATGTACATTGCTACCGTTGGGTCGCGGCAGAATTATGATTAATATCGTGAACAACACGATCCATACGGGTGGAAAAGGAAAAAAAATAATGGCATTAAAAAAGGGAAAAATAAAAAATTAGGAATTAAAAAATTAGGATATCTTTCACTATTTACACACACACACACACTGGGTCGGTGAGACTCGGCCAACTTTCATATGATGTAGTTTCCCCGAAATTACGTCTATTCACATGATTTTTTTTAACTGAACGAGCAGACTGTTAAGAAAGTACCTGTGAAAACGAAATTCTTGTTCGGTTCATATTTTGTCTAAGAAAGCTGTTTGAGCAGATATAAATATTTCGCGCGAGAGGAAAAACGCGAGTTTTGAAATCTTGGCCGGGTCTGTGAGACCCGATGGTTTACTCCTAGGGTTAATTTTTTTAAAATTAAAATCGACAAATGCATTTGTTACATTTATTATTTGCCATCGCAATCAATGTTCACGTCGATGAGTGATCGTTGAGTGATCGCTTCTACAGTAGCGAAGTTGAACGAATAATCTTTTTTTTCAGCATTCTAAACATTATATCGGTAATAGAAAACAGTTATAGTATCTTCCCATGAAAACAAAGTTCCCTCATCTCTGAGAATGTAGGAGCCTTGCACCGGTAAAAGCGGTATGAGCAGCATCGGAAGGAAAAAGAGGGAGGTAATAAAAAAAGCTACCCTTTCTGTTGCACCCCACGGTGGAACATTGTCGTATTGATTTTTCGCGATGTCAAGGGACACTCGTAGCTCGGAGTGGATACCGAATCCCACGAAAATGTATCATTCCTCGAAAATCTTCGGTTTTATCCTCATCTCAACAATATTTTGCATCGGTAAGAGAGCCTGGATAGTCGAAAATTATATTCCATGTACCGGTTTCTTCGTGACGTTGATTATCGTGACGCGAGAATTCGCGAGGATCGTATTATAATAGAAACACGCATTTACCACAGGTTTCTGTTCCGAAGATGAGGAAAGATTGGTGCGCGATCTCTTTCGTGGCTACAACAAACTCATCCGACCTGTGCAGAACATGACGGAAAAAGTGCACGTCAAATTTGGCCTTGCCTTTGTCCAGCTCATCAATGTGGTGAAAATTTTATAATTTTTTTCTTCTCGTCGAAAAATCCTACTGCCACAGCTCGTCTTTTTATTTTTTCACTGAATTTTCCCATTCGTTTGAAAAATGATGATTTTTTTTTTGTCCAGAACGAAAAAAATCAAATAATGAAATCCAACGTATGGCTGAGATTCGTGTGGACCGACTATCAGTTGCAATGGGACGAAGCCGATTACGGTGGCATCGGAGTACTGAGATTGCCACCCGACAAAGTGTGGAAGCCCGATATAGTGTTGTTTAACAAGTAAGAAAAACATTATCTCGAATCAAAGCAAATATATTGCTAAAGAGGATTTTCATGATAGACCCAATAGATCAGATTTTTTTTAAGGATTAATTTTATTTTTTCGTACTTTCCAGCGCCGATGGCAACTACGAAGTGCGTTACAAGAGCAACGTACTGATTTATCCGAACGGCGAAGTATTGTGGGTCCCACCGGCTATTTATCAGAGTTCTTGCACGATCGACGTCACGTATTTTCCATTCGATCAGCAAACGTGTATTATGAAATTTGGCTCTTGGACATTCAATGGCGATCAGGTCTCTCTGGCTCTCTACAACGACAAGAATTTCGTCGATCTGTCGGATTATTGGAAGAGCGGTACATGGGACATAATAAGCGTGCCTGCTTATCTCAATATTTTCCAGAGCGAATATCCAACCGAGACGGACATAACTTTTTACATTATTATCCGAAGAAAGACACTCTTCTATACGGTAAACTTGATACTGCCGACCGTACTGATTTCGTTTCTCTGCGTGCTCGTGTTTTACTTGCCAGCCGAAGCTGGCGAAAAAGTAACCCTCGGCATAAGTATTCTCCTATCACTCGTCGTTTTTCTGCTTCTGGTCAGCAAAATATTGCCACCCACGTCTCTCGTACTGCCTCTAATAGCCAAATATCTTCTCTTCACGTTCATCATGAACACAGTCAGTATACTCGACACGGTTGTAATAATCAATTGGAATTTTCGTGGGCCGAGAACTCATAGAATGTCGCCGAAGGTACGTACTGTTTTTCTAAAATGGATGCCCATGATTTTGCTGATGAGGCGACCAAAGAAAACGAGACTTCGTCGAATGATGGAGATACCGAACGTTCATCTGTCCACTTCGAATTATTCGGGTGATCCGACGGAATTAAACGAGCACCTGTCTTACTCGTTGGGCAAATCCAAGATGGAAATGATGGAATTGTCGGAACTTCATCATCCAAACTGCCGGATAAATCGCAAGTCTCATCATCCAACTGGCAGTTCAAACGTTTCTGGAGCCGGCAGCGAGGGAGTGGGTGATCGAAGAGTTTCGGAGAGCTCGGATTCGGTTCTACTGAGTCCCGAAGTGAGCAAAGCTACCGAGGCAGTTGAATACGTTGCGGAACATCTCAGAAACGAAGATCTCTATATACAGGTACTCCTGCAGATACATTTGGTACAGAAAAATAATTTTACTGTAATTAACTAATTTGATCCAACTCGAAGTTGGATCTAACAGTTGGTTGGCAAAAGAATATATACAAATATGTAAGGTTTGTTCAATTTATGAATTGCAGATCCGCGAGGATTGGAAATACGTCGCGATGGTTATCGATCGACTGCAACTTTATATATTTTTCTTCGTAACAACGCTCGGCACGATTGGCATCCTCATGGACGCTCCTCACATCTTCGAATACGTCGATCAAGATCGTATCATTGAGATTTACCGTGGAAAGTAATATCTCTCATTTTATAAACTAGTAACACTTTAGTATCTTGGCTGGCCTAACGAGTAGCAGAATCTCGGCCTCGAATTCGTTTTTCCCCGTTGTTTTTATTTTTCAAAAGTCATTTCATTAATTGGACGTCTGCCATTAAATCGCCGAGGAAGATCAGTATATTGATGCAAAAAAAATGTTAATTTCAATCGATCGAATGACGCTACAGTTGACTAATGATTCTTTAACGAGTTCTCCTCTTCGTATCCGATCAGCAAAGAGTATTTTGCATATATATATGTTATTTCATATGTGGTAAGGTAGAAAAGTATTTCCGAGACTCAATTACCCATCTCTGATCATCTCTCCTCGATGAGGATGACTTTTAGCAAAGCTCAACCGACAGATGACAACAGGGAGAAAAGTTCCTTCGCAATAACATTATATTTACATGCATATTTACATATTTTAGGGTTGTCCTTTACAGGATTGTCGACGAATTTTTACACAACTCTCCTCAGATGGGTTCCCAATAAATATTGTATATTTTTTAAAAAGTTTGTACAATTAGCTAGCTAACAATTTTAATTGGCAATTCGTGCCAGTGAGCTCGGCTTTTTTGTCCATGTGATTAATATGGAGTACTTGTTCCGACACTTATTATTATTAATTTTTTTTTCATGAGACTCCCTATACATTCCTGACATTTGTTAATAGGATAAATCTATTGTACGTAAGTATACAACTGAGCGCTAAAAAATCTTATACAGGCCCCAATCCATAGTAGTATAGAAGCTCGATAAAATTTATGAGAATTTTTATTTGATATTTTATTTCGAGGTGATTAAATGGTTCGATAGAGGGATCCCTCGATTCTTGCCAAACTTTGATACTATTTTAAGTATATTTTGTTCGTGGATCCTGAAACAGACGCAGTATTACTTTTTTATCAGAACATATATCATTTGATGTTGAACAAAAAATGGTACTGGAGTTTAATCCCAATAAAGAGGCCGATGAGAATGAGCCTGAGCGTGCAAATACTCTGAAGACATTGATCACACAATTGACAGAGAAATGGAATATCTTATAATTTCGCAAACGCTCAATTTCTTCGAGTCCTTTGAAATCTGAGCCAATATGTTAATCCTGCCAGGACTTCATTCGACGAGATCCATCCATGTGTACTCGAAATAAACGTTGTGATGAAGATTGGAGTGTAGTGCAAAAATTACAGAAAATTATCCACATCTCCGAGAGAGCTGTCGGCTTAACGGAAGAGTACAATTATATTCTCGGGAAGAAACGAACATTGGAAATGACTATTACTTCGACTCTTCTGTGAATATCGGCAAGTATTCTTTAATTAAGAAAAAATAATGCTGGAAGATTTTTCATGTATAGTTGATGTGATAGAGAGATGTGATAGCTGACTGTAATAAATGTATAGTAATATATATATTTGTTAATAAATTAATTCAATAAAAATGCGTTAATTTTTTCCAAATTAATTCATGGCTCATGACTCATTCATCATTTATTCATTTGGTTATTATTCGATACTGGTACATCTTGTTTTATTGTAAAACTAAACCAGGAGGCCCTGATAATGAATTCACAATTCTCCTTTTATCTAATATTCCAGTTTTGTCGTATCATTGCCACCTCTTAAGATCGTAGCCTAGGTGGAACTTAGTGACTACACGGAGACAAATAAAAAAAAAAAGATACTTGCATATTGCCTTCCTCAAAACAAGTGAACCTTAAAAATTTTAAAAGGTGTTCTAAAAACTCTGATATGGCCCTATTATGCGTATCTATATAAAGTTAGAACATATCGTTTTTTGTAATGAAGGACTTGCAAGCGCCTTGAAAGGTTTTTCAGGCATGCGCAAAAAGTTTCCCGACCCGCCTATGAAACGTCAATGTGCCACTACAATCTCCGTAGTTACTAAAGCGTCAGAAGGAAGAGACGATGGCAAGGAAGGAAGCCACCCTTGCTGCTGCATCCCACAGTGAAACATTGTCGTATTGATTTTCCGCGCGGTCGAGGAACGAGCGAACTCTCGTAATTCAGGGTGGATGCCAAAACCATCGAGGATGTATTGTTCCTCGAAAATCTTCAGATTTATCCTCATATCAACGGTATTTTGCTTCGGTAAGTGAGCCTGGCCGATCAAAAATCATCCTGCATACATCGGTTTCTTCGTATCGTTGATTATTCGCGACGAGAGAATTCAAGGGGCTCGTCTCATAATACGAACGCGTAATTTTTTTCGTAGGTTTTTGTTCCGAAGATGAGGAAAGATTGGTGCGCGATCTATTTCGTGGCTACAACAAACTCATCAGACCCGTGCAGAACATGACGGAAAAAGTGCACGTTAAATTTGGCCTTGCCTTCGTCCAGCTGATCAATGTCGTGAGAAATTTATAATTCCTCATCTTGTCATAACATCGTACTGAGTTATTCCTCATAATACCATTATTATTCGCGCAATTTTTCACTCGATTTTCTCACGATGCCATTGATGATTCTTTGTGCAGAATGAGAAGAATCAAATAATGAAATCCAACGTATGGCTGAGATTCGTGTGGACCGACTATCAGTTGCAATGGGACGAAGCCGATTACGGTGGTATCGGGGTACTGAGATTGCCACCCGACAAAGTGTGGAAGCCCGATATAGTGTTGTTTAACAAGTAAGAAAAACATTGTCTCGAATCAAAGCAAATATATTGCTAAAGCGGATTTTCATGATAGACCCAATAGATCAGATTTTTTGAAAGATTAATTTCATTTTTTCGTACTTTCCAGCGCCGATGGCAACTACGAAGTGCGTTACAAGAGCAACGTACTGATTTATCCGAACGGCGAAGTATTGTGGGTCCCACCGGCTATTTATCAAAGTTCTTGCACGATCGACGTCACGTATTTTCCATTCGATCAGCAAACGTGTATTATGAAATTTGGCTCTTGGACATTCAATGGCGATCAGGTCTCTCTGGCTCTCTACAATGACAAGAATTTCGTCGATCTGTCGGATTATTGGAAGAGCGGTACATGGGACATAATAAGCGTGCCTGCTTATCTCAATATTTTCCAGAGCGAATATCCAACCGAGACGGACATAACTTTTTACATTATTATCCGAAGAAAGACACTCTTCTATACGGTAAACTTGATACTGCCGACCGTACTCATTTCGTTTCTCTGCGTGCTCGTGTTTTACTTGCCAGCCGAAGCTGGCGAAAAAGTGACCCTCGGCATAAGTATTCTCCTGTCGCTCGTCGTGTTTTTGCTCCTGGTCAGCAAAATATTGCCGCCCACGTCTCTCGTATTGCCTCTGATCGCAAAATATCTTCTCTTCACGTTCATCATGAATACTGTCAGTATCCTCGTTACCGTTATAATAATAAATTGGAACTTTCGCGGACCGAGAACTCACAGAATGCCACAGATGATACGAAAAATATTTTTAAAATTATTGCCCACCCTTCTGCTGATGAGGCGACCGAAGAAAACGAGACTACGTTGGATGATGGAGATACCCAACGTCACCCTGCCAGCATCGACATATTCCGGCAGCCCGACGGAATTGCCAAAGCATCTGCCAACTTCGCTCGGCAAACCGAAGATGGAAATAATGGAATTGTCGGATCTTCATCATCCAAATTGCAAGATAAATCGCAAGTCTCATCATACGACTGGCAGTTCGAACGCTGCGGGAGCCGGTAACGAGGGAATGGGCGATCGTCGGGGCTCGGAGAGCTCGGACTCGGTTCTATTGAGCCCCGAAGCGAGCAAAGCCACCGAGGCAGTCGAATTCATAGCGGAACATCTCAGAAACGAGGATCTATATATACAGGTACGAGGAAACCGTGCTGTAGGGAAATTCCAACATTCTGAATGGAACAATATGGCGCCTGTGGTATGGAGAACCTATTTTTTTTTTTTTTTTTTTTTTCTTTTAATTTCTGGTACTTGTATCCATGGGAAATGTTTTCGAACAATCCAGTATCGGACGATACAATCGATTCGCCAAATATTTTTTTCCCTGTCTTTCCCGCCAATGAAAAGAAGAAAAAAAATACCAATAATCTTAATCCTTCGCTGAGGGGCTGTCATCTGATAATTCACGTTTATTTAACCATTGCAGACACGAGAGGACTGGAAGTACGTGGCAATGGTGATCGATCGTTTGCAGCTTTATATATTTTTCATCGTAACGACAGCCGGCACGATTGGCATTCTAATGGACGCTCCCCACATCTTCGAGTACGTCGATCAAGATCGCATTATAGAGATTTATCGCGGAAAGTAATTTCTCAATTTTTACATCTTTATAATATGCACACATGATCTTGCTTCCAAATTCATTAGCGAGAGATACGAAACGATTTTTACGTGTATTCGTGTGAATCAATGACGTTAGGTAAGGAATTCAATTTTTTTTTTATTATCGTGACATCGAATGAGAATCGGTACGATGAAAATTTAAAAAAACATATATCTATATAAATACATGTATATGTACATGTATACATATGTGTATATAGATAAATAATTATATACTCATTAACTAAAATTATTTCCTAAGTTTTCTTCGTTAATAATATACAGCAAGTTTTATTAGGTCACACCATACCATGTATGCGTACGAATGTACGTATATTTAAACTTTGTTATGTTTTATAGAATTTTTTGTAATTTACTGCCACATCGTACAATTATTGAACATATGGTGCACTAAGCGCACGTCGTAAAAATATGTACGGTGATAGAAAACATGGTATCTAAGTTTAATAAATAAATATCAAATTTTTCGCGTGTTAACCAGAAAATATAACGTGCGATAGCTCGGGTCAAAATGTTGCGCGTTCTTTGAATCAAATTGAATTTTTTCGCGGTCGGACGGCTCAAAAAACTGGAGAAAAAAATTACAACGTATTTTTCGTGTTCGTAATATAATTATCATTCGGAATACTTGCTATATATTTATCGGCACCGTTTGTACGAAAATAGACATCGCTGTAATTCGCATTAATTTTTTTTTTTTTTTTCGTCTATAGCACAAAGTATATATAAGGGAGAAAATTTTCATCAACCTTTCGAAGACAATCTAGCCATTTTTACATTACATAATTACATTCACCGTCCCATATTTCTTTCTTCGATCCGATGGAACTTCGGCAAAATCTCCATTATTTTAATTCGATTATTACTTTTTAGAGATCTTTGTTTTGCATTAACGATATTTTTTTTATTACCAAAATTCTTCTGAAGTTACTTGCATCAGAAAAAACAACAATTTTTTTTTTCGTATCAATGAATCGTATTCCAACTTGGGGTCCTGAGCCCCAATATAGGTCTCGGTATTCTTCATAATCATGTCAGCCCATTGTGTACTATACTTACGACTTACGATTTGGGTTTTTTTTTTTTTTTTTCGTTGATAGCCCCATAACACTGAGACAAGTCTTCCTTACGATAAATACAATAATTAGGAATTAATAGCTGAACGAGGAGAGATTTAAAAGAAAAAGAGAATTAAAAGAAACGAAAGACGATCGTCGAGACGCAGTCGATGAAATCGTTTTTTTTTTTTTTTTTACAAAACGTTTCCACTGGTGGTACCGAAAAATAAATCTATTATAATTTTTATTATGATTTTAGTATGTAATCCGATTAGAGGGTACTCAAATATTAACGTATGCCAGAGCTCAAAAATTTTAATATTCATCCCGTTACGTGAATACATATTATACGCATAATTTAGATTATCAGATGCTTTTAGAACGATTTTTGTAAATCGAAAATTTTGTCATTCACCTGGCTACATTTCCGAACCCATAATGAAGAAAATAAAATTAAAATAAATAAATGATAATTGCATAAAAACTAAAATAAACAATTGAAATGGCGATGAAATTAATATACGCATCGAAGTTTATAGAGAGAACAGCTGAGATGGCACAGACGTTAAATATTTGGCTTGTAAACGACGATCGAGGGGTGGGGAAACAAGAAAAATGTGCGGATTTCAGATAAAAATGTAAAGGCATGAAGGAGTAGAAAAAAAAAATATTCTTTGAGAAGAATATTAAGCCGACGGTTCGGAAGAATTCGTAGTTTATACGATTTCAGCCATTTCCGACTTTTAATAAAGTTATCATAATAATAATCCAATAATGTGTACTGTGTTATATTTTTCTATATTCTTCAGGATATGATCACGATATCCTGCTCGAAATCTTCATAATTCGACTTACCTCACAATCGTATCTCGTTCTCACTCGTATGGAATCTTTTTTTTTCAACACATTATTGCAAATAAAAAATATGAAACTTTCGCTTGCTTTTACTGATTATGATCATTTGAATTGTTGCAAATACTCGAAGCGACAGAGACGAATTATTGGGAAAAAAATTACCCACCCTTAATTAATACGATGGAGCAAATTAAATTAAATGAGTAAATTTTTGGCACAATGCTGTCTCTCGATAGTTGACTTCAATCATTAAGATTTACCTATAATACCAATTTTACTAGCGTATTTTATCCGTTGGCGTTGACAAAGAAAATAACACAAAAATCGTTGGGGAATTCCAGTAATTAATCTGAAATGTTTCCAGGTCATCTGACGACCAAGAAATCTCAAGTGTCCTCTCATCTGGTTAATTTATTTTTTACACTACTTGTTCGATGAAATTCATGAAATAATTAACCAAAGTTAATTCGAAATCGAACAATAGACTCAAAAAAAAATACGTTCTAGCATTATTGGCAAATCAATTTAATACATTTTTGATTGTTTAAGAAAAGTTTAATTCTGCAAAGTGGGATAAAAAAATGTTTTCTTTTGAATTAATTTTATAAATATAGTATGGTATTATTATTTCTTCTAGACTTGGGATATTTTTTGTTTTTTTTTTTTTCAATATTGCGTTTACGTACCTCCTGTAGTCTTTTCGATGTCCCGTAAATTCTCTGCGAATGTATTTATTTTTTTTTTTTAATTCTACAAAACGGTCATTGCGATATCACAATAGAATCGTAAATGAGAAAAAAATAAAATTAGAAGCAAATGGAAGACATTTATTTTCATTTCGTTTATTTCAACAATTTCATAATAACGTAATAATGTTAATAATATTACAATGCGGCGATTATGTGCTCACCAGTTAACAGGGATTCTCCATATCAATCAACGTTTGCCTCGAGATAAAGCCCAGCATAGAAATATAACAAATTGTTTTTTCTTTTTTTTTTTATTATTATTATTCTTTTTTTTTTATACTTCTTATACTCCTTCAATATGAATTTACTATTTATTTGAACCAGGCTATTCTCGAGGCATTAATGAAAAGTCAAGTGAGAAAACAGGTGAGTCATTCCGTTGCATCGTCTCACGAGCGTTCGTCTTTTCTTTCTTTTTTTTTTTTCATATTCTTCAAGAGAACAGCTCTCTCCGCCTCATCAACTGGTTGTAACGTAGATTTTTTTTTCTTTCTTTCTTTTTATTTATTATTAACGGAAGATTTTCGCTTTAAAATACTCTTCGCAATCGTTTAACGCTTCTCAGCCGGTTAACGACTGATTTGGAACAGTGTCCGAATTACCATACGATTCTCGAAGTACAGGAGATAAAAGTATAGAAGATTTTTCTTTTCTTTAAGATTCTTCGTAAACCCGCTTTTATTACATTTTCAACATCGCAGTTCTCCTTTCTTTATTCGTTTGTTTCGTTTCCTTTTGTTTTTTTTTGTTTTTTTTTTTTTAATTCGTAGGTAAGTTTGAGATATTTAGGTTTTCTTTTTTTTTTTTTTGTTTTTGTTTTAATTTAGAGAGAAAGTGTTCTCGATAAAGTTTGATCCTAAATCACTAAAAGTAAACTACCTTTTAACCGATCCCTAAAATTACTTGGCATAGCACAACTACGTCACTATCGATTACAGACTAAGTTTCTTTAACATTCGGTAATTGATTATTCACTTTTAGTTTTTATTTTCTTTAGTTTATTTATTTTTCTCGTTTTTGTTTATACGAATATGATTTTTAGCATTTAATAGTTTAAATATGTATAGATTATGTTTAATGGTATCATGTTTTTAATAGTTCCGTTTAAATTTAGAGCTTTTTTTCATCATCATTTTAGTATCCTCTATATCATTCATCTATCGGATCATCGGGATCTTTTTTTTTTCGTTTTTTTTCGATTTTAGCGACGAGAGGGGGGTGGGGGCGTGAGAGGAAGACGTGAGAATCGGCGGAAGCGGAGTTGGAGGGCACAGAGAGCTTCGTTCTACGTTTTCGCGCGCAATTGAAAAAGAAATTATAGCACGAGAGGAGCTTTTCATGTTTTTTTTTTTCATTTAAATCTTTAATTAATAGTAAATGTTTTTTCGGTATTTTTTTTTTTTTGTTCTTTTACAATTTTACGGGCTTTACAATTCTGAGTACGGCTATGTCCGTGTACAAAATTGCGTCGCTTGTACAGCACAGGCGGCGGTGGTGGTGGCTTTTATATTCATTGCAATTACGATAAATGCATTAATTTTAATTATATACTTCGACGATTTTTTTTCTCCGTCGTCTCTGACATTTTATAAGGATTTCGCGACAATTCAGCCATTTCTTTTTTTTTTTTTTCTTTTCGTGTAAAAGTTTCAATACAAGCGCTCGATGCAATACATATATATATGTATATATATGCTATAACTTTACAGCTATCAGACAGCAAAATGATTTTCCTTTGTGTAAAAAACAGACAGAACAAACAGGAATGTGAGGCGAATGCACTTATTTCTTCTTCTCGTTCTTTTGCTATTTTTGTTCTTTTTTTTTTTTAATCGACACTGCGAGGACGCAATTTCGAAATTTAATACGTTACACGGACAGCGGGATGCGAAAAAAAAAAATCAAACCGAAAGACAACTGCAGACGGTGGAGATTCGAAGAATTCAATTCACGATTTACGAAGTGAAAAATCATGGTTCGAATAAGAGAATTATTTATTTTTAATATTATAACAGACGAATCTCGACTTTTCATCTTCTCTCGATAATTTATTAAAAAAAAACAATTATATAATGATGAAATTTTCAAAGAGAGTCGAGTTGAACGACCATCGGATCTCAATACCGTACACTATGCCACCCCTATCATAAAAATTGAGTTGAACCCTTCGAACTGAGAATTATAATACAACAAGCAACAATTTTCTCTTTCTCTCTCTCTCTCTCTGTCTCTTTCTCTCAAGATTGACGCATAATCTAACGAGTATCACCCACGCGATGATACTTAATATTTTATGTTCGATTTATTATCGTTTAATGATTAGTCGTTCTCGAGTCTCTCCGTACCCCATTTCAATTTTACGAAATTCAATGTTTCTCCATAGCGCATAAATCTTGGCACGATTATTATTCGAATAGGCGAGTCTTATATACGTTTGGCATCGAATCTCACATCGATTTTGTTTCTTCCTTTCTCAACTTCGTAAAGATCAATCGTATCATCAAATTTTGGCACTTGAATCTCGTCCGACGCTCGGCGATACTAAATCAAATTGGGTCGAAAGGATTTCGCTTTTATTTGTATTTTTTTTTTTTTTCAATTACTTCGGAGCAACGATATTCTCGAGTGAATTAATTTTTTCATAATGGAAAACAAGAAATTATGAGCAAGTCCGTTGTGAAATATTTGCAAACACACGCGGAATACACGGTGGGGAGATAATAATTTAATTTTAAAAATTACTGTTCTTCAACTGAATTCATCAAGTGATACCTCAATGTGAATTCACATTATTTATTATTTTGCACGATCACGTAGCGTTACGAAAAATTTTTTTTTTTTTTTGAGCATTTGTTTATTCATATACGCTTTCTTGTAATTCGCGGGTAAATATTCGACTGAGAAATTTAATTTCAGAATAATCGACGTTCAAGCTTCATTCTATAAAAGATTTTGACCAAAAAAAAAATGCACGATCGAGATATCACACGAGACTCGCATATATTATATATAACTCCAAAGGTCGGAAAAAAGAAAAATTTAATGATGATATTATTATTGTTATTATTATTATTATTATTAATAATATTCGTTTATTCGTTTATTTTTATTAATTTATTACGCGCGTCAACGGAATCCTCTCTTCGAGGTGTTTTATTTTATTTTATTTTTTTTTTTTAAATATGAACGACTACTCGTTTCGCAAGCAAGTGGCAATATTTCGCGAGCTTCTCTCGAGGGGCTTTTTTTCTCTTCTTCTCTTAAATTTTTAAAATTGTTATTTCATTCAATTTACGTCTCGTGAGCTATACCAGAGAAGCCGGGAACGAGCCACGAACATATTTATCTCGTTTTTCTACGCTTCGATCTTCTTATTTATTTCGCATAATATATTTCATTTTTATTTTTTTATTTATCGTTTTATTATTATATGTGTGTGTGTTTTTTTTTTTTTTTTTTTTTTTTTCAACTTAATTTCTCCAATAGTCCGAGAACAAATCTAATGTACGAGCTACGACGTTCGTCGAAGCGAGCGTCGGCAAGAAATTCGTAAAAATTCGCAAACTGGAAATATCGTTCACCGACTTGAAGCAAGAGCGCGAGCTCGCGCGATCTCCAATATGCCATGTTTTTTTTTCTATCTCATTATTTTTTTTTTATTTATTTTTTTTCTTTAATTCTCCGTTAAACTCGACGATCGTACGTATTTTATCACCTAACTATGGGCAAACCTCTTATCGATTTATCGTCAGAATTTTTCGGCGCTTTTTTTCAATTTTCAACTTTTCCTTTCCCTGTACCTCTCTTCGGATCCACTCGTAAAAGTTTTTTTTTTCATACGTTTAGCTTCTTCTTTTTTTTAAACTTTTTAAAGACCGAAATGTCAATTAAATAGTGTTCGGAACCCTTGTCGATTATCGTTTATTTATTTTATTTTGTTTTTTAAATACTCTACTATTATTCATTCGAGTAACATCATTAACAACGTTTTCTTTTTTTTTTTTTATTCCATTTTGCTTTTTCGTTTATCATCATTAATCGTACGTTAATATTATTTAAAAGATAATGTGATTGGTTGTCGCATCAATGCCATTGGCCAAATGTACAACTGTATTTTATTCTTCATTTTATTTCTCTCTCTCTCTCTCTCTCTCTCTCTCTCTCTCTCTTTCTTTCTCTTTCTCTGCCTCTTTCTCGTTTCCTTGATTAATAATTAATTCTCAATAGTATACGCGTCTACGATTACGCGAGATCATTCGCAAACAAGATCGGGAGAAGCTTGATTCTTTCGATTCTATTTTCCTTTTAATTACCATGTATATTTTTTGTAATTTCATATATTTTATTCATCCGTTCTGCAGTAGAAAAAAAAAAATAATGCAATTCGTCGATTCGATTATTACAAATTGAAGCTTTCGAGTTGCTCTCCCGACAGTTTTTATCGATTTTTGGCATTTATTTAATTTTTTTTAACGTTTTTGTTTTTGCTTGTCTTTCGAAATTGAGTTTCAATCGAGTGTTGCAGTTGTAATGGCGAAATTTTAAATGAAACTATGCACGATTGAATTTATGGGGGTGAAAAAAATTTCTGCAAAAATTATAATCTGTCAATCATTCGATTTGTGTAACGCGAAATATGTTTGAAAAAATATTTCGCGAATTCAACCGTTGCAGTGTATGTACATGAGCGGTATTATTCTGGTGTAATTTTTACTGCAATTTTGGAGTAAAAATTACTCCAAAAAAAAAATCACTGTCCTCGTATTCACTACTGCAATCGTGAAATTAGCGATTTTTTTTTTTGTTTTTTTTTTTGAGTATTCATGAGACATTACAAGCAAAATTTAAATTGTTGACATTTTTTTATATCCTCCCTGCAACCCTAAGAGGCCTGCAGTTTTTTTTTGTCGATTTCTTTTCTCAGCTGCTACTCAATAATGAAAAAATTGATAAATTTATCCAACTCGGGGAGTAAAGACTGAGAAAATTAATTGATCATTTCGAAAAATTGGAGCCTGATTGAAAATTGAAAGCGTCGATAAAAAAAATTCTCGAAAATCCATCACAGGATTATCGGACAATTTTTTTTTTTTTCCCAAGATTTTCATTGAAATGCCCCATAAATACGTTGTACATCGTGACTTTTGTGGCGAAAAGAAAAAAAAAAAAAAATGGTGTCTCGATCAGCAATGACGTGTCACGACTCGCCAAAGGAAACTCATGAAACTTTCGGACAAAACTTTCGGTTCCTTGACAAAAAAAGGCACCTTGTGCTCATAAAATCGAATCATTTTTTTTTTTTTTAGTCAGCTGATTTCTGGTAGAGGAAGACAAGTTTTGGAAGGGCGAGAAGTGGCAAAAATATGTCCTCCATCGTTCGATGAAAAAAAGAAAATGTAATAACAATCGCGAAACGATGGAACGAGAGAATGGAGGGAGAAATGAAAAAAAAATGTGAAAAATAAAAAGTCGCACATAAACGACGGTTAGAGGGAAATTGATGAGAAAGTGACTTACTTGAGAGACCGCCTTGTCGAACAAACGTTGGAAAATTCATTTGGCATTGTTTTTTCAGTTCTCAATGAACAAAGAGAAAAAAAAATCAAATGTTCTTTACCGATTGGCCCGAAATATTCGAGTGTCCAAATTTTTTTCTCAATCGATTGGAAACTTTAGATTTCTTTTTTCTTTTGTTAATTTCAACTCGGCTCGACAAAAGCGGTCCTCGTGTCGATTTTGGAAGACGCGATAATGTAGAAGACCGTGTGCTTTATCGGCACTCGAGTGTCCGATCGAAATTCTTGGATGTGCTTTTGGGTAAATCGTGTAACTCGTGTATCTCCGCGTGTAGTGTGTAATGTGTTGGTTTTCTTTTTTTTTTTTTTTTTTTTCCTTTTAACGCGTAATAACTATTTGAGAATTATGTTTTATTACATTTTTTTTTTTTAATTTTTGCGGATAAATCCAATGTGGGCTCTCCGTGTTTTGTATATAATAATCGCTGTTCAGCACTCTTCGTTAGGGAGTGTGGCCGGAAAGCGAGTCAAAGGAGTAAAAGGTACGTGACAACTATAATACAGTATATATATATATAATGCTCGTTTGGAAAATTTTCATCCGAGCTTTCCGGAATTATTCGTATTCGCAATTTTTCCTCGCTTTTCTCTTTCCCGAAAAATTCAGACTCTCTGCTGCGTCGAAAAAGCATGTTCGTCGAAGGATATATTTTTTTTTTTTTCGATATTCGTAAAAACGAGGAACAATATATCTCTCAAAAGCCTAGAAAAATATTAATCCTTATCTTCGCGAGGAACGAAAAAAAAAAAAAAATACTTTTTTTTCGAAGCCAAAAAAAGTTAATGATCATTTTTGAGAAAAAAAAGTGTTAGATTTTCAGAGGAGGTAGTTTTTACATCCTTGAAATTGAAAGTATAAAACAAATGGTTCAAAGCATAAAAACAAAAGGGACGAATTTCTAGGAAAAGAAAAATTCGATTTTGATACTTGGGGAGCTTTAAGAGACACGTTCTATTTCGAAATAAAGTGTTAACGGGGGCGTAAATCAAGCCCAGGATAAAAGTAATATGCTTTTTCGAAAAAATGTCAGACAAAAAAAAATGAAATTTTTCACCGGAAAGCTAGGCAAGAATATTCGAAACGAGCCATGTTCAATTATTTATATCTCGAGATTATTTTTTTTTTCATCTCTTCTCCCATCTCGTTCAGAAAATTACGTACATGTCTTATATTTTTTTTTTTTTTTTTCGTTTATAAATGAAATGTAAAGATTCGCGCGATTCACGGTATTGAGAGTTTTTCTTTATATATTTATATATGTATAAAGTAAAACGTCGCTTAGCAACTAAAAGAAAGCTAATTATTTAACGGGGCGAGATCTTCGTTTGTTTTTCCCTCATTGCGCGTGGGATTTTTTCGCTTAAACCTAATGAAGAATACGGTCCTATTTCCTTTCTTTCATGCCCTTTCTATTTTTTGACGTTTCTTCCAATTGACCCCTTCGCAGTGTGGCGAAAATTACGTTCTTATACATGCTAATTTGTGAAAAAAAAAAAGAGTTTGCCGAATTCGTGTGACGATTTTGGTGCAATATTTTGATTCGTGGGCCTCGAATACTTTGTCGTAACCATATTTGTAAGAATTCCAGATCCAACGATCTTAAAAACCTCGGGATAACGACTTTGACAAGAATTCAACTATTTTTTAAAATTTCTATCGGCCATATTGGGTCAATTTTTTTTTTAATTTTCAAATTCTGTTATCATATTTGGATTCAGTGACCTCAACGATCCGAGGGTTATCGATTTTCATCCAAATTCAATGATTTTTCCAAATTTCGATCCACCGCGTTAAATTTTTAAATTAAAACAGGATATTTGAATTTTGTTTTTTTTTGATATTTTCTTCGGGATGAGCACATAATTATACGCGCCACAAATGGGTGTCATGTAATTTCCTCGCTCTCGCACCATGAAGGGATTAATATTATACGTCTTCTCACTTCATTTTAATCGCTCGCCACACACAACCGTAGTATAAATCTCCATAGTCGTCGTAATTTACGTACTAGTGATACGGATAATAAAATTCACTGGCATTTGAATCACCTTGGCAGTTCATTGCGTTGAGAGTATAATGTGTGCGCTTTTATGCTTTCATTGCACAGTTTACTTTTTTTCCTTACCTTTTTGCGTATAGTGTGTACAGTGTTGTGTGTTGGTGTTGAGTATTTTTTTTTTTTTTTTTTTTCGCCAAAAACACACGAGTCAATGCGGGCGAGAAGATCAATTCAGACTTTTCTTTTTTTTTTTTTCAATTTCTTGTGTCCTTCTTATAAATTCAGATAATTGTATGTCAATGGCGTAAAACAATGACCTTTGTTATTAATTGAATTATAATTATTATTATTTGCTCTATCTTTTTTTTTTCCCCTTTTCTTCTTCGTTCAATCGTATATTCCTCGTGTACGTGTACGTGTTTGTGTGTTTATTTATGCTTGAGTCTCTTTATTAGCGGTGATTGGCGGCGGGAATGAAAATATTCTTTTCTTTTTACGTGATTTCATAATTATTTATCGCGAAATTTTTTTTTGCTCTCGTGATTTTTTTTTTTTCGGGGTGTCAGATTGGATATACAATGATGTTTTTCTTTATTTACTTTTTTTTTTTTTTTTTTTTTTGTAATTCTCCATCATTGTTCTGACGTATCGACGAAAAACTTTGGTACAGTCGAGGGTCATGTGTGGCTTCGAAGATTTCTCGTGATGACATTGTCGAAAGGAAAAGTTGCGAGCGAAGATGAGCCTGTCCATGCGATACGAGGAAACATTTTTACGGATGAATTCACAAGAAAACAAAATAGTTTGCACCACGAGGCGTATTTCCTTCGATTCTTTTAAATCGAAAAAAAAAAATTCTCCAAATTACCAACGTAGAGACAAATGAGTCGGACATTTTTTTTTTTTTTTTCGAGTAAGTACACCTCGGTCCGGTCATTCATCGAGATGTGAAAATTTGCATTTTGGCTAATTATCACAAAACAAAAATCTCAAATTGTTTTCGTTTTCAGTCCACAAGCCCTGAAATCGACTGTACCACTTTTATTATCGGGGGGGGGGGGGGGGGGGGAACGTCAAATTTGCATCAACAAATGTACTGGATCGCGATCCAGAAATTCATTATCAAGGTGATGGAAAATAAACGGCCAACGAACTCTCGAACGTGAATTTTCACAGTACGACAACGTCATCTACATTGCAACCAATCTCGCAATGTCGAAAAAAAAAAAAAAAAACGACTAGACTCTGAGAAGCATAGAAAAAACAAGTATTATCTGTGAATCGCTGTACGAATTTTCTTTGTTTGTTTGTTTGCTTACTGTTTTTTTTTTTTTTTTTTTTTCCTCGACGACGACGACAACAACGACCCAAAAAACAACAACGGCAACAACAACAACAACAACAGCAACAACGCACCGAAGACGTAAATCGTCGTGTCTCGTAAAATTTCTCTCTCTCTCAATAGCCCTATTCGTCTTAACATCCTCGCTCGTATCTTCATTGTCGTTAGTCATCTTCGCGCTGTTGCACCGTGTCGTGCGAGAGCCTGGCTTTCTGAATCACGTGACGATAATATGAGGCGCCGAGAACAGGACGGTGATAGTGGCGATAATGGTGAACAAAGTAAAAATGATTAGGCACATCCTGTCGATCACCATCGCCGCGAATTTCCAGTCGTTCGTTATCTTCGTATTCTCATCTGCGTCTTTCAATTGATCCGTTATTATCTGCGGAAAAACAGAGAAACGATTCGATCGATCTTTTTATTTCATCTTTTTTTTTCTCTCTCTCTCTCTCTCTCTCTCTCTTTCTCTCTCTCGTGTCTTTTCTTCAATTTCTTCCTCCCCACTTCTCCCACTCTGCGGGAATAACGTGTGAGAAGATGAAGGGTAGAAATTTTTGTCGTGTTTTTTTTTTTTCTCTCTTTATATTTCTTTCTTTCTTTTGCTGTTTCACATCGAATTTTCAAGATTGAACGACGAAGCGAACGGGCGACCGGTAAAAACGCACACGCGCACGTCATGTACGAACTGGAATTGGAGCTTCTTTTTTTGCTTTTTTTTTTTGCCTTGCTTTTTCGTTTCGGTTTCTTATGATCCGTTTTTTTTTTTTTTTTTTTTTTTTTTTTTTTTTTTTTTTCGACAGGGAGGGCTTTCATCGTATAATTATGGAATGCCACGAGTGCTACGAGGTTCGAGTATGTTTGACTTGTTGGCTCTGTATCAATTCGTTGTTGTCGACCGGAGTGGAGTGAAGAGGTGGATGAGAACGGGGGCTTCTACGAGCTCGGAAAAGTAATAATCCTTCACAAACATTCGCTTTTATGTATATATGGTTGTGTGTGTGTGTGTGTGTGTGTGTGTAAATATGAACGGTGCGGAAGAAATAGTATCGTCGAGTCAGCATAAAAGCTATTGGGCTGAAACCGATGCGGAGGAAGAGAAACAGAGAAGAATGTAAGGGGTTAAACGATGTGTGTGTGTGTGTGTGTGTGTGTGTGTGTGTGTGTGTGTGTGTGTGTGCGTGCGTGTGTGTATGTATGTGCGTGCATGTGACTTGGTCGAAGCTCGAACGAAACGACCAACGGATTTTCAAACGGAAAATCTTCGCGAACGTGCCTTCCAGGTCTCTCGCTCGTTTTTCGAGAAGAAGAGGGTCAAAAACAAAATTGATAAGAGAAGAAGACAAAGAAAGCTTTTTTTTTTTTTTTTATGTATTGCTCATCGGGAATTCTCGTAAATTTTAATTATAAAAAAGAAATAATTTCTTTCGAGAAGTTTGAAATGCGGATTTAACGAATTCATTGAATTTGTTGTTCGCGACTGAGGCAGAAGTTTGAGTCAGGAGGAAGCTTTTCTTTTCAGTTTGTAAGGTTCGAGAATCTCAATGAGCAATGCAATTAAAAATAATGATAAAGCGTCTCTTCTTCAGGTGGAAAAAAAAAAAATCATACGGTTGTAGGATTCGTGTGTGTCGCTTTCATGAGGAGAGAGAAGATCTTCTGAAAAAATTTAGGCACGAATATTTTAACGACATTTGGCCCTACGAAAAAGTAAAATTTTATGCGAAGATACACCATTTCTCAATACGTGATTTGCATTGCAGAAAAAGAAAAAAAAAAAATAGTACGAATCGAGAAAGGGAAAAGAAATACCGTGAATTTAATCAAGCTGAAAGAGATACGATGAGATTGTACATGCTGACAATTTTATCAATTAAATTGAATTTTTATCAGCCTCGATAACAATTGCGAGGACTCTCCGATAACGATACCATCGAATTTCAATGGCAACTCCGAATAATAATCATACAGAAGTTATTTCCATTGACGTTTCCGGGTAAATATTTGAAATAAAAAACTATATCAATAGTTACAACTGCTCTCGAATAATGACATATTTTGATAGAGCAATGGGTACGCGAGCTTGACAGTAATTAGTCCGCATATAACTGCTCAGCGGATCGTAACTCTTGCTGTCTGATTGTACAATCAAAAGCCAATAATAATCAGTGCCAATGCTAACCTTTCGAGTTAAATTGTAATCCCCTAATAGTTTTTTTTTTTTTTAATCCCCCAAGCTATACGCGATCAAAATATCTTCAGCTCGTAAATTATCCGAGCACGATATAAATTATAAATTATACGTGTATGAATTTCACTGTTAAAGAGTAAAAAAATTTGTAAATTTTCGCATATAAATTTGATTTTCCGTGAGCGGTATATAATATACTCAAAGTCCCAGCTGCTATAGTGGATGCGCGGTCGGTGCGCGGGCTCTGGCGATCTCTCAAGTTAAGCAGCAATGGTCGAGGCCACTACTTGGATGGGTGACCGTTTAGTCGCTCAGCGCACCGACTACCGAGCGAGAGAGGCAGTTTTACTGAGATTCTGATGATAACATATCGGAAAACTCCGTAAAAAATAAGGCCGTCTGTATAATGCCGAATGCGATACGGTTTAGCTAAAAAGCGTCTGCGGATGCTACGGAAGTTTGGTTGGCTTAGCGAAGTGCGAGTAGGGAGTGATAGGAGGGATCAAATGGGAAGTGTCATACGTAAAAAACCCCCGCAAGGGTTTTTACACAAATAAAATAAATGAAAAACAAAAAATAATAATAATAATAATAATAATAATAATATATTCGAAGTTAATCCTTACCTTGGAATCGAAGACCTCCGCTGAAAGGAAAACAAGAGACGAAGAGAAAAATGCATCCCCACAATATAAGGGCTATTTACCTTGATCTCTTTGAGTATCAATATGAGCTCGTATCGTGCGCAGAAACAAGCGCTTTGCAATATAGTATCGACCGGCGGTGCGCCGGTCTCGGTTGGATGCTGATGATGATGCGGCGTGTGAGCGATCGGATGTGCCGGATACGACGAGTGCGGCAGAGGCGTACCGTGCTGATGATGCGGCGTCGTCGCTGCCGTATGACTGTGATGATGATGCGGCGTCGTGTGTATGTGACTGTGACCGTGCCCCATCGTATGATGATGAGGACCCGGTGTACTGTAAACGTTGTTCAACAAATTGTTGTGCGACGCAAGGGCGTTGTCATCCAAATCTAATACGTTTGCCAACAATGACTTGCTGCTTCTCTGATGAAGCTCAAGATCACCGTAACCCTTGCTCGTACCTTCAAATTACGAAGGGAGAGACAAAAAAGGGGAAAAAATGAAAAATTAGCAGGTGTCAGATCGAGATCCTTATTTTTTTTTTTTTAATCTTTTAAATAGCCACATCTGCGATCCATCCTTGTAACCATGTTTTCACCCTTATTTCAGCCTAAATTTTAACCTCCTCTCCAGGCCTTTAAATTGAATTCAGTCTTAAAGAGAGGCTATAAATTATTAGGCATTCCTACGAACTTTCCAAAAGATTTATACGGATATATAGGTAGGTATACTCTACCAGTAACGGGCGACGGTTTTTGTGATTTTGTGGCGTCTTTTTCCTCCTTGTCGGCCGGCCTGGACATCCTGAGCACGCAAGGCAACCAGCACAAAAATACTAGCCTCACCTGAGCACAAGGGAAACGTTTGTCAGCGAGTGCGATAAAATAGAGCTTCGCGAGGGTCCTTGGTAATGGAGCGAGTAATTTGATTTTTAGGAACGATATCGCTGTTATATACGGGGGGGACATTGAACGATTATCGACGGATAAATTTACCCATTCGGACATCTCGTGGGTATCCGAGTTTCGATGATGATAATTCAGAATGAGAATAGTGCTGACTACGCTGCTCGCTACCATGAACATAATACAGTTGAAGTACGTTCCTGTGAGACAGAACGTTTCGGGAACATTAATAATCGATCGATCGATGATGTAAGCCACAGCATTGAGACGTCGATATGGACGAGTTATGGGCGTGTATATATAGGGATTAACGAGATTAACGCAGAGACCATTTAATTCACGTTGCAAAGGTCATTATTGTCAAAATTATACATACATTACATATTATATAACACGGAAAGATTTATTCAATGCGAAAAAAATATTCGAAAAATATTTATAAGAAAAAACATTGGATCGAGTGAAACAGGATTACGGTTGGATGTGAAAAAAAAATATTATTCGAACGATTGAGAAATTTCAATACTGGATTTTTATTTATTCGTCGCGCAAACAAGCTTATGGGGAGAAAGTAATTAGCTCACCCAATAATGGCACGGCGTCGGACGTTGCTGGCATTGTCTCGGCTACCATATTCAAAAACACAGTGAGGGACAAGAGAATCGTTACCCCTGTAAGACGAAAGGAAATATAGAGGAACGAGAATGACCCTCATTGTTTGCATTAATTAGCGCAAAATTAAAAGTGTGGATATTCTCCTCTTGAAATCGAGACACGCATTGGATCAACTAGTCGAAAGAAAAAAATAATATTAATAAGAGAGAGAGAGAGAGAGAGTGCGACGATCCGCGCTCGCGATCGTGAAAGAGCGACAGGGCCTCTAAGTAGATAAAGTAGACACGGGTCAGACGTGCTTGTCGAGTCTTCGGCGGATCTCTCTCTCTCTCTTTCTCTAGGACTTGTCGATACTATTTTCACAACTTTTTTTTTTTTTTTAATAATTTTTGTTAACTTATGAACTTTTTATAACTTCTTCGACTTACGATCAAATATGTCATTGAAAAATTGTCAATATCGAAAAACAAACTTATTTTTATGTTAGTATTCATTTTTTTTCCTTCAAAAATATCAGAGCTAGGCAAAAAAAAACCGGTTTGATGAATCCTGAATATCTTTATTCATTGGGCTATAGAATTTTGAAAAACTCAGAAAAAAATAACTCAAAAGGGAGGACACAAAAATTTGGCACAATTCGAAACTCATACTTTCTTCGACTTTATGGGAATCCCACCGTTTTCTCGCACAGAAAAGGTAATTAAAGAAATTAATAAACAATAATACAAACTTTCTAAGCTTTTTTTCAACTCACAGTTTGATACGCCAAATTAATCGACAGAATTCGACATAATTTAAATCGTGGATTTCCTTTATGGCGGAAAAAAAAACTTGCTGTTTAATTATGTTTATTGAATATTGCAATACTTGCCCAATGATAGTTTTTCGCCAGAATCAGGCGGCAGGGTGAAACCAAGCACCGCCATACTGGCAATTAAGACGCAGGGTACGATGAGATTGAAGAAGTAATAGAGCGTCCGTCTCCTTATTATCACGACGAATGTGATATCTATGTAAGGCTCGGGACAGCAATTGTAATATATCTCGTTTCTCTTGCCAGGCACCCCTGTGATAAAAATCGACATGAGGATTCAATTATTAATTGGGAATTAATGAAATTTTCACTTTGGGTGCAGTATCCGGAGTAGATAAAAATACGAAAATGTATATAAAGTGGCAAAGAAATCAGAGTAGAAGAGATTTTCTTTCTGTGATAGTTATATATGTATCGATGGACCTTTGTGTAGATACACACCATGCTTCAAAGGATTGAGGAAGGGAGGGACTTCTAAGGGACTTCAAAGAGAGCTCAGACAAAATGAGTGCAAAGGGCTAAGGAGGGCGACGGAGAAAGGGTTAAGGAAGGCAAATTAAAGACGATAAATCGTGCGAAAATTGTACTTCATCGCGTAGGCTCAACGTTAATTTACGACAAAGTTAATTTCTACGAATATATACTAAATGTGATAAGTAAATGTAGCAATTCCATAAAATTTAACGACTTCTTTTTTACCACACCATAATAATCTTCGACTGCTGCTAGTCAATAATATCCCCGGTTACTTTTATAAAATATAATTGATAACAAACGAATTACAGTACTCGGATGGTCGACCACTGGGATGGCTACCGGCCAGATTTTCAGCAGTTTCCCTGTGCCCTCGTCTAATTGCGATACAGTGGTGCATCAGGGAAGCTCGGCTAGGAACAACACTCCGAGGAGTCTCGAGAAATGGAATGGAAATGAGAATAAAGGGAAGGGAAAACCTGAAAGAGGTATACACGATGGAACCTTTAATAAAAAAAAATAATAATAATAAATAAATTACAGAAAAAATAAACAAATACGTTTTCTTTTCTCTTCAACTTCTCGACAGATTCACATCTCCGATGGACAGCATCGATGCAAGTCGCGTATTAAAAAAAAAGTTTGATGTAGGAAGGTCTACGAAGGGAGTTCATTCGAGCGAATCGTGCGGATAGTCCGAGTTTAAGGATCGAAGGAGGATGGGAGTCAAGGTGTCACGTTACAACAGCAAGGGGTAAGAAATACAGTGCTTGCAGCATTGTATATTAAAGTTTGGATCGTGACTCGGTGACGGTAATGTGTGCGAGCGTAAGAGGATGTAAAAAAAAAAGGGTCGATGGGCTGAGAACCAGGCAAAAAGAGTTTTCGTAACTGTCAATGAGGAGTGGGGTATAAAAAAAGCGACACTCACCCAGCAGGTCCCATTCACCGTTTGTAATGAAACTGCTAATGTCTCCACCGGATTCGTCTTGCAGCTGAAGATTCAGCTACGCCAATAAAAAAAAAATAATTTTTTTCTATGATTTTTTTTTATTTCATTTGCGATACCCGTGTATATGAAAAATGGTACAAAAATAATAATCGAGAGACACAGAAGATAAAAAATCCGTGCTCTATGGAATTGCATCACAGAAGAGAGGAAAAATATCTCGTTGACGGTTTTTTTTTTTTTTTCATCGCTTTTCGATCGATGCGCGATGTGGCTATTTTTTTCGCTTTCGCGTCACGAAGCACGAGAGAGAGAGAGAGAGAGAGAGAGAGAGAGAGAGAGAGAGAGAGAGAGAGAGAGATGGTTGTCGGGGTATACCGCGTTTACGTTGTCCATCAATGTGCGCGCATTTCCTCACGGTATACGACAATATTTGTACAAGTGTGTGTGTGTGTGTGCGTGTGTGTTTATGTTATACATGCATAGTTATAGTATACTCTATTTGATGGAAAGTCTCTCGGTGAGTAACTCTATAGAGACAAACGAGAAGCTCTTTTATCGGTTGGAAAGAAAATAACAAAACACATTTTTACGATGTATCGTCGATCAGAGAACAAAGAGATATTTGAAATCTGTAGTTCGAATCTGGACTTTTCTGTTTAATGAAAGAATGGTAATTTAAAAAAAAAAAAAAAGACAAAGTCAGTTGAACCATGTAAGGCCATAATGGCTCTTCGGATAAAGTAAGATGAGTAGGAAAGAAAAGAACAGTGCAATTATTTTTTAACGAAAAAGGTAACAGTCACGTGGATGGGGTGGTAAACGGTGAGAAAAAGTTCCACAACCGCGGAATTAAATAAAATAGTTGAAATTCCTCGCGATACCCGATCCAATTCGGGTCTACGTGCACTCGTCGAGGGCGTGATATCAGATTCGTTTTGGGGAAACATCGAGAGCAACCTCGAAGAGTCTCACGCTCTAAGCGGGAGCCGGGCCAATGGATAGGCAGCCTGGGAATGAAGCTCAGAGGCGAAAGAATAAGTTTACCTCTTGGGCTATCGAGTATTTGATTTCCGCCTGAAATCCTGATTGGGATCTCTCTCTCTCTCTCTCTCTCTCTCTCTCTCTCTCTCTCTCCTCTCTCTCTCTGAAGTGAATCTCTAGATTATTTTTCTTCCGCAACTATCTATAAAAATAGTTCATCTTTTACTTTAAAAAAATGTTGTCGGATTTATTTTCGAGCTTCAATAGTTACTCTTAGACAGCAATAATAATAATGTGAATAGTGTCTTGAATAATGCAGCAGATGTCTACGAAATAATAATCATAATAATAACAACAATAATGATTATTATTAATATAATAATAAATCACGATAAGGGGAAAATAAGTAGTGAAAATATATCCACGCTATCGTGCCAACACTTTGCGATTTTCGCAATCATTTCAGGAGCTGAAAACATCTTAGCCCACAATATAGCGAAAAAAAGCTTTGTCTCAAAGCTATTTCTTGGTTCTTCGATCGAAAGGAATGAAGTTTCTTTTGAAAGAAAACAAAATTGAATAGTCCCTGTGCGAGAAATCCTGACGAGTAGTACGACAGACGAATGAAGCCGAAGAGGAAGAATCGAAGCGAAGCCATAGTCACAATGGCTTTAGACCATGTGGTATGCAAGGGGTTGATAGGAGCGAGAAGGAGGATAGATTGAGAAGAAAAGACAACAAAACAAAAAAAATCCTCCAAGAATGAAAACAAAACGGTAAATCGAAGTGAACGTTCGAAACGTTGTTGATGAGCAATTTTTTAAATTTAAATTCCATTTACCTGAAAGCCATCGTAGGTCCAAGAGCCGAATTTCATCTCGCAACGCTGATCGTCAAAGGGAAACCAAGTGATGTCTATCTTGCAAGTACTCTTGAATATCCCCGGTGGTACGTACAGACAGGTACCATTGTCCTTGACTACGACATTTGTTGGATACGTACCGTCAAACCCCTCGTCCGCACTAAAACGAGTACATTCATCCATAGACACACATATAGATATAAATTTTTTTTAAGTATATAATCAAGGAACGACACGAAATGCTGTCGTGTTCCTCAAAAGCGTAGATGTCAACGTTTTTTTTTTTCAAATTGGTGACATTGCAATTTGTTTTTGTCATTCACTATCGCCGATTCATTTTGAAACACCAATCCTTCTTCTTCTATGCCCATCCTCGTGACCCAACTCTCTCCTTCTTTTTCCTTTAGTCTCTACCAATCTTTTTTTTTTTTTTTGTTTTATCGTCAACTCGGTAAACTAATTTCAAATCAAGTTCAAAATTTCTATTTATTCAGGTAAGATAATTTCCAGAACCTCGTTAGAGGGGCCTAATTAATACGCGAATATTTACTATTCCTCTTGGGGCATTTGCTTGTTACGAATTTCTCATTGATTTTATCACATCGAGTCAACATGACCCGAGCGACTTGTCAAGCTTTATACATACTTCAAAAGGGGGAGAACAGAGTGGCATAGAAATACGATAGTTATGTATATATATATGGGGGAAGGATGTGTGTGTGTGTGTGTGTGAAGGAAGGTATCGTTCAACGCCGCTCGGCGCACTCAACGATAAATTATCCGAGTAATTTCAGATAAGACAAAACTCTCTGAAATAGTTAGCCCACTTGGACAATGTTAATTTCTCTTTGCACCTTCGAGCCAAGGAAATTGTAATGAAAAAAAAAAAAAAAAAAAAAAAAAACGGTATAAAGCTTCGCTCATCCTTACTGTACAAATATGCTAATCAAATGTTGGTAAAACGATTCGAGAAAATCCTCTTCGAGGTGCAAAGGTCTGTATCAACGAGGCCTTTGGGTCACTGCGAGGGAAAGGCCGCGTTACATGTATAAAGTGAGAGAAAAGAGACCTAAGCATCCATTATTGATCAAGTATGATTTTAAATGGAAAGCTGATGCTGGTCTGTGTGCACCTACAGTTTTCACCCCCGTATCTCTCTCTCACTCTTTCTATTCTCCCTCTGCATCGCTCATCCTGAAGCTAAAAGTGCTGTATACCGATTGCTAGAGAAAAGCGAACGAGAGCGATGAAGATGGAGGTAACATACATCGGTACGGTCCTGCATCCACCAGAAGGTAAAGAGAGAGAGACAGAGAGAGAGAGTGTACGACCAAGGATTGGTTGGAACCCGGCCAGTTGGCCACAACCCAATCCGTTATTTCATTCTTTTTGAAATCCGCGTGCACTAGCCCCCCTTTCTCTGTGTCCCTGTACCTTCCAACCACCCACCCAACTACCCCATTCACCCTTCGTTCTGTTCATCCCCCCCTAACTCCTCTCTCCAGCTTTGCTGCGATGCTGGCTGCGCTCCTGGAGCCTCGCTGCGCGCTTGGGATTCCCCGGGTACTCTCTGTATAGTATATAAACGTATATACGGATATATATGCGTAGAAAAGAGAGAGAGAGAGAGAGATACGAGTGAACGAGCTGTGTAAGAGTGAGCAGCCCCGCCCACGTTAACCCTTCTTTTTGCAACCTCTTCCTACCCCCCTGGTTGCACTGATGCTCCTGCTCTGGGTGCTCCGCTGGATATATAAGTTCACGTAGTCGACCTCGCCTTCCACCTTCTATACATCACGACAATGCTAAGCATCCATGTGTGCGTGAGAATATTTGTAGAGTTAACGGTACAGTTATTGGCCCTGCGCAAGGGCTACAATCCCTTCGAAGAATTCAGAAATTGAATTATGATCTGCAGATATGATATTGTTCCGATTGATCAGAATTTACTTAGGTCGAAGAAAGTTTAGGTAACATAGGTAAGAGTCGTATGGACTTGTGCATTATGGATTTTTATAGTCTTTAAAAGATGTTTATTGGCGAAAAGTAACTGTGAGAAGACATGATAGAAGTTTTTGTGTCTTTCGCGTCTGATTGCGCAATGAAAGTTTACGCATGGAAGAATTTAGAACCTTGGCGATTTGGTTTATTGTCATAGACTTTGAGCAGCTTTTGTATTGCATATTACGAATGGGCCATTCACTAACGGGAATGGCGGCCAATCGCTAAAGACTAAACGAACAAAATATAAGACTTACTCTCCAGGCAAAGAGCATGGATGGCTTATGCTTCCTCTCTCTCTCTCTCTCTCTCTCTCTCTCTCTCTCTCTCTCTCTCTCTCTCTCTTCTATCTCTCTTTCTCTCTGTGCCCGCATGCACTTTACAGTGTTCCGAAAAATCAAATTCATCAAGCGAAAAATCCTTCTTGGACCTCCTTTCTGCACCAGCTGTAGGAGTGCTGCTTCGTCGAAAGTTTGAACAGGAAACGAACTACCCTCCCTGATGCATGGTCTGGTTCTCTTTCAGTTCGATATATATATATATATGTTTATAACATAAGATCCCGCCTGTCTTTTACACTCGGGACGAAAAATATATTCTTTTTTCTCGAAAAATGTTCTAGACTCGAAGCTCACGCCAAAAACCCTCTTATATACGAAGCGAAGCCTCAGATACCTTGGTTTCGGCTATTTTTTCGGTTACGTATTATGCGAAAATACATCTTTTATCATTATTTATTATTTTTGTTGGCCCACCAGCAAAAAGAACCGGATAAACAACCGTTAATTCCAGTATGTTAATCTCCATATCATATAATCGAAAGTAGTAGAGCATTTTACATGATATTTGTCCATTCTTCGGATCTTCGTATAGGAATCAGAATGCTAGCTATTTGATTGTCGAAACATCATCGTTTTTTCTGAATAAATTTTTTTCGTAGGCAATTAAATTTTTCCATTTACCAATGACATCAATAAAAATTGATATATTCGAAGCCAGTAGAATGCATTTTATTTTTATAATATCAGTTCTTTTTCCAATTTTTTTTCAGTTTATTGAAATGAAGATTAAATTAAATTAAACGAATCGTTTTTTTTTTCATTTGTAGCTAAAAAAAAACGTTTATGAAGATTTTGAATGGAATTAAAAATTTTTTTTTTGCGGAAACGTCTATTGTTCCATTATATTCAAAGTAGAGAACTCATACTCTCGCAAAAATCATTAAAAAGTTCTTGCCCGAGTGACTCACCGATAACTCGGGTCTCCCGCTTTGTCACAGCGTGCCCTCTGGGGGTGGGTTTGTAACTTTCGCGAAAGTAAAATCCAACATAACTCGGTTAATTTGTGGAAATTTTTCTTGTCGAAGGTTTGACCATTCTCATCACGCTAAAGACCATATTTGGCTGAAACTGAACGAAATTGGTACGTTTACCCTACTTTCGTAAGACCTGATGCAAAATTGGCGAGGCTCTTTAGTCCATGCTACGTCTGCCGTGACACTGTGTTATTAAAGTTAATTACTTCTGGCTCGTTCGAGACAGAGAGAGAAAGAAAGAGCGAGAGGTAGGGAGGCAGGAAGAGCTTTACAGGTTGTTCCAAGTGCCAACCACAGTTAAGTGCTTGTGGTCACAATGCCAGACAACCTTTAAATGTATTATACGAATGTCGAGTGTCGCATGAGATTTAAGGGATGAAAAATCGTCTCGTTATTTCCCGTTAATTGATCACTTGAAATCCGTGATGTACGAGTTTCATTAACTAGATATTAGTGTCCAAAAAACGTATTTATTTTCTCCCTCTTTTACCTCCAGTTTATGGATTGTGTCGTCGTTCATGGAGACTCCCGAGGTCATATCTAGCATAGTTCGAGACCGGAGAATCGAGAATCAAAATCCCGGGTACGGAATATATCGGCGAGTGTATGTCCAACGTGGGCAGTGTAGGGGCAGAAGCATGCGTTAAACGATAGGTTCTCTTCTTCCGTGGATTAAACGTGTGGCGCGGGGACGGTAATTACCGGAAAGTCGGGGCTTCCGGTCCCGGGAACGAACCCGAGGACCGGGCACCAAGCCCGGTCCGGCACAAAATTGATGTATGTTCCAATATTGCTCGAGGTTCAACGAGGTAGAGGTAGAGAGATAAAGAGGAAGATATACTGCTATACACGCTACACAACTGTAGGGTAGTCAGGCATGCGGCATCTATAACGATACATATATATATATATATATATATACATACAGCAAAGACCGTCTCTAGTTCCAGATTGCTCCCGTTGGTTACCAATTCTCAGGGCAATTCAAAACACACCCTATTTTCTCATTTTTTTCATGACATCATTATTGCGCTTTCTGAGACTCGTTTTTTTTTTAAGCTGTGATCAAATGCGAGTTTGTCACAATGATTTTTTAACCGATCAGTTGGTTCCAAGGGTTTATTTATAGCCAGATTTTTCGGTTAATCTGAAGAACTTGGAAAACAATTTGCTCAAAAGTCATAGGAACTCCAGATGCTCCTACTTTTCCGAAGCCCTATCCCAAGGAACTTATCAATAGAGGGACCTATAATTTCTGGCATAGCACACGGCGAATCCTTCTAGCTTCAAGCACTGCAATTCAGTTGGATGAGGCTGAACGCTGGGGAAAAACTCGATAGACATATCTACAGAGGTTCCTAGTGATATTTAGTGGTATCTCAATGACACGAATGAGGTCAGCCGAGACGAAAGCTCGCGGGATCCAAACGATCCTCCAATTCCACCGTGAGTTATTCCGCCGATTCGCGTTGTTCGCTCGTTTCGACTCAACGACGAGGACGATATGACGAGAGAAAATGCTTATGGAACGGGAAAGATCCTATCGACAAGAGCTTCATTACGTGTAGGAAAGGTGAAGAAGCGAGGTTGGGTAGGGGGGCAAACACGAATTTAATCTGCTTTGGCTTGAATTTCAAATACCCCGATGGCTAATGCATGTTGGTCTTGGCTAGCATCCAAGTTCCCCGGTTTTCTATCTTTCTCGGTGGTCCCTTCAAACGCCTACATGCAGTGAAACGTGAATGGGTGTGGACGTTGAGCGGCCAGGTTTTCGCGTTTCCCCGGCGTAACGTCCACCAACGGTTTCCAATGTAAACTCATTTTGCCATGCACGAAGAGAGATGCAGCGGCTGGATGGGGAGAAAGAGGACTTTGTGGTATATTATATCGGGCAGAGACCGCATGAGAGCCTAGCTTTCGTGTTTTTTGCTAGTCCCTAACACCAGAACAAGAGAACCAGAAGGTAATATAAGCAATGATCGCGACTTCTCGCTTGCTTGCTTCCGCCTCAATGTTCCTCTGTTTCATACATCTGTGCCGAGATATGGTTTACAGAGAGAGAGAGAGAGAGAGAGAGAGAGAGAGAGAGAGAGAGAGAGAGAGAGAGAGAGAGAGAGAGAGAGAGAGAGAGAGAGAGAGACCTCTCCAGCCTCTCTCGGAAATCAGCATTCGCGCGACCTGTTTCTCCCCCTCTGCGAGTGATATTTATGCCATATTAATCGAATATCTCGGGCAGCGAGCGAGGTGACTTCCGCAACCAGCGAGGGATCCAACCGGCGGTTGTATATGCTAATATATTACCTCATGCCTCGAGGACGAAGAGACAGATATAGTAAGATAGAGGGAGAGAGCCAAAGGGGTCGTGGGACGAAGCGCGCGGTAGTTCTGGAATGGCACCGAGAATTCGGCAATCCCAACTGGGCCTCGAGTTCGACATCTGATGTTCTACATGTATATATAGTATGGACGTGTATGGAGCAAGTTCTACCGAGAAATATGTATAGACTTACTGTTGATTATGCATAGGTGGGTTTTGCCTACATATGAGGTTGTAGGTGTAGCTTGACATCCCTAATTCTGTAAAGCTCGATTGCGTTCCATACACGTCTCTCACCCACGTTGGTGGTACGTCTCGTGTACGCTTGCATATGCCCGTTCGTCAAAGCCCAGAAACATGTCGGAGCGTCATACCGCGGAGGAGAGCAAGTGAAGGATATACAGAGAAAGAGAGAGAGAGAGAGAGAGAGAGAGAGAGAGATGTTCTCTCTGAATAAGCAACCCTTTCTACAGAGTATGACGAGACGAGAAGACATGGAGATGAACATGAGAACCAAGAGCGGAAGTGACAGAAACTTTCACATCCACCAGCATAGTTTGAGGGATCAAACATCGGTGTTTTGTTTTATACAGGTATACAGCAGTAACTGGTACTTTTGATGTATTCAGTGGGTGAGAAAGCTGCTTTGTGTGCGCGAGAGAAAACAAGAACCACTTCCTCGAATCGTGTTAATACGTAAAAATATGTATGGCAACTATAATTGTATTTAAACATGTCTGACATATTGAATATATCCGATGAATGGAGATCGAAGAAATGAAATCGTGATACATTATTCTGGAAAATTTGCTTGTTCGAGAACGACAGAATCAATTTATAACAATGTACAGCCTTCAAGGGATTAGAATACTAAAGATTTCAGTTGAGTGTAAGACTGATGGAAAGGGAACCAAGAAACGGGAATGTTTGAAACAATGGTTCGTTCGAATGAAGCTAAAATTTTATTCCATTAGACAAAGTGCATTTGAACGGAATCAGATTGATTTGACGAATTCAAAGTTCAATTGGGACAGCTAGCCCTTCGCTACTTCGAATTGATTATATCAGTATCAAATATTTATCTACGAGGCTTATTCAGTACACTGAATCAGAACTTTTGGACTCTCAAGATTTTTCCTTTTCCCTGTATTGGGATAGTCTTTTATTCTGTTACGATGAACTTTCATTCGATTGTATACTCTGATGACATCAAGAAAAATTTCTTTCTTCGGATCCAAAAAAAATCTTTGAGAATTTTATTTCACTAAAATAATTCCTCTGTTCCAATCATCCATTTTATTGGAACGAAGATCTAATAGAATGATATAAATGGCTTTTCTTTCGGAAGGGAAAAAATCTGTTTTAAAACATTTTCTAATCCTCTCGACAACTTTTTCGTTTAATAAAAATTCGAGATGGGGTCCGAGCTACGATAACCAGATAGTATATATGACAAAGAGCCTGCGGTTTCGCGCCACGGGAATCACGTGCTTTTTTTCCCCGCTTACCGTGAACGCTCTCGTTCACCAGTTCGAACGATGAATAGTTAAACTCGAACTACACTGCGGATATTTATGCGGCAGAATTACCAAAGTGGGTAACTGCGGAAGGCGTACAGAAAGAGAGAGAGAGAGAGAGAGAGAGAGAGAGAGAACACGGCCTGCAAACTGTCGAGCCGGATAGCTTTAGATGTATATGCGAGGTATATGTGTACTTTCGCATATACGTGAGAAACGTCGGTGGCAGTAGCGAGAAGCGACATACGGCGCGCGTTCACCGCTCCAGCCAGAGCGCACACGGAACAAATACACATGAAGATATATATGTATATGAAGAGTCCATGTGTGCTTAGCGAGGAGCAACCCTCTGCACTCCATGAAGTATACGGAGGAGCTAAAGGGGCGAGAGGGCGAGAGACCCCTCTGCTGCGGCATGTCCTGAAAACGTGCAGGATCCACTGCAGCTGCGAAACCTTCCATGAGGATATACCCGATCGTCTACACCATCTCTTTCTCTCTCTCTCTATCTATCTATCTCTCTCTCTCTCTCTCTCTCTCTCTCTCTATCTATCTATCTCTCTCTCTCTCTCTCACTCCCTCCCTATCTCATTCGAAACGTCTGGTCTCCGGCTAACCCAGAATTTATCCCTGTGACACATTCCATCGTCGGTGAAATTCGCAAACGCTCTTAAAGCATCGCACGGTCGTGCGGCATACGTGTAGCGTATTTATAATTCGTAATGGATCGTCGGCAGTAACGGTCCATACATGACGCTCATGGCAAAGGATTCGAAAACGATGTCATGGTATACGTTGATCCGACTTCCGGTGCTATCGAAAATCAGCTTCTTGAGCCTGATGTTATTCTCCAATTATCGAGAAATTGTTAAAAATGACGTGGGTTTGCTTTTTTTTTTTTAGTGTTTTCTCGAGAGATAAGTCGAAAAAGAGAAAATTCATATCTGTCCAATGAAGATTCTTCCTGACTTGCTCCAGATTATTCGCTGTCGCTTCTGTACGACAAAGTTACATACCAGGGATGTACGTATGGGTGCAACATAACAATTTAAATCAATACAAAATCTTTTGGCTCTGTTCTACAAAAGTTTCTCAATTTTTTCGGAGAATTTTCCTCCTCATTTCGTTTTTGGAGAAAATATTTTACGTCGTTCTGTTCTCATATATATAGCTTCTTTTTTCGTAAGTATAATGGCAGGGCTTGTCTCTTCGCTCGGGGCTTAACGTAACGCGTGCATATGTATGTATATTATGTACATGTAAAGAGAAGGAATTCCTTGATCTCGCTGAAACGACGATATGCAACCCCCAAAGTGCATGAGACATTTTTTGTTTCATTTTTGGCGATGCAAGCTGTATATACACGCGAGCACGAGCCACAAGGAGACTAATATTTGTCGTCGTTGTCGTCGTCGTCGTGATATATTTTCAGCTGAACGATTTTTACCGCGTGTACATGTGTGCGCATGTATCTTGTGCCACGAACGTTTTCGAGCAGAAAAGCCTGGGGACAATTGCAACATTGGCTTTGATGATCACTGTGGTATCGGCCTACTGGTTATCGAGTCCAGTATACATTTTTTGAGATAGTACTTTTTTTTTTATATTTATACTATATATTTCCAGCATATAGGATGCTTATTTAGTTTTTCCTGGCGATATATCATCTCGCATAATTTTTTATCCAACGAAAAATGAAATTCCCGCGTGAATTCGTTTGAGTCAGCAATGCTTCCCCGGTATATTTTACAGATTCGACTTCTGACCTCGAATTTTGACGGTTGATATGACTATGCGTTTCATATTTATTCCCGATGAGTTAGAACTACGAGTCCGAATTATCCGCCATTTCGAAGATGAAGCATCAAAGTTGATCGATTAATCGTTTAGTATCGAGTAAACCTTTGGGTATACGTAACGAAAATTTTCAAATACCAAAAATGTTGTAATTGACCCCAATTCATCTGTACAATATACCCGTGTGCATGTATCCGTCGCATTTATATACAATGTTTCAACCGCAATATAAGGTAGCCGAAGCAAAACGAGAGTCGCATGTATAGACGAGACGTGAGAGGGCGCGAGGCACGTATCTGCCGTACGAGTGTGCCTGACTAGCACAGCCAATATCCACTATCTAGCGATAAATCGTGAGCGCATCGCGATCTCACGCTTTAACGCGGATTTTCGGATACGAGGCTCCTCGATTACGGCTAAGATTGCGCGAAAAGGACAATTGGGAATAAAATCCAGTAGTATAGCGATGAAAAAAAGTGTTTAATAAATTTACGCCTGTAACAGGGTAGGCGTATAGTTTATCGTCAATTTCGTTATCATGCTCAAATGCACAAAACTCGAAATTCGATCGGATTGAAGAAATTCCAAGTCTACAATTTTATGAATTTACAAGAATGTTTACGATTGTTATATCCTTTTATTATTGCGACTATTATAATAATGAAAATGGCCACAATGGTGCAGTGACCAAAAAAAACAATATAGCTTTTGGTTTAAACAGAGCTTATTTTATGAAGCAAGAATGAACGAAACGTTGAAAGTTTCACCGAGATAAAAAGATCGCTTTCATTAGAAATTCCTACGTTGAGACCGAAAAAAAAAAAATCGGTCGTTCAAACCTTTCGAGGCTGATACGTCAGCACTGTTTGAAATAACGAATAGCGTGCATTTTTCCAAAGGTATTTATCGGAGAGATATCGGATTTTTGAACCCTTTCACATCGAGACAATTTCGCAACTAGACGGCATTATCATTATTATTTTTCGCGAAGAAATATTGATATTAATGTTAATCCGCTTTATTTTTAACTTTTAATTATTTTTCTTCCTATCGAAAAAAAAAAAAAAATAAAAATAACAACTTACAAATGACACACCCTAATCACTGTGCATATTTTTTTCGAAAAATTTATAAACATATATATCCAACAATTGTAGTTTTATTTTCATCGAATTCTATATTCGTCTATTTGTTTTTTGTTCAAGCGAGATTCTCGCGGCACTTACCTGTTGTACATGAGAACATCGGGTTTCCAGAGTCTGTGCGGTGGAATCCTCAAGTCCCTGACGCCACCGTACTCCGAAACGTTCCACCTCATGTTCACGTCGTTCCATTCCTGCAAAGGAGAAGGAAATATCGAAAAAATTACAATTTTTTTTTTAATCCGAAGCTCAGAAAGTCGAGATTTCGAAAAAAAAAAAAAAAAAAAAAAAAAAAAAAAAAAAAAAAAAAAAAAATTATAGCCAGATGCGTTATGCGGACTGCGAGGAAGAATCCAGGGTGAAAACGTTATTTTCGCAAAGACGAATCCAATTGAATTCCAAGCTCTTTTTCGTTCAACCATCTCGGATTTGAGGAATCCTTTGAGTTTGATCTCATGACCTGCGGATAATACGATGCTACAAGTGTGTCTATATACGTATAAACGCGCTCCTTACTATTCCTCTTCTTTCATCCAATATAATGTTCCATCAACGCGCAAGCTCACTCACCGTCTTTGGAAAACCGAGAATTCTTTCGAGGACCAAAAAGGAGGAGAAAAAAACAAAGAGCCCCTCCCCCCCCTCCCCCCCCCCCCAATGCATCGACGCGATGGTACGAATTTCACCGAGAAAACGAATAAGCGTTAGCTCTCGAGTTGTCTCGTAAAGTAGCGAGGAATTCAAAGTGAGAAAGAGAAATCGTGATCGTGAGAAAATTAGCCTATCGAAGTGACAAATTCACGGGTCGAGCTTGCAATAATCGTATAGCAACGCCGCGTTACTTTTTCTCCCGTATTTCCTCGCAATATATTTTTTTTCTTTTTTTAATTTATCTTCCGTTTCGTTCTATCTCTCTTTTATGGCGCAATGCAGCGTGCTTGAAAAAGAAGCAGAAAGAGAGAGAAATAAAGCAGAGAGTGAGTGAAACTCTCAATGGCACACACTCTCTTTTTCGCTTCTCCATCCTCCTCGTGTCATTGGATCCAGCTCGCAGTCTCGATCTCGTGTTATAAAAATTCGCAAATCGCAGAAACTCGCCTCTCTACGCGATAATTTCGATTACTGTCAATAGGCATACCGGGGATTCCGATTCTCTTAGAATTTTATATCGATTCATTCTCGGATAGCGGGAGAGAGAAAGAGAGGAAGAGCGAAGGAGGGAGCTATAGGAGATATGGTAAAATGCCACCAGAAACCCAAGAAAATTTCGTGGCACGTGTAACTCGAGAGGTAATTTGCACTCAAAACTCGTCCCTCTTGGTATAAAATATCCTATTTGAAATTTAAAAAAAAAAAAGAAAAATAGGGATAGCTTTACATGGTGAGCATATATTTTATTATTCGCTAAAAACTTTCAAGATCGACGTTGAGAAATTTTTTAAAGAATTACATAGTTAGAAAATTATAGTATATAATTTAAAGAATTACATAAGTTGACAAACAAGAATTACATAATTACACAATTACATTTATCGCAGTAAATATGCAAGGTGGTATCTTTTTTTTTTTCATGCGATTGCGTACTCGAAATTCTGTAAAACAATTGCAGTGATTATTCTCGTTCAATTTTCATTGCGAAATTTCTGATGCAATCGTCACAAAAATATTTTTCATTCCACCTCGCAGTTTCCTCGCAGTGAAGAAAAAGTTCGCCGCTACACACTCTCCGTGCGCAACGGACGTCATTATTTTACTGCATCATTATTTTTATACGTATTATATATTTTTTCTCTCGCAATAATTGCAGCAATTTTACCAACGCCTTTATTTCACTGTACGCTCTTCAGAGTTTCGAGCATTTGGGCAGATATAATGGGAGCGGATAAAGGATTTACTTGAATCAAATAAGGATACATTGGTATTTCAATAAAATTTTATTCAACTACGATAAATTTATTGGAGTCGAATGAAACGTTTCTGTCAGTGCGAGCTCGTAAGACATATAAATTTTTAGTTTTAAAAAAAGTGATGAACGATACCGACCCACGTTGGAATTTTCTTAATTTTTTTTCGCTCAGAAATGGCAAAAACAAGGACGAAGAGCTTCGAGCGAGGGAGGAAAACCCTTCCTTGGCACTCTCTAATACACCGATGTGATATCAACCGGCGACGTTGAACGTGCCCGCAAAAACGCGAGTCGAATGCAAATTCAAATTAGAACCATACCATAGCCCTCCCGAGTATCCCCTCCGCCCCTAACCACAGGTGCACTATTTCCAAGGCGCTTGAATAATCTCCTGTAGACTCGCACGTAACGAATTTGAATCCGCGATACCATTCTGGGATATCATGGTTTTTTTTTCAATTATTTACCCTGATGAGCACTTCAGCGCAGCCATTGCGATAGCGCCGAATTAATTAACACGCATTAGAATAATATCGAGGCATGTAAAGAATAATAAATTCTCATTAGAGACGCGTTATTTCGATTGAAAGAATCGAGTTAATATTGATGACGATATAGCACGATAGTGCTTGAAGCAGCAGACTTGAGAATCGTTCATATCGGCCTTCTTTCAGTTATTTCTATCAAAATCGATGCAACGTTCCATAAAATTCGTATAGTTATACGAATTTTATGGAATTTTTAGCTTTTTAAAAAATATTTAAGCTTCGGCAATAAAAAATATATTTTTTCTTCATGTCATATTGTCTCCCTATATAATGTAAAAAGAGCGTTAGAACAAAAAATGACTGGAAAAATGCATTTTTTTTTCGAAATAAAATTTATTGCTTCACGGACAATACACGTTTTGTGTCAACTTTGGTCAAAAATACAGGAATTTCCTTCTGAGTATTCATATATCTATCGACGTGAGTCAGTCACGTACTTTGCCGAGAGATTTTACGAAAGGACCTCGATGAAAACTCCCGAGTTTCTCGCTTGTATGTTCCGCGAAAAAGAAAGAGAGATTTCATGCCAGGATCGTGGTTGCTCACTCGTTCGGCTTATATTTATAACGCCAGTGGGACTCTCGGAGATCCTCGACGGGAATTTGGACGGAGAGAAGCTCACTCGGCGTTCAGAACGCGAAAGGATCACGAGAGACGATCTGAGAGCAAGAGAAGAACGAGAAATCGCTATTTCTAACCCCTCGAGAACATGGCCGAGGAGTAAGAACCTCTTTGGTTGGGTATGCGGTGTTCTATACGCGAAAAACCAGTTTTACACCCTTAATTCGGGGGTAGAGATATAACCTTATCCTTATATATATATATACACATATACACTTGGACAAAACTCGAGAATTTTACCACCCTCACCACTCAAACCATCATCCCTCCCCGTTGAATTGAGTTCATTTCGTCTCGAATGCACGAAGATCCTTCTGGCCCCGGCGAGTACTTTACGAATCCACTCTTCCACGTTCTTATACAGCGTGACAGTGGATATGGCACAAGGAAAGAGAGAAAGAGAGATCAAGGAAATGAGGATTAAGCGAGGAAGAGAGAGAGAGAGAGAGAGAGAGAGAGAGAGAGAGAGAGAGAGTCTCTATTTTGAAAATGTCATGGCCACGGATTCCGCAACGAAAGGATATCCGGATGTATAACTCGACTGTGGGCGGCAATGCATCCATACGTGTATCTATATATTATGCAGCACTTTGTATCTATCCTCGAAGAGATTACGAAAATTTTCCTCGATGCAATTAACGAAGGAAACTTATCACCAAGGTTCTTCAAGTCACGAGAGAGCACATCATTCACCAACATGCGATGTGTAAATCCAACCAAGTATATTCGTCTACTCTGATGACACACGTCAGTCGTTGATAAGAATTGGTTTTTATTTCTAAATGAATCAACTCAAGCTAATTTTGAAATACATTTTTTAAATAAATTCTCAATTTTTAAATATTACATACATGTTTCATAAACACCGGGAGCAATATATGAGCGAAAAATCCATCCTATATTTATTTTACCGTTCGTAGAGAATGGATTCGAGTAATATCACGATTGCCACGATAACTCTGATTTACCTCAAAATAATGGCTTCGTGTGATGGACCACGGAAAGTAAATGGAAAAATTTACCAATAATAAATCTAATAATGTCTGACTCACTATTCAGAGCTTCAGCGGTGTGAATTTATTTCATGGTCGTTGGTTTTGAGATAACAAAAAATACGAAAAAGACGTTTGGATTGCCAGCGACTGCGTGGGGAAAAAATGTAGAGGTTTGCCAACGATGAATATCATAAACGTCAGCGAAATTTGCATTCGGATTACCACGAAAAATTCTGGGTTTCCATGGTTCTTCTCAGAGAGAGAGAGAGAGAGAGAGAGAGAGAGAGAGAGAGAGAGAGAGAGAGAGAGAGAGAGAGAGAGAGAGAGAGAGAGAGAGAGAGAGGAAGAAGAGTGAGTGCTCGGGAATATGTAAAAACGCGAGGATTTAGCTGAATTTTTAGACATTGGCTATACTTTCTTGGACAGCTAGATTTATGATATAACCCATGGCAGACCGCTGTAACTTATCTTTGTGCTTCACGAGTCGTTTATCTCGGTTTCTCATGTGTCTCGGTGTTTCTGTATACACTCAACGCGCAAGAAAGAGTGTATCTATTTCGCGAAAACGACACGAGTCAAGGAAGTGTAGTGATGGAAGGATAAAAGCTCTCGGCTTTCGTACAAACATATACATGTATGTACCTATATATATATATACAAAGTTTATTGTCTTAGGTCCATCCCGCACAGACTCCGGGATTGAGATGAACGACGCAATATACTGTAGTAAGTCACAGCATTAAGAGATATGAGACGAAAAGATTATACGAGCAGAGTATCACGATTCCAAGTGGTTAGTGCCCATACATAGAAAATACGAGGCCGACTCAACAACCCCGAATTTTCCCAATTTTATTTTATTTTTTTTTCTCGAGTGTCATTCAATGTTTCAAGAATGTCTACGATTCAATTTAGATTTTTCATTGATAAACTTTAGCCACAAAAAATGCTAAGTATTTTGACAAAATTTTATAATCTTTCTATAATCTGTATTCTGTATATATGCATCAACGAAAACCTTTCAGAGGGTTATGAAAAAAAAAAATTGATTGCGAAACACAATCAAAAATATAAACTTTATGCTGCTACATATAGGGTAGACGTACCAGTTGTGGCCACTTTAAGCATTTTCGAACATTCATTTACGAACAGTATTCACATTATTGCAAATTCAGAATTGAAAAAGTGATCGATGTAACCCAAAAGATATACAGAATCGAATTGTTTTAATTTAAAACCTTTTCTGATCATGATAAATAATAAAATACGAAATTATCTTGTAGCTGTCATTTTCACCATTTTTGGCCACAATTGTACCACTTTTGGTCTTTCGAAGTACCAGTTATGGCCACCAAGCTTTGAATCGAGATTGGCCATAAGCTGGCCACAAATAGAACAATCGCATTTTGAATGTACCACTTTTGGCCACCGCGTATCTTTCAGGTATTTCAGCTGATACGTCAGTTTTTCATGATTCCAACCCGCAAAATGAGCTTTAAGTGATAAAATATACATTTTTTATGGGGCAGAATGACTTTAGATAATGAGAAACCGTAGTCTTCTCACCTTCGGATCTCTTAACACTTCTGACAAGAAAACTACACAGACCACTCAGCGTTGATACATTTCGTAATATTTCGTTGAAATAAATTAGAAAATATTCAATAAAGTAATCGATATTGGTGCGAAAATATCTTGACTATCGAAATATTACCCTCGATGAAGTGAGCCTTGAAACTTTAAGAAATTCGAGGGAAATGCGGAGTGCGGCCATAAACGGTACAGTGGCCACAACTGGTACGTCTACCCCATATTGATGTAAATAGGACCATTTTGAATATCGTCCAAAAGTATATTTTACTGAAATTTTTAAGCTTTTATTTATGGTTAAACTACGAGTTTGAAGAATGAGGATTAATTTGTGGACATTCTTGACAATTTCAACGTGAAATGCTCTCATGTATCGTAAAGAGAGATGTACATCTCTCGGCGTACATCAAAAACCAATGAGGCATAACGATCAATAAGTTCTTCTCGAGATGGAGTTTTTTTTTCCTTCTTTCCCTCGTAATAGTTGGCCAAAATTGAGATTCCCATCGCAGGAAGTGTCTCAAGAGGCAGCCCTGGTTGGTTCTGCCAAAACTTTCACTCGTAAAAGCTCCGAGCGCACTTTGCGAACGTTAATTTGTTTCGTTCGAGTTGCACTCTGGAGGAAGATCTCTCGCTGAGTATACACCGAGTACCATAACGACGGACACACACACATACATAGAGGTACGTATATATGTGTGTGTGTGTGTGTGTGTGTGTGTGTGTGTGTGTATTTACTCTTCCCGAACGGTTAATTATCGATCTTAGGATCTGCACTGGGAAATTTTCAACCACATTACGTGGAACTTTAGTTTCAGTTTTGCCTCATTATTTCAAGTATTATACTAGCAAACGGTCGAATCAATTTAATTTTTTTCCATTAACCTCTTTTCTGGCTCGTGGAGAATTTACAACTCACATTGGAGTAAAAAAAAGTCATCGAACTAAAAATAATAACTGCTATTTCAATTTATAGCATATATTATTATTATTTATTTTCCATTGAAATACCAAAAAAAATAAGCCTAGTCCTGTACATTTTTATTCCGGATATAAGGAGATGTTATTTTCAAAAAATTAGACACATATTTCACGCAAGTCTTCGTACACTTCTCTTATTGAAAATAATTAAAAATGATGAATAGCCGACACTCGAGATGGCAGTGCGTGGAAAAAAAGCCGAGCTGTCTCGTTGGCAGTCGAGAGTTTTTTTTCTACTTATCTGCAAAGAATCTTCTTGAGAGTTGCACTTCGTCAGCATCAGGTAGAACTTTTTTTATCATTTTTATTTTTGTGAAAACTTTGAAGAATCTTATACGCGATGCTGAGGATAAAACGTATAACTTTGAGAATTTTTTTTCTTTCATATTAGCAGAAACACTTGTATGAAATTTGTGTGTAGTTCAGAAAAAAAAAACCTTTCTTATTATTTAAAATAAATATCTTATCTCTTAGATTCTCTCTGATCCTTCGGGCTAAATCTTCCATGTCAAGAAATCGAATTTCTTTGCTGACTTAATTGCATAGAATTTTCAAGGTAACGAAAGTTTCATCAATTTGTCCAACAATTGTATACGAGAACAAATATTTATCTATAACAGATGGACAATTCATTGAATTGATCTCTCATCAATCGGAAAATCCGGTACGTTTCATAGGTGCATGCATGTGTGCGCTATGGATATATCTATTCACAAATGCATATACAGAGTAAAATCGTAGACATATCGCCAACTGCATTTGGGTCATAGAGAAAAGGCGAGGGGGCCGGGAAGGGAATTGCTAACGGGGTAGAAGCTCAAACTGTCCTTGCGTACGTGACTAACTCTCGACGAGAACTTGAGCTCTTCAATATTAATCGGGGAAAAACGATGGAGAGTGAGAAATTGATGAAGACGTGTGTGCTTGAGCATATAATCAGGAATATTTCCGTTCCAAAGGTCATGTGCGCAATCGCTTTTCCTTCTCTCTATTCGTTGAAAAAAAAAAAACAGGAACCCCCCTTCGCAAAGAATCCATTTAAAAAAATTGAAAAATTGAAACATTGGTAATTCATTTCACCTATACAATCCCGGAAGCCACTATAGCGGCACGAGGAGGGGAGGTCAGCATATTCACCGTTCAACCCAAGGACATTAATGAAAAAGTTATAGCAATAAAAACACGCCGGAATTACAAAGGTTAAACCACTGGATCGTTATACTCTGTTTGCGATTGCGAATTCTTGTCACATTCGTTACCAAACATCCTCCGACGATAACCCATTTTTATTTCTGACTATTTCATTTTAATCGGTCTGGCATAAAAATCTCGAGAATTTTTTTTTTTCATAAGCCCGAAGCTTATTCCCCTGGGAACCGAAAAAATAATAAATTTCGACTTACCAACTTGAGCCATAGATTGGTGATAAGCAACTGGTTCTTCTCGTCCTGAAATTTCAAAAAAAAAAAGAGAATGATATGCCATTATTGATCTCCGGGCGAGAAAAGAAATAATTTCTCCCGATTACTCTCTCGTACGATAATATATTGAATCGAATATATAATAACTATAACGTACTGTAAATGCAAAACTACGATAATTCACTAAGAATAATTTAAATATAAAACGCTATGTATATTTATATTTACACATACATATGTATATATGTAAAAAATCTACGAGGTATTCAATATTATAAGATTGCATATAGATTAATCATGCACGCAACAGGTCTACGAATACGCGGCTTTCCCCTCACAAAAAAAAAAGACTTCGCGAAAGCCCCGTGCATACACTACGATTTATTGAACAAAAAAGCTTATTTCGACAAGCGATTTACGCACACTATCAATAAAAATATCCATAATCTTGCAAACTGGACTAAAAAATCAGAACTCGTTCTACTTGAACGAAAAAAAAAATGTATGAATAAAACAAAGAAAGATACTGAATGCTTCAACGTTCCCATATTACTGGTAAATTTCTATTTTCGACATGATTTATCTCTAAAATATACATAAAGGTACATACGCCTTCTCGTCCATAAGTACAAACATGTAGATTGCATTGCGGTAGGACTATAAATTTTTCTCCATCGCCTCGATAAACTTCAACGAGTGTCGTTTATCCCAAACTGGCTTTGTTGCAGTCATCATCGCAATAACAATGAATAGAAAATTGCTTGTCAAACTCCAGATATTCACGAAATTAGCAGCATTACTTTTTTTTTCCAAGCAATAAAGTTTTATCGAATGTAACGATTTTTTTTTTATCACCGGTATACCCTATAGCGCATTTTGGGGATCGTTGCTTTTTGTTCAACTGAACTTTTTTATCGGAGCATTCGAGTCTATAGCAGCTTTACGCGCGAGTACGATCGCGTCGAAGTGACGATAAAAAAAAAGTACAAAAATGAAACCACGAATTGATAACGCAAATGGCTCAGGGAGAGTACATTCCCAATATTTTGGAAAAGTTAAAAAAAAATCAACTGATAAAATTGTCGAACCGTCCTCGTTATGTCAACGATTCAAACAATCCGCTCTAGCAGGGATTCTACTGAAAAAGCAATCATAAATAATATTTCGAAGATCTGTGAATAATAATTCTAACCAAAAAGAATAATTCGGAAAAATTATTATTTTATAAGAAATCGTAAAGCAGCAATCATTTTTAATTATTCTTCATTACCAAAAGAAATGTATTCTTTGCAGTTATCGATCATTATTCGCTGGCAAAATCATTACGAAAGATTATATAATGGTTTATCGATGCATACGGTACGCCGCAGTTTCGATATTTAACTGGATCGTTGCGATTAATAAAACGTTGTAATAATAAGCAACGGGATTTTTCTCGATGTCTGTCGGATTCTTTTTTGAGCGTCTTGAAGTCGCCGCCGCATCGTCAGGATGTGTCTCGTCTGTTCTATCGCTCTCGCCCTCTTTAGAGACGACACATTGTGTGTGCTGTATACACGACCACAACGCCGAGGATCGATCGACAAAATAGCTATTCTCACAAGCTCCGTTTTTTCCTTTTCTCTCTCTCTCTCTCTCTCTCTCTCTCTCTCTCTCTCTCTCTCTCCATCTCTCTCTTACTCTCGAATAATTGAACTTAAGGATATACTGAATAAATCTCTGAGTAAATAATTGACTCTCCGAATCGATTTCGGGGACACAAGCTTGCCTCGTGCTTTCGAGCTTTTTATTCACATTTTCGTTTGTATTGCAACACATAGGGGGCATTCAACGTCAAACCGGCCTTGCTGTGACCCTCAGCATCAAATCGGCCTTGCTGTGTGTCTTTAGCTCAGCAATCGATCAGAAAAAATATCATAAGGTGATAATTGATCAAGAATCGATTTTGATAAGACATTTTTTTTCAATGAATTTTATTGCTTAGAAATGAAAATTGACAAATAAAAAATGGCCAATCGATTTGACGTGGAATTCTCAGTGAACCCTCGTAACGTGTCAACTCTCGACGATTCCTTGCCCGCACGATATGAAATCTCTACAATGGTATACAAGCGAATTCATATACCTACATATACAGGCGTATATACATTCGTGAGAACTAATTAAGGTACCAAGTCCGAGGTTTGAATAATTAAACTCACTTTGTCGCAGGTTTCCTACAGCCATGTGTGCAATTATTTAAGCGTATCTATGTGTGTCTAATATATACCGTGAATATGTAAGTGCGTATATGAGGAAAGATTTTCCACGCACATTAAGCCGGAACTGTGGATATGAGCTACCCGGTAGTTTGTACACGGTTTATGTATTTTCGATACGAGAAGGCTTGCACGTTCACTCACTCTTCTCGTCTCCTCGTCGAGCATTATACACACCACTATATTATGCGCCCTAACAAGTCTCGGACTGCAGCAACAACCCTGTACAACCCCTTTCCTCTTGACTCCTTTCCGCGAAGCACTCCCGCAGCAGTCAGGGGTACGCGCGTTAACTCGTCGATGTAGTTATCGATGCAAGCGATCGACGGTTACTCTCTCTCTCTCTCCTCTCTTCCTTTCACGCTCTCTCTCTCTCTCGCTCTCTCTCTCACTCGGTCCTCCATAATTCACCCCCTGTTCCTCTTTATTCTCGCGCGATAAACCCTCTTTCAACGTTCCCCAGCTTTCCCAGATGCAACGCGGAGCTCACTCTCTCTCTCTCTCTCTCTCTCTCTCTCTCTCTCTCTCCCTCTCTCTCTCATTCTCTCTTTTCCCCCCTCCCCAATTCATCCACCTGTGTTCTACTGACGCCTCGACCGTACCAACCCCCTCAAGGCATTGTTTCTCCGCACGAGTATCCTTCATTACGCTGCGGTTTATCGACGTGCTCCCCACTCCCATTCCCATTACGTCCCATTCTAAACCCTCTTCCACCGATCACAACCCCTTTCCCCATCTTTCTATATTACACGGCCACTGCTCTCTTTCCAAGAGAAAAATTCAGGGTGGGGGAGGAAACGAGGTAGAAGGGAGGAAAGAATAAAGCTTGGGGAGGGTTGGACGTTTCTTGTATCGACGATTATTTTTCTTACAAGTGGTATATCACTCGTATTGGCCTCAACGTCGTGTGTCTGACCGATATCGGGTTTTTTCCACTCGTTATACGATCGCTCACAGAAGGATCATGATTTTTTTTCTTCACTACAACAAATGACGAATACCTACTCGCAAGTGTGAAGTAATTGGAAATAATTTATTGGTAATTAACGATAGCAGGAGGGCGGTTCATCTAGCGATAATTTAATAGCAAATTTTTTTTTATAATGCTGGATCAATTTTTCTGGTCTGACCAAATATTTACTGTCTCTACTAGCGATCGTTGCTAAGCGATTTTTCACGATGTTCCAGATTTTTTTTTTTTCGCCTTTGCTCGTTTCGCCAGCATCTCCGAGACGTTAATGTTTTTCTTTTTTTTTTTTTGTATTTTATATTTCATTTTTACGTTTTATCGAAAAAGTCTATCGTCACATCGGGTTTGTCGGAAAAATTGTTCGATCCACATTGGCGCAATGCGCGAAGAATGGCTTTTTATCCGCATGTGACACACGGCAAGCACATGTTGTACGTTCCAGCAGTGCAGAGGAAGAAAGAGAGAGAGAGAGAGAGAAATAGAAAGAGAATAGTATCAGGAACAAATCCCCCTCGACCGCGTGGCGCAATGGCTGTTATACTCTTTCTACGGCAGTCGCCTCCATACTCCACATCCCAATATCCGCGTACCTCCACGCGAAAAAAAAAAAAACACTATCGTGAGATATTGTATGTTCGTGTGGACCGAGACGCGAAGCCCAACGAACCGACACATATATATCTATATATCGGATACAGTACTGGCTACAGCTGCACCACGATATATATTTTTTTTCCATACACATGGGCTATTCGACGTAAAATTAACCTGGCTACCAGCCACAATCTCAGCGAGTTCGGTCCATTATTTTTTATACTGCTGTTACAGCCCTGGAGGGCAAGGACCTTTTTGAAGATTTTGTTTTAGTCAGTTAATGATTTTCTACAAATTTTTTTTTTTTTTACCTGAAACAGAAGATCGGCCATTTTTTAAAAAGTCTGAGAAATATCGAGCCCTAAAGAACCCGAGCTACACCCTACATTGGGATATCGCTGAAAATGTTCTGCGTATAGCACTTTTTTTTTTAATTGAATAATGATTTTTTATTTTCAAAAATATTTTGAGTTTTTCAAAAAATAACTAAACGTTCGTTTCACGCAAAGATGTTTTTTGTCACTACTGAGAAGTAAGTGGATAAAAAATATCCGAAGAAATACCGCAGGCCGTCCGGAATGACTAAATAATAAATTGTGAACCAAGTTGCAGTGAGTAAAGGGCCGAGGACTCGTTAATTTAATCTCAAACGCCTTATAATGCAGATGTGATCGTCAACGAGAGAGTCTTAAATATTCGAGATTATTAATGCAACCATTGCGTCATTGGCTTTCCGTGTAGAACTCGGTCTAGCCGTATCGGGATGTATGGCTATTTTTTCATCGTTGATTACTTTCGTGGAGTTTCTCAGGGCACTCTCCAACTCCTCGTTAAAACGTTGCACGTAATTACAAACGCGCAAGAGAGACAGGATGGAAAAAATATTGGAATAAAGCAAAAAAAAAAACCTCCGTGCAATTGAAAAAAGTTTAACTGCAAAAAGGTAGAATTCTAAGTGAATTGGTAAAGTATGAAGGAAAAGTAGAGCTGAAATGCGGCAAGTGCAAACGCTCTAGTCGCGGATGAACGTTATTTTATATACCGACTCTTGAGCATGAAGAGCGATAAAACGTTTTTCAGAAAAATATTAAATTCAATAAAGGTGTGTTTTCTCACTGACTGTCGGATGATCGATAAATTCGCTCACGAACCTCAATATTTTCCACCCAATCTTGCGTCGTTTTCGCCAATATCGTGATAAATATGATAAACCGACTTCTTAAGAATCTGCAGCCGACAACTTTGCTCGTGTGTCTCGGTGTAAATTTCATCCTGAAGATACTAAAAATATACGAGGAGGGAGAGAGAGAGAGAGAGAGAGAGATGTCCCTTCGTGTCCTTTCAGCGCTGTAATCGGCTGCTGCCGGGTCACATTCTTTTGGCGAAACTCTCGAGAGTTTCACGACGGAATTTCACGAAAGCTCAGAAGCCCCTTCTGCATTTTGCTTCGGGTACAGGGTACTTTACTATGTATACATATGGGTATATGCGTATATAGTCCGGGATGGAGTTTATAGTGTGTATATTTCGGTGACAGTAACAGCAACAGTCACCGATGTCGTTGAGAACTCGAGAGACAGCGAACGACCCATTCCTGTTTATGTATTCCACCCTCGCCCTCATCCTCTTTTTCCCTCCTCTCTCTCTCTCTCTCTCTCGCTCTCTATCATACTCTCGCCCTTTTTATCCTTCGAGTGTCTCGTCAGAGTGCGAATTATCGTGAAATTTTACATATATTTTCCATGGCTATACATTCACTCGAACGGAGAAACGGCTCGAGCTATTTTCATCCATCGTCCTCTCGTACTTGTCTATAGAATAAACATCGCCAGCTGCGAAGTGGCTTGCTGCGCCCTATGTACGCGCATTCACGAGAAATATCGTAAGAGCGGGAGCAAAGGACTCATAATATAAGGGAAAGAAGCAAGGTACCGTGAAGCTCGCAAAAAGCAAATACTCAACTCTGATTCATACACGAATGCACATATATATATATAAGTATAGGTTTGAATAAACAGAGAATTTTTTGTTGAATGAATTATTCTCAAGAAAGCTCTTATCGAGCGCGCGCTCTTTCGTATCATCAACTCATCTGTGATGCGGGGTTAACGACAATGGAATTGTGAAAATCCCCACATAACGTTATCAATAAAAAAAAAAATGTTGACCGAAGAACACTTGTCGCGATGTAAGACGTTGCCAAAACAAGCGAAATTGCTCATTCACAGTAAAAGTGGGTCGTGATGATTTTTTATATTCTTCTTTCCATTGAATACAGTCGGTGGCAATTTATTCAGGGTGAGCAACGGATTTATTTGATTCGAATAAAATTTGGCTCAATCAAACGGTGCGAATCAAATAAAGTTTGATGGGGTGAAATAACATTTACATGAAAAGAAAAGAAGAAAAATTTTTTTGCCATGCGGTTAAAATGGTGCTCTAATAAATTTATCTTGGATCAAAAATTCAGGGGATATGACCGTGTCGCAGTTTTTTTTTTTTTTTTTTTTATTTTTTGTTTGCTCCAGTCCAATCAATTGAGGTGGACTGCCCTTTTCGCGTGAGTGCAAAACCTTTGAAGTTTTTTTTTCATGAAACGTGAACTCTTTCGGTGATATTCGCGTATGTCGTTATAGGCATCTCATACATGGAAATAACTCTCGAAGGAAACTATATAGAAGCCACGTTACGTAGGCGATACGATCACCATATGCAATAGTCGTTTACATATAAATAACCGTGTTCAATGTGCCATTGTAAGAAAAACGAATGGTCTATACATATATATATGCGAGCCTCTACTCGCGATTCAGAGATCCGGAAACAACAAATAACACATATACTTCCGCTACGTTATATATATATATATATTTTTTTTTTTGAGCTTGTGCCAGTCCTAATGAATTATACATATCAATAACCCGCCTAGCGCAAAATATAAATATTGATGAACTTTCCACGCCTGTCGACGTACCAACGAACGAAATAATATTGCCGCGACTTAAGAATTCATTAAATCCTCCTCTGTCTCTCGTGAAGAAAAAAAAAAAAACATTGCTAAAATGGCCACGACCCTCCAAAAATAGTAGGTGAGGTATAACCTCGCGGATGATTTTCCATAAATGGACGCAATGGTAAAATGGTCCTCAACATACTTTAATCATGCGACAGGTATTCAATATGCACATGTGCGACGTGATCCGTCATTTGTTGAAAGTGAAAAAAATCAGGGAGCTTTTCACAGGTAACGTTGATGTATCTATAAATATTTTTTCGAAGCTTTTACTTGGTCGTAGATAAACCGGAAGATCGGATGAAGGTAAAATTTTATATTGAATTTTGATACCTGTTCATTCATATTCACGTAGTTGTCATAAAAAGAGGGGGGTTGAAGTTTATCGATGATCATCATTTTAAAAAAATGGTCCTAAATTATTTTATTGACAATTGATCGAACCTCTCGCATGATCATGTATCACCAGGCTTCCATATATACGTTCGATAAAAATATAACCCATATATGCCCATTGGACGTTTCATCGGAGTGAGAGAGAGTGAGAGAGAGAGAGAGAGAGAGAGAAAGTGCTCGCAGTTTACTCTCTCGTGACCATGCTTGTACCTTTACCATCACACATTGTAAGCCTCACACAAATGAACAACTACCCTTTGTTATTAAGATAACGAGTTTTGCAGCGCATTTGTGGTCGTCGTTAGTCCTCCAGGGAGACTAGTCTCGCCAGCAATGCGTGGAACATCGTGCTTCGCAGACGAGAAATGCATACAGACATTGCATATACGAATATACATGTATATTATATACGTATACAGTCCCATGTACACGCGACAACGTCACCGGAAACCGATTCGAATCTCTGGTTCCCATACAGAGAACTATTCTTTTCCACTTTTCGTCCCTTTTTTTTTTTTTTAGCTGTTTCAACTAAAACTTCGTGACCGACGGAAAACTCATGTGGAAAATTGTATAATATGGACCATGACGATAAGAAATTTTTAACGTTCCTTGACTGTAAAAATTTGACGTCAAGATTTTCTCTGTTAAGCTTTTAAAAAATTTACGTCTGTTCACGAGCACCGAACAGTGAAATGAAAACTTTCCGAAAATTCTTCAGACGCTCCGTAAATTCTTCAGATTCTCCATGTATTTCGATGAGATAACACTTTTTTGTGATACCGAAACTCTCATTAATTATACAAGCTTCGATATTTTTTCCCTCATCACACGCTCTGTGTTCGAGTTTATTACGAATCCACGAACAAAAATTTTCAAATTTTTCAAAATTCGTGCTCCAAATTTGATTGTCGTAGAAAAGCTTCTATGTATCCTTCGTAAAAGAGCTCGGCAGGAGAGCGCAATATGTGCGCATGTTCCTTGGCAACCATTTTCATTTCATTCTGTATCATTATATATTTACATTCTTCATCGATTCCCCTCATCATCGTCGAGTCTACACGGTAGTTTCGATAAACATTATTTGGCAAAGTGTCGAATGCCCGGTGGCCCGTGCATTAAATACGCTCGATACTACCGGAAGTTTCGAGTATATGGATGTGTGTATATAGTCGAGGAAACCTCTCAAGAATTTTCCCTTCGGGAGGAAAACGAGGTCATCGCCGGCAAGCTCTAAGCAAGTGAAGGGGTCCATGAGGTATTATATGTGTGGGTGTGTGTGTGTGTGTGTGTGTGTGTGTGTGTGTGTGTGTGTGTGTGTGTGTGTGGGTGAGCTGCATGTTTTACTCCCGCATATGGCTGAAGGAGAATTCGGTCTCGCAATTTTATTCCTTTGCTCCGGTGAAAAGGGGAAGAAAGACACAGAGAAAGAGAATGATGAAAAGTTGTTTTGTAACCACCGAGTGTCCAACTCGGTTTGTGATGTTCGTTAATATCGGTGATGGAGATTGTTCGTGTGTTTCGAAATTGCGAACGATGCATCATCCGAAATTCCAGCTACTTCGCGTAACACAAGAAATATATGATACACAGTCGATGAAATTTAATTAGCCCCGTGGTATATATACGTATGCGTGAGAGTGAGAATACCGCAGTGACGGACAAGCCACAGAACGATGCGATGAGTTATTATAAAATCATCACTCAGAAATGGGTCGTCGACGTCTTTGCTTCTTCGGGTTCTCGTTTTACCGGCAATATCCAAGGGGTTTGAGAGAGGGATAAAGAGAGATGGCCACACTGTGGAAAAAGAAGAGTTTTGCCCCGTGGCGAAATAGTCAGCGGGACGCGAAGTACCGGGGAACGCTGCGAATCTCGTAAAGTCAACTCTCCATTATACAGGCATGAGAGACGCAGAGCAAGAGCGTTTTTTTTTTTTTTTTTTTTTCTTCAGACGTTATTATTTTTTTTCTGAAAATTTTATTCTACAGCTTTTCGGAATATCTCGAATAAAATGGATGAGCTTTCGGTATTAGAAGATATTAGCAAAGTGTGAAAGTTTACAATTTATTTTTCATTTCTTAGGTTCATCTTCGACTTGAGTGCAAAGAACATTGGGCGAAGAATGTTCCTTATAAAATCCACACTTAGAACTTTTTGGAAATCAAGAAAAAAATAATCCATTTTATCTTAAAAAATTTTTCATACTCTCGAAAAATTTAAAAATATAGAATTTTCGAAAAATGATTCAAAACATCATGAGAACAATAAACTTAACATTTTTCTTCGATTTCACAGAAATTGCACGGTTTTATTCGATACCAAATATCGAGTCAATTACAAATGTAATCTTTTTTTAAACACAAGTTGTAGAGAAAAAAAAATCGCAAGGTGGAAAAACCAAAAGTGATTTACATATTTTTCCAATGTATAGATTGTTTTCAATTTGGATCAACAACTGTGACATTGCTCAAGTCAATATAGTGGATCCTGCATCAGAATTTCAGAAAATCGAGAAAACAGTCTCGAATCGCTCAAAAGTCGATCGCGTCAGCTGGCTGTGAGGTGGATCGTGAATTCACGAAGAGAGATGGAAATATTCATATATATATATATATACATATATATATGTATCTGTATAGAAATAGAATGAGAGAGGAATGATAGAATTTCTGCTAGGTTGCATAGCGAAATCAGTGGTTGATGTCGAATATCTGCTTCGACGCACATAGACTCGGACGGATATCTGATCGGTGGTGTGGTCGTACGTGAGAACCACAAAACTGAATGGCATGCGGTCACTCCCTCCCGATAATGGTCTGAGAAGACGAGTTCTCGATAGATATCTCTCTATTCCATCTGCATCAGCCACAGAACGCGGAGAAATCATATTGCAAGGTTTTTCAGGATCGAGCACAGTGAGGTACAAGGAAAATGGATTGAATCCATCCTGTACACACACACACATATGTATATTTATATATATAAATTTATTGAGGTGATTCGTTTGAAAAATTCTTGCTAGTATGAATTCCTATATAAATGGAAGGATTACCCACTTCGTACTTTAAGGGAAATTGTATCCTTTGAGCTTTCTGAAGGTATTTTTTTCTCCATTAAGAAATATTATTAATTTTCATTCGACCTACACACTCGTTGCAAGCACTTTTTGAGTATCTCAAACTCGTTGCTCATATACACACGTACATACACGATACACGATTCCGACTGACATCGACTGATTAACCGTTTAAAGCACGAGTCGATAAATACACGAAACCACCGGGTACGGAGTATAATACCGAACATTCGCAATAAGAACGCAGCGGGGCGTGGGTCGTTTTGCGATAAATCCAGCTGTTAATGGATTCTGAGACTTTGTGTCGCATCATTGACGTTATTTATGGGAACGCGAGAAGCTACCCGATTCAATGGGGAATATACGTTAACCGAATCTATGCGCGTGCTTTGCGAAGAGATTTATAAATGTTGCCTCTCTAATGTATGCAGCGACGCGCATAAATGTAAGTTGTATATACGTATGAATGTACGAGCGAGACGAGGACATTCGAGAAAACGATGCGTTACTCCTCGTTTCATTGTGAAGTATATACAGGATATCATTGAGATAGATTCTTCGTATGCTGTGGAATACATCAAGCCCGGGTCTCATTTAGTCCTACCGGTAATGGGCAATCGGATCTGGTGCGCCCTGCATCGAGACAAGGAAAGAGTGAGAGTGAAATCGATACAAACACTTCTGGCCCAATTTCTACGTATACGCGCGAACGGAGAATCCCCGGAAGATCGATTCTTCGGCATTTGTATTGGTTCTATCCTGAAACGAATGTTTTCGCAATTTGCATGCCTTCTGCACATATAGATTACAACTCATGTAAATATGACTCAGATACGATTGTACAAAAGGTGCAGTGTGGTAGCGTTGACTAAATTGCAAAATCATCGTTTTCCTTTAACGATCTTCCTGACATATCTTGCCCAAGGGTTCATATATATTTTAACAAATCCAATGATAGTCAAGAAAATGCTGAGCCACTTGTGCGACTAATACGAGGCAAGGAAAAAAGAATTTAGCAGAGTTACGGCGCAATGCGGAAGACAAAGCGTAGATTCTCGAAGGGCTCGAGGGTTTCTCACACGTGTCTCATGGGAACAAGTTATTATCCACTTTCAGAAAGAAGAGAGAGATAGAGACGCAAAGAATATCGGATCTCAGTTCCTGTGAGGATCTCGCTAGGCCAACGATCATCTTTTATATATATATATGTATCGATCACTCTACGCGTTGAAATCGGTGTGAGTTTCGCCTTTGGCCTAGCTGCAAATCTATATATTCTGATACGTATCGATAGTTGAAACTCAAAAGGGCGTAACGAACGTGAGCGTAGACTCGAGGCACTTCCGGTATATCGGAACATCAACGTATATACGTATGTATACATTGGTTGCAGCTCATTGTACTAAGATCGTTCATGTAATCTGTACTGAAAGGACCTTTGCTACGATCACGAACTGATAATTAATCAAGCACATAATTTCACGTATACACCAATGTCTATTAGAGCGAGGAAAATTTGCCTCGTGAAGCTTTGACCATAGCTGTATGGTCTTGCGCTATTATCGCGAACGATTCCCCCGAGGGATTTGGATTTAAGTGTGGCTTAAGCGCTTGAGAGCACGCGGAGAGGAGACAATTTCGTGTCACTAGTATCCGGCCATCGCAGACCTTAATACCTTACATATCGATTTTCATACGCAATATATTGTACATGTCGTAATGATGTTTGTGATGGCAGGGTATGCAGCGAACACTACCAACACTTTTTTTTTACAATTTACCCATTTTCGGTAGTAAAACGGACGATTAAAGTAGACATAACCAGTTTGTTGATGAATTGGGATATTTTACCTGCAAAATAGAAAAACCGGGCCACGAGCGCAACTGGCAGGCAGATGTTGATAAAATATGCTTTTTTTTAATAGAATATTTTTTGGTCAAAATTTGAGATCAACTTACTAAATATAAGTCGAGCTATGCTATCAAACAGACAGCTCATTTTTTTTTTCAACATTCATCTTTGTCCTATCAAAGGATTAAAAAAGACAAATCTCTGTCTGTTTTTATTGCCATACACTTACCAAGTCCGCTCAAAGAGCCTTGGGTGACCTAAACGCAAATTTTAGTGCATACACTGTTTGAAGAAATTGTACAAAACACAGAACATGTATGTACCGAAAGAAATATTTCTTTGACCTTAATGTATTTTATTTGAATTATATCAAATGTATTTCTTTCTCACCGTGCATTTAAAATTTACATGTACTGGAAACGTTGAAACACGGTTGTCATGCACATAAGTAGATGTATATCACTTTAAATGGAAAAAAAAATTAAAATTCATTATAAATATATTGTAAATAACATATTGTTACGCTACATGAAAGAAAAACTATAGATACATAGTATACGATATGATATAACACTATTATAGCAGTATTATTGTGTACAATAGTGGTGGTGAAATTAGTGGCGATAGTGGTAAATAGTATCGGTTGTATACCAGATCAGCACGATGAAAAATAATATTGCGCTCGCTCATAATCTATGTAAATACATATATATATATATATATAACATGCAGGGATAATACAAAATTTATAGAGAATGATTTATTTGATTATTTTTAAGGTTGGTGGTTTAGCATAGAAGGATATATATAACAGTATAATAGACGTACAATGAAAAATATAATAATCAATAATGATCAATGAATAATATACTGACAAAAGTGTCCCACTACAGGCATAAATAGATAAATATGTATGATCAATAATTAATTTTAATGATGATAAAAAAAATGTATATAATGCATTATACGTAATTTAGTATGATATTTTTGTGTGTCAATCATTTAATATATGTATAATAAGTGTATGTATATATATTGTTATTGAATTTAAAACTACCTTAAATAATTTTTCCATAATGATTATATATATTATACTATATATTCAATACATATGAGGTCCGCACCTACTCGACTGATTCTCATCTTCTGTGATTAAATTCATGATTTATTTTTTTATCATTTTTCCAGCTCTAAAGAATATTACGTTTCTTCAATATTTTTTACGCGAACCATGATTTTCAGTAATAAATCTTTTAAACATATTCTTAATGATAGAAAAAGTTGAATCCAAAAAAAAATTGAAATTCCTCTGTCCTTTATAAAAATGATTAACAGCAGATATTTGAGAATTTTTTAAATTTTGTAATCCAGGCTGAGATTTTAGTTTGATGGAAAATAAGTTTTCAAAATTATTTTTAAATCACAGGAAGCGAAATAATTGAAAAAAAAAAAAAAAAAAAAACACTGGATGACTCGCTGATTTGTGTATAAATGATATAAAAAAGTATGGACCCAATCTGAGAGGATCAATCACGAGTCGTACTGGCTTGGATTGCCTCATGTATACAGGATATATAATAAAGAGTATGAAAACAATAAATATGTATAAATACATATCTCATTTCTCGAATACTTTTTGTTCTCTTTCTTTCAAATGTTATTGCAGTAGCAATTGAATGTCAGAAGTATGTTCGGTCGTATACGTGCGTGCTCGTATCACATTTTTTTACGTTGTCGTTTATTCCCATTCGTGTATATTATTCACTCACGTGTGTCTTATATATGGACCAGTATTTCTATGTATAAAGTCGTATAATATGCGAGTGGATAAGTTTTCTTCGCCCCGTTTCAATTACAAGAGTCATTCACGAGTAGCATTTATGTGGAACATTTTACTCAGTCAGCGAATTTTTCAAATTTTTTTTTCGAAAAAAAAATGTCAAAAATATTTACGAATCAGTTCAGATATTTCGAACACATTGCTCGCAAAAGAAAATACTGAAAATTTTCATAACATAATATACTTTTCACGGTATTACATTTCCATACAGCGAAAAGGGTTTATTTTACAATAATAAAAATATACTGATATAGCATTTACGTTTTTGTGTATCGTTAATTGAGCAGTAAGCTTTTTTTCCTTCAGAAAACCAAATTATATCTTGCTTTAATGTGTCACAATTTTCATTGATAGTGGAAAGTTTAGTTGAATTTCGATTTATGTATTTTTTTTTTTTATTTTTTATTATTTTAAAGCATCGTTTTCGATGCAGGGAACTGAAAATGATGCAAGAATATATTTTATGAAAATTTTTCCTTTTTTTTTTTTAGATTAAATATGCCTTTGGAAAATCTAAATTAATTCGTGGACATTGTTGAAAGTTTAGTGAATTCTTGAAAAAATTTCGAAAAAAATTCAACAACCGAGTTGAAGTGAAATGCCCGATGTATAATACGGTCAAAATACAGATGCCACACACGCGACCGCCAAACAGCGGTACAATATTCTCTTGAGGGGGGTTAAATTAGCTTTTCACGAGGCAAACGTTGTAACCGTTCCGTGTGAAATTTATCTATGTATATCGCGAATAGGGAGCGCGAAATCGATTAACTCCATCCGGAGGGGGAGCACGGTATTGTATATATCGAGTATGTCAACGGCAAATTTATCTAATTGCACGCTTCGTCCAATTAATCGAGGAAAATCACGAATTGATTACACCGAATTGTTTTGGCTCAATTTTACTTTGGACCGATTGGAAAAAGCCCATTTTTTCGAATTGGCTTTCGTGTCGGAGTTTGACAATTTCAATCGAAGTCTCTTGGTAATTTCAATATCTCTACTTCCAATTGATCTCATTATTTTCATTTTTTTTTATTTTTTTTTTATTCGTTATCTATTTTATCGCTTCTTCGTAATCATCGGATCATTATGTGAAGCCTGAGAAATTTATGACAATATTTTCTACTGCGAGATTAAATAAAAAATTTCTTTTCACTCTGAAATTTTGTAGGAAAAAAACGTTGCGAATTAGCCCTTAAATTTCATGTAAGCAAAAAATATTGGAAAATTTATCAAGCTTAAGCAAAATTTTTCTTTCGCTACAAATAATTTTCAAATACGGTGTGAAGAAAATCGACGTATTTTTTTTTTTTTTTTTTTTTTGGAAATCTCTATTTTAAAATGTCTGAATTCAGAAGCGATACATGAGCGAATAAAATTGTTGTTAAAATCGAATAAATTAATTTATTCACTGGCGCGAGTTCTCTATATATTTGATTCGATGATGCTGCGACGCTGCACTCGCGAGAGATATCTTACACAGGCGGAAAGGTCCTTAACCCATCAGACTCTCGGATACATTGCCCGAGAGAGTCTCGCGAGTGGGTGGAGGGATAATTGACACCCTTTTTGACGCGGCGCGGGCTGCTCTCTCACCCTTTTACTCGCATCGATTTCTCAGGGTTGTGTGCAACGAGAGAGAGAGAGAGAGAGAGAGAGAGAGAGAGAGAGAGAGGAGATACGAGTGTGTACGATGCGCACCCCAGCTGCTTTCTCTCTCTCTCTCTCTCTCTCACTCTCTCTCTCTCTCTCTCTCTCTTCACGTCCATCGTCTCTGTGCTTTTTTCCTATATACAAGCCAAGAGCTTCTCTATATGCCTTCCCCCTTCCCTCCAGGCCATAACGGAGTGAGCCTCATCGGGCTCTCTTTCTACTCTCCGGTACACTCTGAATGCACTCGAAAGTAATTCAGTCGTTCATCGAGAGCCCAAGAGACAGTGACCTCTTATATTCTGAGACTCCAGTTAGTATATGAGCTTGCAATATTCCTATATTCTGATACCGGCCAATATAATTCACCTCGCTATATACGACGTAAAAAAAAAAAACAAAAATAAAATACTCCCGTCATAAGATTAATGCGAAAAGTTCATGCAAATGGGAAGTATACTTGAAGGGACATTAGACCAATTTTTTCATTCAACTGTCTCGTCGTTGTCTAACAAAAATTATGCCCATTTTAATGATATGTCATGCCGAACGTCAACGCGTAAAATGTGCATGAATGTTTTTCAAGGGCCACTGTGACAATTGAAAAATAATTTATGTGAATTTTGTTTACACACTAATTACACGAATTAGCCAAAAGAACAATAAACTTTATTCGTTGAATTTCATTCAGAAGCATTTAAATTTCTTTCCTACTCACATTTTTTTTAAGGAATTTAACTGTTCATCATGATTCAAAAGAAAAATCTCTACCTCGTATATATATCTCGGGTGTTTATTAATTAGCCTCTCTCTCTCTCTCTCTCTCTCTCTCTCACTCGCTTATGTACCCAATATGTGCTCCATAAAATATCTATTTTTACATCGGTGATGTCGCAAAATGAGCATTATCGGGAACAAAGCGAGACAATGCGTGAAAAGAGCGCGCAAAAAAAGAAAGAAAAAAATCCGCGTAATTATCCGGTTCTTCGAATTATCACGAAAGGTTGCATCGCACAGTAATCCGCACGGTATTGAATTTTACAGAGAAGAAAACCCGTCTGTGCAACGTGAAAATGACGTTGTTTGGTTTTTTTTTTTTCCTCGTATCTTTTTTTTTCTCATTCTTTCGTCACATTATTTCCGCAATTCGATATATCGGGGTAATCTTTCGAGATATACGAGGGATGAAGAAGCATAAATATGTATATATATATATATATGTATATATATATATCGTTAGTCGCAATGGCGGAGAGAAAGAGGCACTTGAATGTTTTCTCGGGAGGTGCGTATTCGTGCTTCGCCCTTCGTTGCCGATGAGGGAACATCCACGGGGTAATTTATGAACGATCGATGAAAAAAAAAGGCATGGTAGAAACGTGGACCAAGTTTTTATTCATCCATTTCATTTTTAAAGCCTCATTTCGCGAATTGAACGGTTCAAAAAAAAAATTCATTTCAAAGTTGTTCTGATTTAGAACAAATTCCCGATTTTTCAACACTTCCAACGAGCATATCTTTGCCTCTCCCGTATGAGAAATGGAAAGAAAGAAGCGAGAAAGGTTTTTAAGAATTCACTGGCTGTATACAAAGGCATATGCAAATTTTCATGAGTGATCTACATTGATAATTCTTTATTCCGATCTAATATAAATACCGAATTTACCGAGCTATTTTGAATATTTTCGTTCTGGTTTTTATTTTTAATCACGATGCGAGTTGAGTCATCTGCAAACTCAGAAGTCAATCTCGATTAGGAGTGTAATGATATTTCGAGGAACAAATACGATTCTTACTACTAAGTTTCGGAATTTTTTTCCGTTAAATAGGTCCCCTGATTTCCCAACAACTTCGCGCGTTGAAAGCTAAAAAAAAGGCCTCTGTATCAAAACCAGTGCAGCCCGCAGCATCCCGATTCGTTTTTAATGATAAAAAGAGCCGCGTCGATTCACACGGCCATCGCACTCTTTCCGTCTCTGGCAATTTAAAAAAAAAAAGATCGATCGGTATCATATTGAGGATGAGTCACGCAAATTTAATTGGACCAGTGGCTTGTCAGTGCCGGCAACCGTTGCACTGCATCAGAGACGACAGCGTGAATATATACATTTTTTTTTTATTAAAAAAAAATGAACGTGAAAAAGAGTAGACTCCTTTCAATTCAATTCTCAAATTTAAAACAAATTCAGAATTTTCGTGACAGTGCCCAATCGTGGTTTGATCGTACGTGGCACTACACGGCACATGTATATAAATAAATCGTTGAATATTTACGAGTACGCACGCAATTTCGTTTCGTTTTGTCCGTTGTGATGTGTCGATTACGAGTCTTGTTAAATAAAGTGTATATTTTTTTTTTTTTTCACGTCATGTACTAACGGCGAAATAAAGTGTCGGTGATAAGTGTCGAGGAAAAAAAATGTGTAGATAGTATAGACATTTTTTTTTTTTTTTTTTTTTAAAGAGTGAGAGAGATTGTTTTTGTTTGACTTACAACGTCGATTATTTGCATTAGTGTGAGGCCGAAGCTCAACACGAGGGGCTCGGACTCATTGCCCACAGGCCGCTCCAGCACGTTGTAATTATCCAGGAGGTCCTTTAGCAGCTGCTTCTCATGTAAGCCGCCACTTACCAGCCCTAACCAATTATTATTTCAGTCATGCCCAATCGAATCGACGTTATACACGGTGATACCACTTCTTTGCGTACATTCATCCCTTCAATTTTTCTTGCGTCGTATTAAAAAAAAGAGAAAAAAAAATGATAATCCTTTTTTCTAATTTTTCTTCGTCGATGTGTTCTACTATATACGTGTGAGTCTCGGGTCGATGTGCGAATTCTTACGTCGAAATTTTTCGAAATATCCAAATTATTACAAGAGAATAAAATGCATTATCATTATATGATATAATGAGTAAATGCTTTATTCATGACAGGTGTCAATGATTAATTCAAATTTCATTCGAATATTAAGAAATTTAGACCTTCGAAAGGTATCTTCAATATATCGAATCATCTGTGAGGTTCGAAAAAAACCAAATATATGATCCAATAAATGGCAGGTAACTGGTCTAAATTTATCAATTCTGAATCATATGAATTTCATTCGTTGTTAGGTGATGATATAAAAGTATTTAAGCAGCCTGAATTTCCATCGATATTGCCAAATATTTTTCTTCTTGTGAGAAAATCAGTACAGTAAAAATCATAATTCCGTGTTATTCAAGATTTTGGGGAAATATATGGTGAAATTGAGATTTTAGTTTTGAACGTACGGGGACTATAAAAGTGAATAGAGAGGACAGATTTTCAGATTTTCTAAGCCCCATGTTTGTGATTATATGCATTGAGCTTTCTCACCCCGCTTGTCACGCACCGCTAAAGCATATACGCGGTGCATATACAAGGGTTATTAATTATTGGTAGCTAGCGCTAGGTGAACAGCAGGGCAAACATTTTTAATAATGAAAACCGAAAGCTTTCCACTTGAAATTCTCCGAGGTATTTAAACACCATTTTACCAATTAAACATTAACCGGAAGCTGTTCGCTCTGTTTCAAAGGGAAAAAAAACATGGGCGATACAGGCCCTAACAATGAACAAACGTAAATAAATATTAATAAATTGATGAAAATACGTGTACCAATATTAAATGATAATGGACAAATTTTTACAGCGTAATGTACAGCATTTTTCAATGCCCCCCTCCCCATTGTTATGGAAAAACGTTATTCCAGATTGCCAAGGACAATTCTTAGGTTAATTTCTAAAGGCGTTAGAAAAGAAGAAAAAAAAAAGTAAAGATTAATTAATTTCTTGCAACGCGAAAGTTAGCAGATTGTATCCGCATATTCTCGCAAGTATATAGGGTGACAAACGGTTTCGTGAATAATCGAGAGAGCGTTAGTTAATGAGACAGGGGACTTGGCCACTGTTGGCTAAGGGGTGATCACCGATTGGGATTTATCACTGCAGGGGCGCATGTACCCCGCGCGCGGCTGCCTCGCCCGTATATGTTCGGCCGCTTCCACTAGAGTGGTAATAACGGTGGCTGACCGCACCAAGGATATTACTACTGAGCGTGAGGGACGCACGCGGTTCCGACCACCGGTGGGAATAAGAAGCTCGTATCATTGGTGAGCTCGTAGACGAGGTCATTCGAAAGTTCACTACCGGTATATATGAGGCATTTCGTGCCAAATTGATAGAGCCTTGTCAGGTTTTTTTTTTTTTTTTTCTATTATGCCGTAGGCCGAAGAATAAAACACGAATTTCACTTTAAATTAGCCAAAATGTATATTTTTTTTTCATGAGCTTGGTCGTTACCGATTAAATTTTAAAATCACAATTCTTTATCAATTTGTCAATCAAAATCAAAATTCGATTTTATATAGCCTTCTCTAACTATATTCATCGAACAGGATGGACACGGACAGTCAAATGAATTTCTAGTTAAGACAACGAAACGATTTTATTGTTCCAACTGACAATTAATTTGACAGCTCATGTCTGTCCGATTTATTCAAACTAATTACTTTATCATCTCAGTGTACGAAACGGAAGTAAAAAAAAAAAAAAAAAAAAAAAAACCAAACATTGTGAGGGTCATATAACCCTGTTGATTTGGCCTGAAATTCTTTCGAAGTATATTATACACATGTAACATCAGACCCTAACAACACGTGCCAGCAGCACTGGTACAAGAGTTCCGGCAAGGGAGCTGCGGAAGGGAAAGTACACACGGTATAAAGACCGAGAGTCAAGACCTCCCATGTGGCTAACATATATATATTCAGAGAGCATGCAACTTTGAGAGCGGTTTATCCTGCTTAACAGCCGGTCCACGAGAGACTCTCCGCGTCTGATGGAGAAGGATTGTCAAGGTAAAAGATAAATACAGCGTGTGAGGGGTTGTCCATTTGTTGCGTAAACCCTTCTCCAAGAAAATACACCTTCATCTACTCCTGTTTCGGGGCTTACTGAATAATAATAGCTTCTTGCAGATCCAAAACACTGGCGGAGTCCTAAGTTTGTCTTGAATTGCAGTGAGATTTAAAAAAAAAGCTACCCGATGTCGAGACTTAATTAACAAATGAGAAAAAAAAAAGGTTGAAAAACAAGAAGAAGGATTGCAACTATTGGATTGGTCCGTTTTATTTATTTTTTTCTCAAATAAATTACATTATCAAAATGTCTGGTTGGTTTTTGTTTTACGTAAAGTTGGCTAAAAATTTTTTTTAAATGCTGATATACTTTGACCGAATAATGTTACTTGAGCTACTGCCTTTCAAAAATGAGCACCCTAACGTACACGCGGTGTCCAGGGCACGTAATTATACTAACGAAACCTAATCTTGGCTGTTATATTTTTGTTTTCCCCGTCGCTAAATCGATCAACCGTCGATTTACCGATCGGTGATTTGTTTCTATTACGTTTCTCGAACGGCAGATTCTCATCTAGAGTTACCGGTCTCCGGGGATACAATCGGAGGCGAGTAACACGTGGAACTACCTACGTTGCCAATACGCGTATATATATACAGCCTTTGCTCTCCGATGCCTGCCCTGTGTACATAGTCTTTCATCATAGTCTATCGTTGAAAACTTGTTATCGTCCTATCGTGTAAACTTGAGACGGATGCTTTTCACCGGAAGGCTGTTTCCGCGTGTTCTATGTATATAGCGAGCTCAAAACGACCGAGAGACATCGACCTATCTGCGCTGCAACGTCAAAGACGCGTGCCACCATCGACTTTTGATTATTACACAAAACGCTCCTTCTCTCTCTCTCTCTCTCTCTCTCATCCTGCTTTATCGTCACGATGGGGTCACTTTTCAACACGTATACTTTACAAAAGAGGGAACAAATTTCGACGGGAAACGACGCAAAATTTACGAGGTCATACATACTTTCGAAGAGGGTCCTCCACGATGTCAGACTTGCCGGAAAATAATTTTTAACGAAGCTTAAGAAAAATTAAATTGAAAATTTTATAAAAAATGAAAATTTAAATGTAAATATGAAATAAATTGAACTTTTTAAAATATTTTTTTTTAATCCTGATTGAATAAAGTGTGACTCTAAAGAGGTTCAAATAATTGCACGCGGGCACAAACCGAATCTATGTATGCAAAACAGGAAGTCTGTGTGTATATGAGAATAGTTTTGTGTAAAATTATTTGGCAGTCAGTGTTTTTATAGCCCGGAGATTTTAAATAGCACCCCTTATAATTCAGTCGGAGGTAAAAAAAATGAATGCGAGATCAACACTTAAGACGATGGAACATCATTGTCAAAATTTGTAAAAATACAGAAACGAGGGAAGCGCGCGAAGAGCACTAAAGAAAACTGTAGGAGGGCTGCTGTTGTTGTTGTTGCTGTTTTTTTTTTATCAATAAACGCGAATGAAGAAAAAGTCCACGGTAGAAACTAGCCGGATTAAGGAAGATGAGACTGTATGTAATACAGAGAATCGTTAGATAGACCACGAGGGTATGAGAACGAGCTTCGGTGGTGGTACACATAGACACACATGCTAGCAAACACAGAAACATACAAGGATCGTATATTATACGCTGTTCGCATAGTTGGGTATAGTGTACGATCGGTGAGAAGAAAGTGGCGTGGCGAAGCGTGACTTCACGTCCCCTTCTGGACGAGTCGACACGGGGCAAAAAAGTGATGCTCGAGTGAGCGAGAGAGAGAGAGAGAGAGAGTGAAGGTAAGACCGAGGGGAGGAAAGAGGGTGCACACGAGGCAAAAAAGCACCCTTCGATCGAAGAAGAAAGCCGAGCCGGACGCGTGTAGCAAAGTGTATACCGAATCACGAGAAAATAAAACATTTGAGCCACATTTCTCCGGAGCACACTGACGCACGGTTTCCCTGTTAGACATAATGTTTTTTTTTTCTCTTCGTTTTTTCGCGACAACGGTCAATACCCCCCCCCCCCCCCAGCTCGAATGAAAAAGTTTCAGGTTTCTTTTCAATCTCTGTCTACTAATGCAGACGTAAAATAACCTCGCATCAGTAAATATTCCAACGTGTAAATATTCCGTAAATAATCCTATTCAGTAAATATTCCTACACACTTTGTGAAATATATATAAGTATAGCCACTATCGACCAGTGCAACAGTCTTTGGTTAAGACTGGAAAGTAAGGAATTCTTATATCTCAACTAAAATAAAAAGCATTATTTTCGTTATGACTTTATGACGCATGGATATAATAAGGATGGACAGTCGGACGTTGATAAATACTAAAAATTGCCATGAATATTGCAGCAAGGGCTGTCAATTGCAACGTAGACTGATTATAAATCGTGCTGGATTCTCTCTTTGCCAAATATCCCGCGAATAAACGAAATAACTCGCGCAAATTTATCGCAACAATTTAATGGCTGTATAATTATTCCAATAATAAGCTTAAACGAAGTAGGCGAATATGCATACATTATTTACACAAATAATCGAAAATATTTAAATGAAAGGAAAACAAATGTCCGCGCCAATTTGAACTTTCTCACCCCCCACAAAACTATACATTTGTTTTTTTTTTTTTATTTTTCAACTCGATCGAATGATACCCAAAGGAAATGCGCGACTATAATTTCTCTTGCATTGTATTTTATTTATTTTTTTATTTTTTTTTCAATCATTCGTCAAACGAAAAAATCATCACCTGAAAGCGGATTCCTCGAGGATCTCATTATCCCACGCCCCTCTTATTCTCTCTCTCTCTCACTCTCTCTCTCTCCCTTGCTCTTCTTCTCTCTGATGCTTCAACGTTTGCAGGCTTCGTAAAACTTCGGTGTTTATTTGAGCCTTCGCATGCGAGGGTGCAAATTGTATGCGAACTCAAAACGTTCGTCGTTGAACTCGCGCCCCACGTATATACCCACCGAGCCAGAGTTCCAGCGAGAAGCGCGCATAAAACAAACGCGATAAATGAAATTTTCCAATGTGCGTTCGTTGTTTCCGTCTCAAATATTCGTACTTTTTTTTTTGGCTTTTTGCTCACACTCGTTTCCATGCAAATCTCGCGTGCGAGCTTGTTTTACTTCATCGCGCTCTTTTTTTTTTTCTTTCATTTTGCATGCCCATCCTGATGGTTGAACGTTTAACGACGCCTTTATTGTAATTTTCTCTCTCTCTTTTTTTTCCCTAGACTTTATACTAGTTTATCTTATTTTCTACAGTTCTTTTGTTATTCCTAATTTTAAGATTGTTATTACTCTGTATCGATCTCTTGGCCACAAGGTTTACCATGGCCCAAATAAACAATCTATCAATCCATCAATCAATCTCTCTCTCTCTCTCTCTCTCTCTCTCTCTCTCTCTCTCTCTCTCTCTCTCTCTCTCTCTCTCTCTCTCTCTCTCTCTCTCTCTCTCTCTTCTGCCTTCAATTCTCTATTCTCCACATTTTCCAATATTCTTTTTATCGCTTTTATTATGCCTCTTTTCTTTCTTCGCTAAATATCAATCAAATAAAAACTTGAACGAAAACTCTGGTAATATTTATTTTCGAGTCTGTCTAATCTTAGAATTACGAGAGAGAGAGAAAGAGAGAGGAGAAGAAGAAAGAGAGAGAAGGATAGTTTCGCAATCAACGTTCTTGTTTCCTTTTGAATTTTCGTTCGTATTTTTTTTTTTTTCTCGGTTCACTTGGAAACTGAGACACGAGATGAAACTGAGAATCAGGGGTAGTTTTCTCTACCTGTATTCGGGAATAGAAAGGGAAGAAAAGTAAATAGAGAGAAGACGAGAACGAAATGCGCTGAGTGTGAGAGAGCGAAATATCGTCGAGTTTATATCTCGCCTCGGAGCCATTGTCCCTTATCTTCTGCGGGGAAAATAACACAGGAAATATACATATATATAGGAGATATAGTATACGCGATGTCACGAAACAATACCTCGAGCTAGCGGCATCAGGGCTCGGAGGCCTGGAGCTTTGAGAAGGACAGAAACAACGTGGCGCCCGCGCTTTTCTCGTTCGTGTGTTACTCTCGCGTCTTTCTTTTCTCTTCTCTCTCTCTCTCTCTCTCTCTCTCTCTCTCTCTCTCTCTCTCTCTCTCTTTTTCTCGCGTCTCTCGTTCAGGGTTTTCAGCTGAAAATGCGCACGCCACGCGCATCCTCCTCTCCCGAAGTTGATAGGGGAAAAAAATAATCTCGCCCTGAGCCGCGTGTCTGCTCCTTACTCTACCTTTACTACTGTTCGAATTGAAGGTATATATATTTACAGGGCGATTCAGAATATTTCGTACGCTCGATGATGATTTCCAACGGCCTACGGGGCATAACTTATTTAGCCTTTTTTTTTTAAACTCGCTATTCTTTTATTTATTATTTTACGACAGGTGTTCAGTCGATCATTGTCATATTGAATTGTTAGCTAAAAGTATTGAAATTTCTGCAAACTAGAGGAAGCTGACGAGGATTATTTAAAAGAAAAAAATCGCAATTGCGCAAACTGTAGCTTTTTCAAAGTGCTCAAATAAAAAAAAAGGATTATTCAACCAGACGAGTTAAAAGTTGAAACAGTTGAGAATCCTCTGAAATCACCCACGGTCGAGTATCCGACCTATTCTGAACGAACCTGTGTTATATATGTATATAATAACGCTGAGCTTTCTGGTCGCTTGCCTCTTACGTGTATAATAACCTAAGCCAGATCCCCGCGCGCTTCATTCTCCCTGCGTTATTCACAAAAGAAAACTCTGCCCCGGCACCGCAAGCTCTCGCGTATTAACGTGGCAGCTCTCATTTTTCCTTTTTTTTTTCTTAGCTCGATATCGAATTTGTAAAAAAGTTTACCAGATAAGAGTTTCGTCTAGTTTGACTAAAAAATAAACCGATTGATTATACATATTTTTTAAATATTCATCTTAATTTGAGATAGCCAAATGGACACTCGAATGATTTTATTTTCATGGCTAAATTGAGTTTACAATTGAATCAAGCAAAATTAGTATAAATTTTTATTCGGGTCAATCGTTTTTTTTTTCACTAAAATTTATTTGAATCTTTCAAAATTGACTGAAACAAAAATTGATCTCTTTGATCAAAATAGAATTTGTTTCATGACAAATAGAAAGATCATGGGGGGGGGGGGGGAAGGTGTTTGAGATGAGAAAAGTTTTTGGGATATCCGAGCAAAGAAAAAGTCTCAGGAGAAGAATGGAAATGATTTTTCATGCTGTGAGATGCAACGAGGTGAGCTTCCGTCGGGATGAAGAATCAGAGAGAATAAGTGAGGGGAAGGCAAAACGGAAATTGAGAAAGAGAGCGAGAGTACGCGTATATGTATGTAGACAAAGTTGGCGGTTTTCTTGCCAAAAAATCCCCGTCGTATACGCGAACATACACGGCGATTGGACGAATCGATAATTCACTGGGTCATGACGGAGCAAAAAGGGAAAGAAAGAGTTGGAAAAATAAATTTAAAAAACAAAGAATAAAAGTATAAAAAAATCGTGACAAAAAATATATAAAAGTGTGCCAAAGATCTATGGCAACGATTCGCGGGCAATACTACTCCTGATAATCAATGATTTTGGAAACGATGAGGGCGAGTGAAGCCAAGAGTGGCGTGATCCGGCCAGAGAGTAAAAAGCTAATACATATTATATATATATAATATATATATACATCCCAGAGTGGGTGTCTCTCTCTATCTCTCTCGCTTTCCTTCTCTGGGTTTACCGGCTCTAAAAGGTGTGGAATATCCCGCAGTCATTGACACACTGTTAACCCTTTAACAGTCGGTTGGACGATGCTTAATGTTTCCATCAAGTTAATGGAAATTTTCCTCCAGTTGGAAGTAAAAAAAAAAAATGGATTCAAACCCTTCATTAATGGAGAAAGCTCAGAAGCAAAGCACGGACAAAATTTTATCAATATGAAATGATAATTTGATACGACATTTTACTTTAATTCATATAAATACAAATTTGCGACTTATTTGGAGAATACGAGCGAAAAATGACTTTGGAGATTTGCAGGGTTTAATTGTGAGCCAAAAATATTAAAATACATTTTAAAGAGGAAGAGAAACATAACTCAAAGATCAAAATTATCAACGACGAACATTCGAGTCTGAATATTTTTGTTTCCGGTACGATTGAATTTTTCGTCTGTACCAATTTGAGGCTCATTTACGAACGATGTCAAGGAATTATTCCAACGAAAATTTTAACGTCTCACAATCGAAAAATAATTTGGACAAAATCAATAATTGAAAATAAAATAACAAGAAAAATGTAGTCACTCTACGAAATACATATAGGAAATGCACGAATTTTACTCACAATTTTCATAGAATTAAACTTCTGAATGAGACTGTATATGAAAAACATCCTGAAGGATTTGACTGTTTGTTGCTCAGTTCTCCGAGCTTTCCTAAGCGACCTATCCCCTGGCCGCTTCTCGATATCGTTCCAAATTAATCAAGGTAATGAACAACCCATCCTGCGGTATTCGGTATGCAACCTACAAACCGTGTATTTTCCCCATTTCCTATATATTCGAGTTGGCATAGGTAATATGCATCGAATCGTGATTCGGTAGCCGGCTATACCATACCGCTTATTTATATGTCATCTGCATACATGTGGGTATTCATAAATGTATCTGTGTGTGCGCGCGCGCGCGCGTGTGTATATGCATGGCATAGCGAATAACTGAAAGACAGACGACCGGAAGTTGAGGGGAAGAATGATGGGAGAGGCTGCGCATTTCCCAGAGGGAATTTTCAACGCTAGTTTCACATACACAGTCTGCAAAGGAGTCTACCTACACGCGATTCTGTATGCTGTGTGGACTCACGAGATGTGTCACACGTTTCGTTCATCTATATTGTATATATATACAGGATGATTGAGAATATGATGAAAAAGTACTCAGAACAACTACTTGAGTGTTTTTTCAAATTTCACAGGGAATAGATTTTCATTGAGAACATCAAATATCTCCATGAAAGTTAAATGTCTTCATGTAACCTGATCAGAGGTACTCACAAATAACAAAGTAAATTTAAAACTCATATTATTGTTATATTATGAATAATTGTAAAAAAAAAAACGTATATTTCTCTCATACTTGAGCATCCACGGCAAGTATTAATTTTTTAAAAGTAATGAAGACATAATTTTCGATTTTTTTTTTTTTAGTTTATCCCGCCAGTCACAAATTCGCTAGCTATTTCAGCGCAAGCTTGAAAATTTCGATACAAAATCATCAAAAAACTTTTTTTTTTTATCATACAATAACCAACGATTTATTACCCTCACTAAAGGTTGATTCGGAACAAACGCGGTGCTTAATGAAGAATAATGTATTTCTGTTGTTGCAAAATATTAAATAAATTCGATCGACGGAGATAGAGAAAGACAGTGAGAAACAAAGATTTGCAGAATAGCGTACGAAGGAGATCTTTTACGAACGGGATATATTATCCCATCGAGACCTTAATCAAAGTTTATAGCCAAAAATAATCATGATTTATATCGGCCCACATAAAAACCAGCCATTTATTATACATGTACGCTTGACAAGGGGAATCGTAAAGTACAAAAATTGACGAATATTTCGGGTGAAAGTTATCAAATATGCGTAGGGGGAGTGTCTCGATAAATTTCAATCGGGAAAGAAGATAAGCAAGAGGAAGTTACAGATAAGATAAAATTGTGGCAAAAGGAAATAAAGGCACTTAACGAAAAAGAAAAAAATAAGCGAACTAAAAAGAAATAGAGAGATAGAGAGAAAGAGAGAGAGAGAGAGAGAGAGAGACGAGGGTCCGAAAATTTCCGCAAATGGCCTCGAGGTCCTGTTCGTGTGGTCCAGAAAATGAAATGCTCATTTCTATTTGGCGACTACGTTGCGGTACAGCCCCCGGGTTTCTCGCAATTCTCGCATAACTAAGTCGTTTAATATCAAACCGAACTGTGCACCATCTCGTTCTTTCTGGTTCAAGCATCATTCGCGAAAGAGAGAGAGAGAGAGAGAGAGAGAGAGAGAAAGAGGAGAAGGAAAACGAAAACCCGAGGACGAGCTGAGTAATTATTTTGAAGGGAGCGAAGGCTGAGAGAGGAAAATACCGCGAGATACTAGGTAGAAATGACGAAACCAGTTAACTTTTTTGCCCTCGTGACAAGAGGAAAAAGGGACCAGGAATCCCAGGAGAGAGAAAGAGACGAAGGAAGAAAGTATACATACGCTAAAGAGGGTACGATAGAAAAATAAAGAGCGTCCACGTGGCGCCGGCTAGCTCTCCAATGTCTACGTAATGCCTTTTCGTTCGCGTGCAATCTTTTGGCAACCGGGAATACGGCTCCCCCGCTCACGTTTCACTTGGCATCGAAGGGAAAACGTAGCCGCATCCGTGCGACGAATATATCCCGAAGGGAATTCAGGAAACGGATGCTATACAAGCTACAAATTGAGAACGGCAAAATATCCATATACTTTTTCAACATGCTCGTATATACATTTATATGGATATATACGCGAATTTTTGGATTACAAGATACGTGAATATCCCGCTGCGGATAATGGTAGAAAAAAAAAACCACCCGAAAGACTGTAACAGCGAGAAAACAAACTCCGTGCAAACGCATTTGTTCTCTACCAAGATTCTAAATCGAGCAAGTATCTCGTGTAACAATAATGAGGTCAAAGGCGTGATAGTTTACATAGGAAAAGTCGATTTTACGTTAACAAAAATTTTCTTCAAAAGCCCGGAAAGGATATTTCACGAAAGGATTATGACACGTAGGAAAACATTTTGTGGGGGGGGGGGGGGGTCAAGTTAAATGGACAATGCGAAGGGTGACTTTCACGAATCAGGGCCCCTCTTATGACGAGGCTTCATACACATATACAGAAAGTATAGCTGCCCAAAGGCATCGCAAATATACACATAGCAGTGTGCAAATATTCTTCGGGTATATTATAGTAGCGCGTGACACAGCGAAAGGATATATTCGGAGACGAAGAGAGAAAGAGAGAGATACAATGGCAAGAGTTTCGACGATATATCTGAGTTGCATGTGCACAATCGGCCACGTTTGCAAATGGCAAATAGTTCAAAACATTGTTAATCCGTGAACTGATATATATATATATATATAAACGGGTTTGATTCGCGGGATCCTGAGGGAAGGCTTTAAAGACGACGAGGAGTAACAATGACGAGTGCCCGAGGCGAACTATCGTCGTGAACTCGTACTGTATATCCATCTGCATATACCATATGTAGGTGAATATACATATATATGTATGCATACATCTATTATATACATGTACATACATGCATAAATGGACCGAGAAATTCTGAAAGTTGGCACCTTTATAGGAAAATAGGAAGTTAGCTAATTTTCCGTCTGGATCCTTATACTTCTCGAGCACAAAGAGCAAATTGTACATTATTTTTCGATTATTCGGGGCTCGAAGAAGCTATCAATGATTCAACATGAAATTTTTCGTTCGATTATATATACATTGTTTACCCTTTCCCGGCAAATCATTCGAAAAATTTACTGAAACGTCTGGTGGAACACAAAAAAAAAGCGATTGCAACGAAGAAAAACAAATTTTCACAAATTGATAATACATTTTTCACGCTAATTATACGAAATGCATTTTTATTTCACTGCGATTTACACTCGAGTTGCTCCAATTATTTTCAGGGATTGGCGCAACGTTACGCGAATCGTATAATTACCGTAGAAAAAAAAAACAAGTTTGCCGCTTTTAGACATGCAGGATTGTTATTTATAGAGTCATGAATCCACGTATAATACGTGCCTATCGATATATGTATATAACGATGTATCTACGATCGAACGACAATCTACGTATGTGAGTCGACAAAGTGCTAAAACTAACACGCGTTTGTCGATGGTGTACGAGAGCTGTGTGTCGTCGGTGAGGGAATACGGAGCTTCGTCATCAAAAAGTTTTTAAAAAATATTTACGTTCATAGCGGGAGAAGGATGGATGAGAATGTTAGAGTTTGTCGGTTCGAGGGGTTTCCCAGTGGTGAGGTTGGTGAAATCGTTCTGGGGCAGAGAGACCAGGTCAAACGTACGGTTTTTCGAGCGAAAAACAATTTCGAGAACGTTACATCAACAGACTCATAGTTTTATAGATATATAGATAGATAGATAGAGAGAGAGAGAGAGAGAGAGAGAGAGAGAAAAGAGAGATAGAGAATACATCGTTGATTTCGTAGGGTATATGCAATGCAAAAATATAAATTTTTTTTTTCATTTTTGCGAAAAATGAGTTGGTTCACTAAAATCACTGCACCTTTGCCCAAAAGAGTTGAGACTCTATTCAGTAATTATTCTCTTCATAACCGTTTCATCTTTCAAAAGCCTCTTGGTTGATTACATTTTATCCGATGTAAATTGTTATTTCAATTTTCGGAAAAAAAAAAAAAACGTTTCGGATGGTTTGAAATAGAATTTTTGAGTTTCAAGGAGAATGACTAGCGGATTCGTGATCAGCGAGAAAAAAATACGACGTTACAGGGCCCTGAATGAAATTTCAAAGATCCAAGAATTTTTCGAATTTTTGGGAAAAATAAATGGAGTCACTGAAATCACTATAACTTTGCTCATTCTCTTCGTAATCTTTCAGGCTTCAGAGCGCCGCTTGGTTCATCTAGTTGTGATTGTTTTGTTTTTTTTTTTTTTTTTTTTTTTTCGATTTTGTGCATTTTTTCAAAGTCGGAACATCGTTTTTCCTCAAATTTCAAAGGGCTGTTCTCGGTATAAACAATTGAGATAACGATAAAACAAACTACATTCTCAAAATCTACTCGATGGCTTTTCAAAACACCCCCCATGAGTCTGAATCGATTGAGGAGGGTCAAGTTATAGCTAATTGAATTTAACATTTTGATATTTTCAATTTTTTTTTTTTTAACTGACGAAAAAATTAAATTTTTTTTCATATATTTTTACCTTTTAAGTTTATATTTGATTGAAAATTTTTCTTTTCTAGAGGATTAGAGGGATATCCATAAGATATTCTATTTTAAAAGTGTTTTAGTTTTAATGAAATTTTTTAATCGAGAATTTTCCAAATAATTGCGGTCAAATAAATAATTACTCGGCGCATCAAGGCCCTGCCGTGTCTTTTGAAATTTCATATTTCATAGAAAAAAAAAGTTGTGTTTGGTATAGAAAGGTCTTAATGCCCCATTGTGTCATTGTAATACACACGGCAGAGTGAGAGAGGGAGGACAAAATACGATTGGCGTTCCAGATCGTTCGTCTCTGTCACTCCTCCGTGAGTCTATGTTCCGTATATGCCCTACTGCAAGCCTATCTCGCGCTTCTTTTCCCTGTTACGTTCAATAATGCGCGCGCGTGACAGGGAGAGAGAGAGAGAGAGAGAGAGAGCGCGAGAGAGAGCTTTTTTGCCACGCGCAGTATGCGTAAACGCTACGACAGTTAAGTTCCCCTTGATGATATACAGATGTACAGTTTTATATATAATGTACAGAGACGAGGCTGAAATAACGGTTCATTTTTACGAGGGGACATTCTTGAGTGGAAAAATAAAATTCATTTTAAGCTCGAGGGAAAAAAAAAATTGCATTTTGAAAATAAACGGTGGATACGATGGTGTGAAATGAAAAAATAGTATAATATGTGAATTCCGTGAAGTTAAAGTTGCATCATGAAAATTCATTTCATTTATAGACGAAATTCAATTCTCGATTGAATTTTACGTTATTCGAATAACATTTTTTGTCCCCATAAAACTACAGTCAAATTTAAAAAGTTCGTCTTATTCAAACCTTGAGATATAATTCCGATGATTATTCAATCCTCATTAATTAATTTACGGGTAAAAATTGTGATTGAACCTTAATTATTCAATTTCAGCTTATCACTGAAGGCTGTAACATGAATACAAGATTTTTACATCAGTTATCAAAACTTGATGACGTTTAAGAATTTTTGTTACACAGCAGGTTGTTAATGGAGCCTCCGCTCTAGTCACTCGAGTGTTGGAAATTTTAGAATTTGTTTTTCGCACGCTTGTACATATTATTGAACAGTTATAGAATGCAGAATGTGCGTTATAACATGAAGAGCTATTTCGTGCAAATTATTCTAGATTCACTGTGAGTTTCCTCATTAACAAAAGATTTAATTTTTGTCCATTTTTATGGAAGAACGCCGTTTCGTGAATTGTTATTTTTTACAGCTAACCTTCTTTTCAAATGATATTACAATCAATTCAGCAGCATGAATCATCGGCAACAGTTTTCGTTTAAAAATTAAAATCACTTTGTTGGCAACGTCTCGTCTGGACGTTACAGCTATATGACAAATCGATATACAGCCTCCAATGAAATATTCTTTGAATTTTGAACAGAAAAACTAAACGTGCAAAACGGTTGACCTATTTGCAAATAATTCAATTGTGAATGGTATTTTGTGTTGACACACCTTTCAGCCTTGCTTGCCGAAACAAAAGTAGGTAATTATTTGTAGAAATTTATTTTACAAAAACTATTCAGCAAATTATTTTCATAATTGGGAGATTTATTTATCCAAAGTTTCTCGTACTATACACGTAAATTTCATGCTGAAAATATGGAGAACCGTGCAAGCTCGAGGGATGAGCTAAAGGAAAATGTTTGGTAACAAAAGTTTATCGAATTTATAAATTTACCACCAATTAATTATTCAAGGTGCACAATAGTAAGCTCTATTCTCCCTGAAAAAAAAAAAACTCTTTTCGATCTCTCGGAAAATTTTACGAACGAACAAACGATTTTTCTTCAACAAAGCAGAATGGAAAGCTCTCTTCAGTGGAAATCACGGCTCATGACTGTCGGTTTATACGTTATACATTCGTAAAAACAATTCCTAAAAATTCAGGAGTGATTTAGCTAGCGCGGAGCGAAATAGTTACCTTAATAGAGGCGGAAAGTTGATGGAAGGATTATATATACATATATTTGGATAGATATTGGACGCAAGAGACACCGAGAGATATTAGGTTTCCAACAAATCGTGATATATATATATATATATATATATAAATTCATGGGTATAATAGCAATGAGAGCATCCGAGAAGCCGTGAGGCTGCTACAGAGATATTATGCGAACTGTGGGTGTACGAAACTACCACGTATCGCAGTCGAGAAATCACCGATCGCCCGAGCACGTATGTATGCATCATTATATGTGCTAGTAGAATTCTAAAATATATATATATGTATATTTGAAGAGAAACAAAAGGGCCAAACTCCCATAAATTTACACTATAAACCATGCGAGTTACGCCTTTTTGTCTCTATCACATGTATACCCGTATAAATACATGAAAACTCACATATGCATTATACGTATAGACATATATAAATATATATGCATATAAAGTGATGAGACGCAAGATGTGGGTCACCGTCGTCGAATAATTATCATTCAGCATCCACACGCAGATTCACACAAGCGCAAAATCGCGCGCGCACCCAACACATTGATATTGCATAAAATATATTGTGGTAAATATTTTTGACAAAAAAAAAAGTTCGTTCGTAGTACAAATGTGCATAAATATTTTACTAACGAACGCATCTTTGCATTTATCGAAGAGAATAATGTCTGCGTGTGCGTGTGTGTGTGTGTGTTGGGAGCGCGCAAGCTTATACTTAGTATATAATGTAAAACAAAACAAAAATACACACCGTGGAAAAAAAAAAATAATATTAACGGCGGGGCCAAATAAAAAAGCGACAATGAGAAAAATCGGCCAATTTCTCACGCCAGACGGAGCATCATTTGCCTATTTTTCGTTTTTCACGCTTTTACAACAGTTTCAGTATTTAATCGATATTTTTTAGCTCTCGTTATTTTTATTGATAATAATAATAATAATAATAATAATGACAATATGTGATGGACATAGAGTAAGATATAAGTCAACAATCGTATACATACGCGTGTATACGCCTCTATTCGTTCGTATGTTTATATGTGATATATTTTATATGTTTATATGTGCTTATAAATGATAAATAAAAACGATAATAAAAAAATCCACGTCAAGTATTTCCCTAGTGTATATTTCTTCTTTTTAATTGCCCCGAGTTACATGATTAAGGGGATCGAGTTGCCTAAAAATGATGAAAAAGTTTTGGAGCATTGAACGAGAAGAAAAACTTTCGTGTGTTTCGTTCAACACGTTTAATTTCATTATTAGCGGATTACTCGATCCCCTTATTAGGCAAGACTGGATAAAAATTCCAAATGCCGGATAACGGTTTGACGTGTATGCAGAGAGAGAGAGAGAGAGAGAGAGAGAGAGAGAGAGAGAGAGAGAGAGAGAGAGAGAGAGAGAGAGAGATGGAAGGTAATGGGAGCGAGCGCACGCAAGCTGGTCAGACGGTAATTCTATTTTGTTCTCGGAACGGCAGTAGTCGCGGCATTAACTAGTCAGACCCCGAGCTCCGTCTATGGGTCAAGGCGGCCCCAGTTATGTAACCCGCGATATTGAGCCATACCGGTCAGCAACTTCGATATATTACTTATATACTATCACCACCCGAATGATCAACTTGATTATCATCGCTTAACAATATAATTTATAATTTCCATTATTTATAAAAATGAAAATAAATTCGTCCAGGTCTATTGTGACATTTATTTTCCGGCGTTCGATACAAAATTACGTTAGCTCCAATATTTTTTTTTTAGTTAAAGTCTCTTCAGTTCAAGAAAAATGTATGGGGAAATTCGAATTGCAAATAATTGTTGAATTTACTACTGAATATCGAACTTTAATTCAAGCACAGACGAAAAAAAAAATTTGCTCAATGTTAAGTAAACTGTACTTAATTTAGTAGTAATGATCAAACATTCATTTTATTACTTCCAATTATAGATTTGTCAATATTAAAAGGATGTACCGGCCGTAGAGTCATGTCCAAAAAGTCGTGAGCTTTTCAAGAACTGTTTTTGGGGCTTCTTTGTAAACAAGCAACATATTTTTTCCATGGTCAATCTAATATATAATCTGTCAAGACAGAAAATGATATATAAGTTATGTCTACTGTAAATTTTGATTCATTAAAAAAATGTCAATATTTCCGTCAGTGAATTCTCGCAAAGTCTTTTGGAAAATATAAAGAGCTATAAAAATTTTTAATCCGACCATTATTACGAATATTTCAAACGATAAAATTAAAATGAAAATTCTCTCCTCGGCGATTGGAATAAAAATTTCTTCGTAAATTGATCTTTTTGTACGTTCATCCTACATTAATTTGACCAAACGAATGATAATTAATGAAGACGTGCTTATGAAATATAATAAAAATAATTTTTTAAGCATTGAATAATTTTTGGACACGACTTTTGACACATCCGTCAAGCTGGAGTCTTTTCTCAGTATAATTCCATATAAAATTGCTCATTACGAAATACGAATGGACTCGTGGCTCTCGCGAGATTGGTATCTTAAAGGGGATAAGGTGGAAGCGAAAAATCAAGAGATACATTGCTCTTGAACTGTCCGAAAAAATCACGATAGTTAAATTTGATAATTACTTGATAAGATTATTTCGACATATGTTAACCGGAAGTCGAGAATACGCCTTGAAAACTTGTATAACCGATAAAATCGTCTTTCTATACGTACATTCTCTTCGCTTTTAGCGTGAGATAAAGATATCACGTATCGAATAACCTCGCGAATTCGATTCAGAGTTGTCTCTTATTCTCGATTCAGACTCTCTCTCTATCTCTCTCTCTCTCTCTCTCTCTCTCTCTCTCTCTGTCTCAGAGTCGTATTACATTTTTATCGCAAACGTGTTTATCCAGCATTTGGAGTAATCGTGGATTATTATCGCCATCAACAGATTGAAAAACTAGTTGATTTCGTGCTTCCGTTTCCCGTTTACCCACGTAAAAGAGTCATTTTTTTAACAAATGAAAAAGCTCCCTATAAAAAAAAAAAAACAAGTACGTGTTTGCGAGTGTAAATTTTGTCTGCCTTGGTACGAAAATTTTACACCCGTAAAAAAAAAGGGGCATTACATTTATTCAAGCCAAACAAATTAAACGTGTAAAAAATAATATTCGTAATTAATTGATAAAACATGGCATCGAGATAAAACAAATTTCACTCGAACTCGTAAAACGTTTTTTGCATCGAGAAAATGTTTTTCAGTTTATCAACATGCATGATGTGGAAAATCACCGATCCCGCGATAGCAGCGAATAATAAAAATTAAAAATAAACGATACATCATATATAGAGGCGAGATACAGTGAACGTGTGTATCCAATTGTGATGTGTGGATGATCGTAAGTTAGGTGCTAGTTTCATTTTTTTTTTTCATTCTTTTCGTTTTCTTTTTATTTGTTTATTGTTTTTGTTCTCTCGTTCAATGATATATATGTATATAATATATATTTATTATATACTGGAGAATGACTCACCCGATGCGGCAAGGGCGATCGCCGCTATGAGGGTCCAGCAGCGTTTCATTTTCTCTCGTTACACCGGTTGGCGTTGTAACCGGATGTTTATGAAAGAAAGAATGGAAAAGAGGGTCCTTGGGAGTAAAAAGAGGGAAAACGAGTGAGATAGAGATGATGAAGGAGGATCAAGAGAGAGATAAAGAGAGAAAGGGGCCTCGTAGAGAGAGAAAGAGAGGGAGAGAGAGCCCCGTGCGTGTGTGCTGGTTGCCCTCGTCGTCACGTGGTCACCTGCACACGGCAAGTTGCCTAGAACGTACGCTGATGAACGACTGCGACGATCATCAAGAAGTATGATAATAGCAAGCCAATCGATGCTTTACGTGACAGCACGATCGACGAGCTTCCCATCATTTTTCTTTCGGTTTTTGTAGATGTTGTTGTTGGTTTTTTTATCCCCCCCCCCCCCCCCCCCCCCTGGTTTCTCGTTGTCAGATGACCGATTTTCCTTTTTCTTCCCCTCTATAAAACGTTGATTTGCCTGATCGACGTTACCACCCGAACTCAGCCCCCGCGAGAACCAACGAGATGACGATTTTTTTTTTTTCTCGTTCTTTTAGCCTGGATTTACAACAGCGACGCGAAGCACAGCGATAAAAACGATGAGTACTCGAGTTTCAACGAAATTTCGCGATTCGCGACGACGAGCTGTCTCGTTTGTCTCGTTAATGAATAATTTCATCAACGACGAGTCACGAATTTGCCATCTCGACAGCGTCGTCGTTCTCAGCAATGGCAACAACGACTCCTGACGTAACGACGATGCTTTCTCGTATCTTTCACGTTTCTCACAACACCGGTTGATTCTAACTCCTGCTACGTCTTCTCGAGGCATCATGAGGCATCGACATTGTACCACGAGCCACTGGCAGTAGCGAATATATATATCGCCCTCTAATCACACGTCAAGCTCAACAACGTCACCCTCTCTATCTCTTCCTTTTTTTCTCTATCTACCTATCTATCGATATTTATATATCTCTCTCTCTCGTTTGCTCGCACACAAAAACACTTAACTTTACGAGACCCTTTCGTTTTTCTTCCTCTGCTCTCGATGATTTACTGCGATATTACGATTTATCAGCACTTTCTTTCACTACGAGAGTGTGTTTGTATGTGTGTGGGTGTGTGTGTGTGTGTGTATGTGTGTGTCGTATTAGATAAATGAGAAAAAAAAACAATTGTTTTGCCCCTCGAATCCAATCGATGATTTATATATTATATATATCTTTTTTTATCTAGAATTTCCACCACAATCGAAAACACTGAGGCTACGAGTCTGCGAAGCTCTGACTCGTCAATTCGACTGCCCCTGACGATAATTCCGCTTGAAACATTTCTCTGGTTCGAGCTCACTCTCTCTCTATCTCAGTCTCTCTTGAGGTCTTTTCGAGGTATTTCTGCCCCGATCGCGGAATACTGGTCTAATCCCGGATGAAAATTCGTCTGCTCATCGAAGCCTCACGAGGCTGGATTACCAGGCCTGTGTGATTTCCTCAGTTCAGATGTTCTCACGCGGATTTTCACCGTAGCATCTCTCGGCGCTCACGATTCACCGTATATTCTCTCAAAAATCTCGTCGAATTCGTTATTATATTCGCCTTTTCGCGCGTTACGCGAATTTACTTTCTAGCCTATTCGCGATTATACCGTATTCTCTAAACTTTCGTGAAAAATAGAGTTTCGTTTATCTCGCTTCCTCTCTCATTCTTTCTCTTCTTTTTCTTCTTCTTTTCACGGTTAAAATATGATCCAGGTTATGTGTATGTTTTTTTTTCCCTCTTGATTTACAACGAAGATCTGCCCTCGCCGGCGATCAACGCTGGACTGATATTCATTTAGCCGCAGAGCGCAGCAGTTCGCGCTTTGTAGTTTTCCCCTCTCTCCGTTACTTGAGCTATATCTATAAGGGATTCTGGCTCCTGCTGCTGCTGCTGCTGCTGCTGCTGCTGCTGCTGCTGCTGCTGCTGGTATAGCTAGTATTATAGGTGGTTGGTGGTGGAGGATTCCTGCCAGTGTTCCACACGGATCACATAGACCCGTCGTCGACGGGCTGGCAAACGAGATGGTAGGGTCGTCGTCGACGACGGCTGATGCCGACGAAGACGACGACGACGCCGAGAACGACAACGGCCACTACACCGGGGTGTGAGGGTCTTCGAGAGCGAGCGAAATCAAGGAGAGAGAGAGAGAGAAAGAGAAGGAAAAAGGGAGAGAGATGGCTGCATGGTACATACCATGCGGTACACCCCTCGAGCTATAGTGCGTTCCAGCATCCACAGAGCCAGGAGTTGGAGGGAATCGTTACTATGGCAAGATCAATATGATAGGACCGCGCATGCCTCGGGTAGCCTTATGCTTGCTCCAAAATCATTCTATCTCTCTCTCTCTCTCTCTCTCTCTCTCTCTCTCTCTCGCTCTCTCTCTCTCTCTCTCTCTCGCTTGCTCTCTTTTTCTCTTTCTCTCGCTGGACCGTCCACCACAAGCCCGCGCGAAAGCATCAGCGCCGGCGTGATGCATCTTCGCCCACCGAAAGTTCCTCTTTTGCTTCTCCGTATGTATCCGCGACTCACATCAGTCGAGTCGCGAGTCACCGAATTTCGCGAGATTGACTCGCTCATCCTCAAGCACAACGGATTAATTTACGATTATACACGCAGCGTCTTCGAGACGTTGCGCTGCATAAACGCGAAATCTTACAGGGCGATGAGACACGTTTGATCAATCAACGAAAGCGAGAGTCGAGCATATTAGGTGGGATGGGCTATAATCTTTGTAAATCCTGATTAACGAAAAAGTTTTCATGTTTATCATTATTTTAGCAATTTGGTTTTTCTTCAATTTAGCTTCCTCGGGAACGAGAATAAGAGAGCAATATGCTCAAATTTCTAGTTTGAAATGTTCTTTTTTTGGTTTTAAAAAAAAAATGAAAAACTTTATCAAAATCTTGACGGCTTTTGTCAAAATTCTTTTGAAAGTTCAATACTACGAACAGGATTATCCTCTTGCCTATTTATGAAAGTCAAATATCGTTTTGAGATTTATTTTATTTCCATTCAACAGAATATATTTGAAATTGGAAATTGAATTATTGCTAAATCAAATAATATGCTTCTCGATTTTCATAAATTTTCATTGCCATCATTATCAGATAATTCAATGAATTATCGATGAAAACTTAATCATTTTCTCGACAGGGCTATAACTCTGCGTAAAATAAACTTGAACATTTTTTTAATTCACCATTCAATCTTGGAGCCCCTTTTTGCCCTGAAAAAAAATGCAATTTACCCTTAGGTCGTGAATTTCGAAATTTTGAGAAAAGGCAAAGTCATTGCCGATGCTTCTTTCCGCTCAGCTGGGGCCTTTTTCACGTAGACACAATTTTTTATTTCCCAGGTGTCTCTCGTCGTACGAGAACATTTTCTTTCCCTCTCTCTCTCTCTCTCTCTCTCTTTTTCTTCAGCCCCGAATATACCCCATATAACGTTTCTCGTAAAGGGTATCACATTGCCCAACAGCGAGACCATCTAGTTAGTCTTCATTGTTATTCGATATATTTCGCGTCTCGTATACCAATATATCAGTGTTACCGCGCGAGAGACCAGAGTGCTTATGTATTATGTAGCATGAAATATACCGACCTATATACGCCGAGAAATCTTTGTCTCTGGCACGCGGGAAGAGAAGGGGGAAAGGGAGACATTTTGTCGTAGCGGACATTTTGTCCAAGTCATAAAATTATTTTCGCTTAATGAGAAAACATTCCCAAATATTCATGATTTTTTTCCCGTACTTTTTTTTAGAAGAATATTTTTTTTAATTTACGGAGTAACAATTTGAAAGAATTTTTGCCGGATATTTTTTTCTTTTATTACGAATTTTTAGAAAAATTTACGATTTTGGGATCGACGCTATTGCGGAGAAACATCGAATGTCGGATAATCTATCGAATATTTTGTACCTTCGTGGGTTAATGGGCTGAGAGCTTTTTCGTTGTTCAGGAGAATGAGGATAAGACCGCGAGAGACGATATTGCCCGCGTCCAATATTTTTAGTTCGACGCGAGTAGACAGGGTCGCGAGAGAATTTTGACAAGTTCGAGAAAAATATGATTAACCGATATACAGGATGATGGATTTTTATGAGATTTATGCCGAGGAGAGTCAATCTCGGGAGCGAGAGAAGATATGGTCGTGAGTGTTGGGAATTTCAAGTAAAAACGATGAAAGATATCATTGAGCTTTAAATATTTAAAAAATTCAATAATTAAGATATTTTAATTTTTCAAAGATTATCTAGAACGCTCGATAGAATTTTGTTGCCAACAAGTGCAAAAAAGAGGCTTAGAAGAGGGATAGAAATATTTTATGGTCACTGAAACTATTGTAAATGTTCCGTTGCGACCTTTTGTATGGTTCGAATAGCTAAATTATTGTTCGCATGTAACCAAAATAATTGTTGCTGAAAATCATAAATTTATTTCTATCACGTCTTTCGCCATACTTTTTTCTCGGTGTACGTGAGCTCGTATACAGGAAATGTGAAGAGCTCACGAAGTATCTTTCTCTCTTCTGGTTTGTACGACGCTCGCATCGTTTTCTCTCTCGCGGGAATAGATCGAACTCTTCATCAATCTGTCCACCGCGGATGAAATTTACATACAACGTGATATATACGATTCTGGTATCAGTTGTGTTGGACGATGGTGCGGGCAACCATGGAGGACTGCACGGTATATTCGGAGAAAGGAAATTCTTTGTCGATCATCGGGCTCCAGGCCAATTATACTATACGGTAAGCCTTGCACCGTTAGTGAGGAAGTGAAAAAAAAAGGAGACAGATCGTAAAATTGACGTGACGGAATTACCACCCTACTCGCTTTTTTTCCCATTCATCGTGTGTGTGTGTGTGTGTGTGTCTGTGTCTGTGTGAGTCTGTTTTTACTTGGCTCCTTTTTTCAAATCCCCCTCCTGCCCCATTCCCATCATACCTCGACGCTTCAGAATTATTTTTCTTCTCCCTGCCATGTGCGAATATCCGGGGCAAATTCTTAATTATCTTTCGTTGCCACGGGCGTCAAAATGAGAGAGAGAGAGAGAGAGAGAGAGAGAGAGATGGTCCACCGTTGGACGAAAAGTGAGGAAATTGAGCCATCTATCCACCCGATTGTTCTAAGTTATATATCCATGTATAGATCATGATTAACTGATGAATATATAAATGTGTAAAGTTGTTGGAATTTTTTTCAAATAATTTCCATTTAATTGCACTTTTTGATAAAAGCGACTCATATACTCTGACCTTTTAAAAAAAAATTCTCCCGTCTTATAGTAATGATTTTTTTGAATATTCAAAGGCTGCTCTGAGTTCTTTGTATTGTCAAGAAATGTATTTAATTTTAAAAAAATTATCTGATTAATTAGTTCGATTTCGATTTATAATCAACTGTCGCAGGCGAGATGACGATCCAATGATAAATTCTATTTATACCGATAAACAATGGATAAGTTCATTTATCGAAGTATTTCGTAAAATGTTAAGTAAAGTTTTGGGGAGAAATGTATTTTTTAGGATTCCCAAAACAAATTTGGTCATTTTCATAGCAATTGAGAGATTAATTAATGCCGGGAAACTATATTATAGTGACGTGCATTAACAAGGATGATAAGAATTTGTAATGTTTTTTTCGATGTAAGAAGTAACGCTTGTCGTCAATTGAAGATGACTTACAACTTACCTAGAGAACTCTGAATTCACGAAAGTAGGTAAAGCGTCCCGGAGAAAACGCAAAAAAATGACGCCTACCTGTAATGGCGCCACTCTCCGGAGTCACATTTCGCTGCTCTAACCTCGTGTGTCAGCTGTCACTGCTGTCAGCTGTTTGCCGGCTATTTACGCGTTATCCATCAAATTTACGTAAAAATAAAAGTCAATATTACCGTAATGAGTAACGCGATAAATATGAATTGGTTGAGCTCAGCCGAGGGTGAATCATTGGTGCATCATTTTTACGACAGTTCGACGAAGAAAAGACGCTTTTACGGTAATTAAATATATTTATTTATATCATAGCAAGTTCGTTTGTGCAGGTGTCGCATGCGATAACTCGCACGATAAAATAATTTCTTTAGAAAAAGAAGAAAAAATGAAAGAAGAATTACCTATTTGATTTATTTGTAAAATTTGTTTTATTTCACACGAGACGTGAAAATCAAATTTTCTCATCCACAGTACAAGGCTTTTCTGGAAAAAAATTCCTGAAAAAAAAAAATATTTCAAAATCTTTTAGTTGAAATTTTTTAGGTTTAAATATTTGTTTTTTTTTGTTTAGCAAAAAACCGTGAAAAGAACGAAAAAAGTATATTTAAATAAATAAAGATAAAAGTATGTATATTTTTTTTTTCGATACACCTGATATTTCGTATATATCGTAAAATGTTTTTTTTTATTTGTTTGTTTATTAATAACAAAATTGCTGTTGTATATACATAGCTTTGTGTTCGTTTCGATACATCTCGTACTGCTACATATCATACATCATTCTCGTACACATAGTATATAAGAGCGCACTCAATAACACCAAGCAAGGGAAGACCCAGATAAGCAACTTAACTAAGTCTAATGTAAACCTAAGAATAATAACGAATACAAGTCAAAACGAATACAAGGAAAGCGCTATGCGCTCAATCTCTATTTATTATCTATCCGCCGCAGCCCTTGCCAGTATCGCATGATATATTTTTTTAACTCTACGCTAAACCTTTTGCTATCTTGCAAAAATTTCTCATCGAAATATATTTCATAAATTTTTCATATATCTCGCGCGCGCGCTTTCACTTTATTTCCATGCGGAAAATGCGAATTCTCTTTCTTTTCCAAGGAATTCTGGAAAGACCAGCCTTGCCATCCTCGATCGAGGAAGTTACGTACAAAATTTTCATGATCGGTAGGCCCGGCGCTGGTAAATCCTCCGTGGTCAATCGTTTGTCAGGTATCGTCCGCGAGAGCGGCGGTTATTCCGAGACAAATGGTATTCGTAAGACAACAATTTTTTGGCCCCTCAAAATATGGGACAAGATCGTTCTCTTTAAGCTACATTTTTGGGACACCTCCGAGAACAGTATCAAAAAATACAATCACATATTGCCGGTTGAACAAAATTTTATTTTAAACCTTTTAGTGTAGACAAAACATGCGAATAAATGAATTATTATAAAAAATTTGATTACCTCGGCCCAGGCCTGCAGGGACAAGGTCGACGCTGTATGCTCCGTATTTTCGTTTGACGATGCGACGAGCTTTAGGGACATACCGTATCTCATGAATTCCATGACCGGTACAGCGGAAAATCCAGCAAATATAGTCATCGGTACAAAGTTAGTAATTTCATTTTTTTTTTTTTTTTTTTTCATGCTTCAAGCTTTTATCTTCAATTTAATTGATCGTACTGGCGAGATTTGACAAAAAATTAAAAATTAAAAAAAACAACAACGCGTTCGTACTTTTAGATACCAGGCTTACACGTCGATGACGGTGAGCGACGGTCAGGTGAAAGAATTCGAGGACAGATGGAAGATAAAAGTAATCAAGATGGACACGAAGAAATCTTCGGCTAGATCCGAAATACTCGATTGCTCGTATCACATGAATTTTATATGCAAAGCTCTGTGGAACAGAGATCAGGAATTCATATCGAAGCAAATAATACAAGTTTGAGACTCAATTGGTAAAATAGTTTTTTTTTTTTCTTCTTCTTTCTTTACTCAATACATTGCCAAAATTTTCACCTGTTCGTTATGACTCTTCTTTTGTATATGAAAAATAATCAAAAAATATATGACTCAGCAAAAAAAAAAGAAAATTTGAAAAAAAAATTTTATGAAAAATTTGAAATAAAAATGTTAAACAATGCAAGTATATTTCTCAATATATTTGCGAATATTTCGTAAATAAATATTGAGAAATATACTCGCATTGTGTAACATTTTTATTTCAAATTTTGCATAACATTTTTTTTCCCAATTTTCTTTTTTTTTTTTCCTGAGCCTTTAGATTGAATTTCTCCATCTGGACAGAGATGTATTCCTTTTGAAAAAAAGTTCGAGGAATTGAAAAAAAAATTTTTCAAATTTTTCAAAACCGTCATAATCGTTCAAAAATCGATTTTTATTTTTTAAATAGGTTTTTTTCCATGAAAAGTGTAAAATCTTGCGTTCTAAAATTTTTTTTTTTTTCGTTATCCTTGCAAACAAACACAACAAAATTGATTTCTTAGCAATTTTTCGCTCCGACACACTATTTCCATGGTAATAAAATCAGGGAGAAAAAAAACAATAAAAAAATCTCATTTTCCTGTAACTTCATCCCTATCAGTGCCACCACATAAATTCAATACATATCAATATTTTTGTTTTAAAGAGTACTATATATCATATGTCGGTTGCAGAAAAATTCAAGATATTAAGATTTCGAAGCGGTCATGTTGATGCGGAATGCCTCATATATAAATACAGCGTAAAATGTGTGACGTAATAATGTTATATTTTTCAATTTGTTATAATATTAACGGAAATTTTGATTCAAATAAAAAAATAAAAAATACAGTAGTAAATATTTTTTTCCCAAATTACCAGATTTTGTAATAAAAAAATTTCATTTATACTCCAAATTGTATGTCGCGCTTATGTATGTAACTATATTAACATCCGAATAGATCGAAACAAAAATGGGGAATTCGGGTCGGAAACAAACGCCATTTTTTTTTTTTTTTTTTAAGGCACAATTATCGGGAGACGATGTTTTATTTTTTTTTTCATCCAAGGAATGTTTTTATTTTCTTATGTTGCGCATTGAAAGTAATTTTTGTTCGCTCGTTCGGAGTTCCTACGAGGCTGGCAATTTTAACAGCGGACAGGCCAAACAGTACAGCCCTATGGCCGAGGAGACGGAGCCGAACAGGCCAATTGCGCCGGGACTGAATTTCGCGTAACCAAGAGCCGACAGCGGAATAAAGAGATCGCAACTATTTTTAATCGTATCGAGTAGAAGATCAACGCGTTCGCCGAGGGTCAGAATCGTGCCTATCGACTTTTTTATCGTCATATTGCTCGTCGGTTGAATAAATTTCGCTGCACCGATGGCGTTTCGTCGCTCGAAGTGTTGTAAAATTTCGTAAAAATCTCTCGCGAGATTCATGAGAATACCGAGGAGCCAGTAGCGATGCGACAGCAGCGTCCATTTCTCTAAATTGACCCTCACGACACCGGCTCTGCTCAGCCATATGACATGATCGGCCAGAAGAAAAATGGCGTTCGTTATTCTCGAAATGGTCATGGTTATTCTTATAGCCGGATTCGGATATCTCATCATAGCCAGGGCAGAGTACAGGCTGTCCAGACATCGTCCAAAGTGCAGTACTGAAATAACAAAATGGCCGACCGACGCGGGAAAAAAAAAAACAATTGAAATATTAAAAAAAAAAATCTGCAAATAAAAACACAATAATATATCCTCCGCGACTTTCAATGATTCTTTCTCTTTTCTCCGATTTTTTTTCTTACAGTGCGCGCTCTCTTATATTGCCGCTCAAAAGCCCCCCCAAGGGGAAGAGAATTTCCAAGAAGTACGGTACCCCCCCCCCCCCCCCCGCTATCATCGCTCTAACTCGAGTCGCGAAAATTTTTCCGGCGTTCTCTTATAGCGCTTTTCACTGGGGAATTCAGTGCAGATTTTTACATGCGAGTGAGTGAGACAAAGATCCACTGAGTACATTATGTGTCTCGCTTACTCTCATCCGAAAAACTTGAGTCGGTGCGCATTCGGTGCACCAGCGGGAAGCGCTATTCATACGCCGCTCTCTCGTTGGCATATTATTTTGCATACATTAGAGGAGTCCTTATTTTGGTCATTTTCGAATTTTGATTGCATCCTCTCGTAGAAGGGTTCCAAATAATTAAAAAAAAATATCCCTAAAATTTGAAATTTTTATCTGAATATTAACACATGCCCCAGAGCTCCGGAAGTTTCCCTATTTGATTAACATTACGTTTTTACTGAACTTCATTCAAAAATCTGCTACACCGACAATAAGTACGAGAAAAATCTAATTCCGGTTGGAATCTCTTCAGGAATCCCGATATTATTTTATCGAATTTTGAGAAATTCAAAATTCAAAATGGCGGACCCAAAATGGCGGCTTTAAAATTTCGAAAATGCTCAAATCCACTCAAGGGTGAGCTTGAAAAGGTCTATGATCAAGAAAAAATGAATTACTTATCAAGAATCACAGAACCTAGCCTTGATACGCATTCCATCTGAAAAATTGTCACTCACAATTGTTTCTTGAAATTATTATTATTTCTTTTTTTTTTCAGAGACAATTAAAATCGTTTGTTAAAGACAAAGCTTCATTCGCCAACGATTAATTTGAGTACAACATTCATCATTGAGTGAATGAATCGGATCAATCATTTTAATTCATTCAAAATATACTATGACAAACAACAATGAATCATTTGAAATCAGGAGGTAAAAACATTTACAGCCGTAATTTTGGGTCCGCCATTTTCAATTTCATATTTTCGACACAAAATTTGACATCAGCGACCCCCAAAACCTTTTCAAGCTGACCCTTGAGTGGATTTGAGCATTTTCGAAATTTTAAAGCCGCCATTTTGGGTCCGCCATTTTGAATTTAAATTTCTCAAAATTCGATAAAATAATATCGGGATTCCTGAAGAGATTCCAACCGGAATTAGATTTTTCTCGTACTTATTGTCGGTGTGGCAGATTTTTGAATGAAGTTCAGTAAAAACGTAATGTTAATCAAATAGGGAAACTTCCGGAGCTCTGGGGCATGTGTTAATATTCAGATAAAAATTTCAAATTTTGGGGATATTTTTTTTTAATTATTTGGAACCCTTCTACGAGAGGATGCAATCAAAATTCGAAAATGACCAAAATAAGGACCACTCTAATACATATAGTCGGAGAAAAATCGGATCCGCGCTAAACGTGCATGCATTGCGACGGTTGAACCCGCTGAAGTTTGAAGAAAAAAAAAAAGAAAAAAAAAAAAAAAAGGGCAACAAAGAATGAAATAAAGAAGAAAAACCGCATGCATTCCTGGTGAATTTTTTTTTATTCATTATTATCAATATATATCGTTCCATGAGATTAATTCAAATTATGGTTGGCTAGCAAAATCGATTATCCGAATGTGGAAAAAAAAAAATATAATATTTTTGAAGTTGTAAAAGCGCATTTCGGTATACGTCGTATGAGGGAGCGTTGGGAATTTTTTTTTTTTCTCAACTCGGCGAAGAAGCGGGGAGTCGACGTTCGAGGATGGATCAGGGTAAGAGCGGCGCGTAACGGATCGGCGTATAAGGAGCGCGCGCTGTATTCAATTGTTAGATCGTTATAATTGCTCCGGTTATAAAAAATTTGAGAATATCACGAAAGAAATCATTACGATGACGCGATAAAATTACATTTTCTGAAAGAACTAAAAGTGTATTCCAAGCTCTTGAGAACGTCGGAGGAGTGCCTCGAGGATCGACTACTCCGAGTATAGTACCAGCCGGCTCGAGCGCCGTACTGCAGTAATCTTAAAAATAACAAAAAAAAAAAAAAAAAAAAGAAAATTTTGCAATTTCACATCAAGCATATTTAGAATTGAAAGAATTTTCATAGCGGGGCAGCGAAAGAGGAAAAACATATTCATATTCATAGATAATTTCGTAAGGGTGGGAAAATGATTTTGAGTTCAACGATGGAAAAACAAAAGACTATATCCGCGAAGCTATAGTTTTTGGTTTAACGCTGAAGCCTCGAGCTTGGGATAAGTTGGGAAGAAAAAAAAGAAAAACGATATTCGCAGTGGAATTTTTAAAAATGTAATTGCATGAGTTTCATTTTTATAATTTTGGGATTATCGAACCTTAACCTGCAAACATAAATGGAAAGACGCGAATTCTCTGCTCCAATTTATTTTTCATATTCGCCGCGTTATTTATATCACTTACCTTATAATCTTGTCCCTGCCGGCAGTTTGATTGTTCAATTGAACAATAATATCCATAATTTTTCACTCGATTTTTGCGATTATCAACGAGTATCCGCATGAACTTTTGTATAATACTTGCACGTACGCTCAAATCATAGAAAATTGAAAAAAAATTTCGACTTTGGACACGATATTTTTTTTGTCGTGTGTTTTCCTATTGCAGACTTCATTACTCAATCGAACGAATGATGTTCATGTGACCGTGGTTATTTTTTTACGCTCGCCCGTGAAAAGACACCTTATTACATTTTTTTTTCATAATAAAAACATTTTGTCCGCTGAATCTCCACGTTATGACTTACCGACACTAACTCGGAGATTCCCAAGCTCACGAAGTTCATTCTTCGAAGTTATCTTTTTTTCTTCTTCTTCGTTACATAATCTTTATAGCATTATAGATATACAATTTATGATACGATTTATTCATGCTAGAACGGAGATCGAGAAAAAACGTTATATACAAGTGATTGCAATGGCACTGATATCTTGGGGCGCTCCGCTAAGACAAAGAATTTTTAAAGAAAGAAGTTTATTGAGTAAACCCAAGCCCACGCGCTTTAACTGAAATTGGTAAGGTAGACCCCGCTCTTACTGACTTAGTTCCCATATACACCAACAGATGGCACCACTGAATAGAAACCTGTGCACAAAATGCCCCAGAGCAAAACGAAAACATAGACGTATCCACGTCAAAAAAGGTTCGATATTATATAAAATTATTTAATCTTTGCGTAAGAAATTATATACTGATTCATTCATATATATTCAATGGTTCGTCGATTTTCTCGTAGCCTGATGGCTAGCGCGACGAACTCTCGATGGGACTGGAAAAAAATAAAAAATAAAAAAAAATTGAATACAAAAAAGTTTAACGATTATTCTCACTAGGCGAATAATGTACTTTCGGTTGCTCGTGGACGACCTTTTTTTTTCTTCGTACATCGGAATAAAAAGTTGTTTGGGAGATACTTACCTCATCTCTGTACTTATACCGACTATTGCCTGAGGTGAATCGAAGGACATCAAGTCGCCGTTGGATAACGGAGGAACGACTGACTCTCGCCTGTTATTGTCTCCCAGTAAACTTACTTTTCGAATGTGACGCGTGTGCGAGCCCGCACACGCGTCACATTCGAAAAGTAAGTTTACTGGGAGACAATCAAGTCCTCTTCGAGACAATATAACAGGCGAGAGTCAGTCGAGCTGGTACATCCGATGACTCGGGTCATCGGATGTACCAGCTCGACTGAATCCGGCAAACACGCAGAACAATCCGCGGCTGTTAAATTGAAATTGTTTTATCGTTTTGTTTTTGTGAATCATCGTGTATATCCGAATTATTCTCCCTGGTGATCGAGGCAACTTTTGGTTTTTTTTTTCTCTTTTTTTCCTGCTCTCACATCGATGGAAATTTCATTAAAGATTGCCAGTTTGTGGTACTGGCTGAAAAGACTCGTGAATTATTTTCGTATTTTAAATCCAATCCCTTTACGAAATCCTTAATTCGTTTTTACACGGTGCAAGAAACAAAACGAAAACCATGCGCGTTGGATTGTAGTTCTTTATGAATTTTCCAACGAGATGCCTGGCCATTATTTTCATCGAACTTGCATAGTAGGTTTTTCGTTGAAAAAAAAAAATACACAAGTACTATATACCTAAACGAGAAAAAAACAAAGTTGAACCCCCCCCCCCCCCCCCCCTCGATCGAAAAATAAATAAAAACAAAAACTTATCTCAAAGTAAAAAAAAGAAAGATAAGAACGAATAAGTACCATTGAAACGAACGCTGTTTCCCGTAGAACGTCGCATCTTGGTATGATTGCACCGTTATCGCATTCGGCCTCGGCGATGTTTCTCAATTTTAATTCATTGATTCGTTCGTCGATTCGCGGATCATCGTTATCCTTAGTGCTCGAATCTAACTCAGCGAATTTTCTATCCACCGGCGATGATTATGAACGATTGCTTCTCTTAGGCGTGCTCGCAGGTATCGTTCCGCTTCTAACTGAGGAAAATCTTGCCGTGCATGACGATACGTTAACGTCGTGCACGGCGAGATTTTCCTCGTAGGCCGATTCGGCGATATTGCCGGGGCGTCTCTGTTATTGCTTCTCGGTATCAATGACGGCATGGAATCATTTGACGTAAGATATTTAGAGGGCGTCGCCATTGTTAATTTGACAACCGGAAGTGAAAAGTTTTCCGGTGTATAGCGGCGAAAATCGTCGATGACTCGGCGATATCCGTATAGTCTCGGTTTCATTCAACGATTCATCCTCGAAATCCAGACGTTTCTTAACGCGTCGAATCGTTACGTTCGATAGATCGATGCTTTTTTCCAAATTTTCGTAGCATCGATCTATCAAACATAACGATCCAGCGCGCTGATTTCGCGATCGTAGAATCGCCGAAGGTCGTTTCATAGGATTTCTTCAGTATCCCCTTTTGCCCGGTGTTTGATCCGAATTCACATACGAGATCGTAACGTACGAGCTTCACCTTTTGGTCGTCGGCCAACCCATATTGGAAAAGAAGTATATTACAAGATATATACGAGATATAATAAGAGATATCGAACTTATTGCCGCAAAGTATATTTTTATAACTCCGTAATATATCTATTATATATCTGTTATATATCCTCCCGGATATATCCAAGATATATAAGAGATATAGAACTTATTGCCGCTATATATAGAGATATATATTTTTTATATATCTGAAGTATACTTTTTTTTTCATGGGGGAAGGCTTCTCCGGCTTGTTCTCCTCGGGGATGTCTTTGGCGCGCGCGACGACGTCTCGAAGATCCACGAAAAATAAGGGTACATTAAAATTTTTGCAAGATTAAGAGAAAAAAAATGTTTCTGTTTGTTTTTTTTTCGAACAATATCCGAATTAAAATATTTGTCGGTCGGATCGAATGGAAACAAATCGGCCGATGTAGAAGCTCGTTTGCATAAATGGAGGCAGGATAGAGAGTCCTTAAGAAGAAAATCGAGCAACAAAATAAAAAGCTGCCTTTTAAGGTAGGCATCATCGCTTTTACTCGCCGACCGCCAACGACGCGGTATTTTCCGGAGCGAACGGAGCCGGAATCCAGCGACATGATTTCCGATGTAGCGGTTGCCGCTTTTTTCGCCTCCAATCTCTGTGGTGCGAGTTATGCGCCTCGGCGGCATTGCCTCGTTTTTTTATTCTAGCGGCACCTCTTGTGGGGCACGGCTGGAATTTTTTGTTTACCGCGTCGTTGGCGGTCGGCGAGTGGCTTTCCTTTAGTTCCGACCAATCGTGTCGTTGTGTGTCTGTTTTTTTGCCTTGTTGGAAAGCTCCCATATTCAAGAGGTCGTTGCGAATTAACGCACGAAATTTCAAGCACGATATTTTAACATTTATATTTAGCTTTCATGGATCGATACATTTACGTTTATTTACTCTTTTTTTTTTTTTTTTATTGAAAATATATTTCCTTGAATTAATTCTATGGAGGCATTCATGCACGACATGCAAGTCGATGAATGAGAGTCGGACACGTGACTCATTAAATACTCCAAATAATAAGAGAGTGACCTGTATCGCGAACGTAAAACTTTTTCGCGACTCTATCGCGCTACTCTCGGTTTTATCCATAGAGATATATAAAATAGAGGCTGCATTCGTCTTGGACGCTTTACACGCTTACAACCAACCAGTTGCCGCATATATAAACGCGAGCGCTCAAAGCGTGTGTATTGCGTGTAAGCGCCCAAGAAAAATACAGTCCGACCTCCAGATAAGAAACCCGGCAATAAGAAACCTTCCCCAGTTTCTCGCTCAAGCACATTCCCTTACTACGACTCGAGCTCCGAGCTCGATCGCATACGGAAAAAAGTGAGAAAGACAGACAGAGGCAGTGCATGAGCGTGCAGCGCGCGCCTGGTGGGGGTATCCGAATTCTATAGGAAAAAATCTTCCCCTTGGGGGCTTTTGGTTTCTTATTTGGAGGTCGGACTGTATTATGAAGCACACGCTATATGTATACAAGAATAGCCGGTTTCGGCTCCCCCTCTCGTTGCCCCCACTCCATGGCAAGAGCGACAGAGGACGGGATAATTATTATCTTCTGTCCTCCAGAGAACTGATTCAACTCCGCTCACGGGACGCTTACTCTATTTTATATATCTCTATGGTTTTATCACACTCCTTATCGATCCAGCGATAAGAGAGCGAAACTTGTGCGAATATTAAAAAAAAAAAAAACAGAAAAAAAAGGTTGGTTTACAACAAGGAGCAAGAGGCGTTTCAGTGATTCGATAAAGAAACTTTAGCGCGCGTTCACCGATCGTCGAAGTCTTTAGTCCAAAAGTTGTGTCGTTGAATGAAAACACGAGCTTAGGCTTGACAAAATATATTCCCCCAAAAACACTTCAATATTCAATCGCCATCTGCCTCGCAAGAGTGAATATATACGCAGTTTCTTAAAAAAAAAAAAAAAAAATGATACGTGCCGGTAAGCTTTTGACTAATTTTGCCGCGGCGAGATTTGCAAACACAACGCTCAAGAGAGGAGCCGCTGCTGTGACTACGCCACCCCGTGTACGAATATCTTTTGCGGTAAGTTTTGCTTTTTATATTTGTTTCACAAAATTTTACTCGCCCGCCCAGTTTCACGTGACCTTGTGGCACGTCCTATACACACATATATATATATATGTACGATAAAATTTAAAGAAAAATGAAATAATAAAGCGTTGGAATGTATTATATCTCGTGACCCGCGCTTATATAGGCCTCTCTGTTCCAAGACTGTTTTGCTATCATTCGTGAGATCATCGACTCCGCGAGTTTTTTTTTTGGCTGCCATTCGCGGTTGTCCCCGCAGTATCGACTTACCAATTTATTGACTTTTCTTCCCGAATTTATTAATTGTTTTTTTTTTTGGCAGTTGTTTTTTTCCCCCGTAATTACATGATTTATGATATTCAGAGAGTTATATGTAATTTCTTTAATTTATTTTGACGTCACTGCTATTTTTTTTTATCGCTTTATTATGCCTCTTATGAGAAAGAGAGAGAGAGAGAGAGAGAGAGAAGAGGAGGATTGGCGAGCTCGACGAGCTGCGCGGCGTGTGAGGCAGGGGGGCGCCTGGCGTCCGTAAAGCTGTCTTCCAATCTTAAGGAGGTACGATCATTGCTACGAATCCAACATTCGGACTTGAAATTTTTATATGTTTTTAACGAATACTTTATGCGCCTATTGCCAAAATTTTAGCTATATTGACCGTTTAGTTTTATCGTGATAAAATTGCAAAGTCGAGCAGTTTGAGTTACCGAAGCACGTCGTCTTACGAAGACGATCAACCAGAAGTGCGGTGATCACGGTTTTGCTGCTCACGTATCCAACTAAACCCGTTGGAAAACTGAAATTTTATACATCAGATATAATAGATATTGTAAAAAATTGAAAAATTACTCTTCAACGTGTAATTCAAGCACTACATCACAAAAAAAGTTTCAATTTTCCGGTTGAAAATGGTCAGAACTCCGACTCTCGCTTGTTTCATGCGGGCCCCTCGCTCGCCGCGCTCAACCGCGCCTATATACGTTTCCGCTTATTCCCCGCCCACAGAAGTGATCGTATCTCCTTAAAGAGCATGTGTCGATCACAAAATGTGGTTGTGAAACGATCAGTTTTTATTCCATGAAGTTTTTTTTCGGCCAAAATCCATCGTAATATTTTTTTTCTCGCATTTTTGCTATCTGAATTCTTAACGAGAGACTCCCGGGCATAAAATGAGTTTACTTTTGATTAAAGTATTCTCGAAAGTATTCCTCCGCTACAGGTGAATTTTTTTATTGCAATTATTGAGCCAGATTATCGTAAGAAAGGATTTTGCGTGAAAAATCAGGAGCCCGTCCATGCGGCATGGGTCAATTTGAATTTACAATAGCTCCGAGAGTAAATAGTGAAAATAATTGAAATTTGGCACAGAGCTGCGTAAAGTATTGCTCTAAAATATTATCCCAGTTACAATCATTTATATTTGATTCGACCTAATGACAGTATATCTCGAAGTTGCGCTTGTGCGTGTAACGGAAATTCCTCAACAGCTTGGATGAAAATTTATCAATAATTCGTGGATATTAAAAAAAAAAACGGAAAATTATAATATGAATTTTTGATGTTTGAGTATCAAAACATGCGAGAGCGTCACGGCGCCGAGTGAGAAAAAAAAACATCTGTGTATACATTGGATATATTTGAAACGTTGCATAAGACTTGTATTTTTATACATATTTGTATCTATTTATAGCTGTGTATGGGTTCATTCGACCGATTCTCAAGAAGTCACGCTGCCCTATAAAAACTTTTTTTTTCCTTTATCTTCCATTCTTGCATACTACCTCATCACGACTTTGTCGCAGACGGTATTTGTGGAATGAATTTCATTAAAAAAAAAACATCTATCCACACAGTAATAATAAAATAGTAAAAGTGCCAGAAGAGAAAACTTTATTTCGAAGAGCTTTTGAGGAAAATACAAAAGTCAAATTTTCATTCACACTTATAACTTTCGTAATGGCTGGACCGATCAGGGTCTTCTGTTAAAAAAAAAAAAAAAAAAAAAAAAAACCGCGTGATAATTGGGACCGTTAATTTTGATTCTGAGGAATTTTAATTATTTCGAAAATATTGATTAGCATTTCAGACCTCTCCACTTTACTTACCATTTTTCAAAGTACTTTTCCTCATTAAAGAATGGGCATTGGTGGCTATTTTTTTTGTCGATTACTGAGATAATGATTCGATTACATTTGATGGGGTTGATTAATTTTTCCTGTTGTCTATGAATTTTTCTGAAATTCATAGAATTACATTTTCAAACGATTTTATTCGAAATTGTATGATTTTTTCAGGAAAAAGTTGCGCACGGTATCGTCATGGCCGTTGGATTGATGGCAGTACCGGCCTATATCTCGGTGAATCTGAAGAACTATCGTGGCAATAGCTAAGGAGGGGCGAGGAAAAAAACATCAACATTCAAGATCGTATGAAAGTCGTTCAACGTTGGAGATTTTACATAGTTAATTCAGGGGGGGGGGGGGGGGCGGTTGGCATCTCGATATCGAATTCCTATAGACACACGAATGTATAAATGTAATTTCTCAAACTTGTAAGAAATATATTTCATTATCTTGATGGTTCCCGTCTATAAATGATTATGACGTGATTGATCGATTGATTAATTAATTAATCCATGCTAAAATGGATATCCTTTGACTTTGTATATTGGTTTTGTTTAAACACCGATCCCCTAAGGGTTACGGGGGCCCTCTTTCCTCTACCGGTGGTCTCCTCTCAATTATCCCGATTCTCGCCGCTGGAGCTCATCGCGCACCCGCTAGGTGTCAGCACCAGGGACAGAAGCAGTCAGAAAAAGTTCAGGATAACTTTTTTATCGGCCAAAAGATATAGCTTTTTGTATCACGAATTGTATCACTTGTGTCGGTCCGGATGAGAACTTATTGCTGCCTAAATGATAACTATAAGGAAGCCACAGAAGTTGAAAAAAATGCCAACAAATGGCCATCGCTTATCGGCTGCCAACACGGTGACATAAAGTTTTCGAATTGCCACGGCCGAAAGATATCGTTTGGCACGTATTAGACGAATTCATAGCATCCAGGCCCAAATCCAAATGACGTTTTAAATGTATCTTATAGATATATCTAAAAAATAGTTGACCCAACGACACCTTTAAGCGCGCCATAATGGGGCATCCAAAAGATATCTTATTTATAGGGTGATGGGGGATACAGGTAAAACGTCAAAAAAATGTGTCATCTGAAATACGGATGCGTATAATGGGATTAGTTGATTACTAATTACAATTTTAGGCCGTTTTAACAATAAACTATATCATTCACATCCATATTTCAGATCGCAGACTTTTGAAATGATACATATTCATGAGTATAGCTCTGAAAATTGCGTGTATCAATTTATTTCATACAAAAAATTTTGATATTAATACTATTTTTTATGGTATATTGAATATTACGATCGTTATATGTATTATGAAGTGCATATGCAAAGATGCTATTGCTGCTTCCCACTCCCTGCGTTTGTTCGCAGCCTCTCCGTGGCCGATTTCATTCTGTCGTCACCACGATTGAAGCCAATCGGCGATTCGATCTTCCAACGGTTTTAATTGCGGTGCTCTCGAATGCATCACGCACGATATCTGAAAAAGTTAATTAATGAATATTATGGGTGCGATATCAGGATATGTGACAGCTTATAGTCTCAGAAGTAAGCCCTTTTTTGGCGGGAACGGAACAACAGGGCTTAATCAAAAGTCATCGAACGGATGCCATTAAGCGGTGAACCCCATTAAGCGAAAACGGCAAACGTAAACTATTTTATACCGGAAAACCTCAGTCACACATAAACAAATCATAATAAAGAAAGGGCATATTATACGTAATATACGTAAGTATATATACTTACGTAATATTACGTAATACTTACGTAAGTATATATACTTACGTATATATATATACTTACGTAAGTATATATATATACGTAAGTATATATCTTTATTATGATTTGTTTATGTGTGACTGAGGTTTTCCGGTATAAAATAGTTTACGTTTGCCGTTTTCGCTTAATAGGGTTCACCGCTTAGTGGCATCCGTTCGATGACTTTTGGATAAGCCCTGTTGTTCCGTTCCCGCAAAAAAAAGAGCTTACTTCTGGACACCTTCTAGACAACATATTGGCAAAACATCAGTATAATTGTGTCCACAATATGACATCTAACTGATGACATTTTTAGCTGGCAGAAACAGTGCTGCCAAAAGATATCATTTGGATAACTTTTATACGGGATGCGTTGGTTGACGATAAAGTGATAACTTTCCGATGCCTTAAAATAGTAATTAATTTTGGGTTAAATAAAATGATTACGTTTTGACGACATTTTGACTTGTCGTTTTGCTAGCCATAAAAATTCATCATTGAGATAACTTAAAATGGATATCATTTTAAAGGTGTCATCTAGTTATCTTTAAGTGATATCCGAACGGTAACAAAGAAGCGATAACTTTTAGTTGCCGATTAGACATTAGAGCTACCTGGGCGGCTTCTGGAGCTGCGTCCTAGCCCGTTTTTGTGCCACACGACAACGGGATTCGAACTTGAGCCATCTCGCAGTCTTTTTTCGGTCACCAACACCCACAGGGCGTTGCCCATTTACTTCCTTTGGACCTATATTTTATGTGGGGTTCCGAACCACAGAGGGTCGCAGAAAAAGCACGTAGAAAATGTTTTCCATTATAGTGCTGGGGACGATGGGAATCGAACCCGGGCCCACTGCGTGTGAGCCGGGTGCGTTACCACCTCTCGCTACTGCTCTCCCTCTCTGACTTTATACATATAAAAACGTAAGTATATAATTTTCTGGTGAACGCTATAAATTTAAATGGGATTCAAGGAAACCCGATAATCGTTAATCTTCGACCCCTTGGATTATTCGCAGCAAACCCCTCAATCGTAAATCCGTTACTCTGAACGTTCGAGCCCTATTTCTAGATGGAACCACACAGTGGAGGGTGAATACTCAAATCGTACCGACGTACAAACTCGGATGTATATTTACACACACACGCGCGCGCAATATATATATATATATATAGTAACTTTTCAATTGGAAACTTCAGAATGTGAGGTTGCATAAATATGTTGAGCCTTGCATTAGAAGCCAGAAACTACTCGAGAGTGGACGGGAAATTGAAATTGATTCCGATTGTACTTTTTTTGTTTGTTTTGTTTTTCTCGACCTCAGTCTCGTACAACGTCGATCTACACGCAACTTTATACGGAGGGAATTTTTTTTCCATCGAGAATGGACATTGTAATCCAAAATAACTAAAAAAAATTAGTGCGTAGAAAGAGCTATGGAGCTCTCGGTTGATGAGGCTTAGGCTGCCACCTGGCGGATTCGGGCACTATCCACAAACCAAAATCAATGCAAATATTTTTTCACGTATTTTTCTGTAATCCCGGTGATATTCGTAACCTCAATCTTTCAATGAAACCATACCCAACAACTCTGATATAACCTCAATGAATTGCTAACGTTGAGGTGTGCGTGTCTCTTTGCATTATAGTCGAAAAATGATAAATTCAGCGATACGTTCATGAATTTAGACGATGAACTTTGTTGTAGCGACGGTATATACTTGAATTTCTATCGAAGATTTCAGCAAAAGTAAATTGCACTTCAAAGATGGTGAAATTAAGTCAGTACGTTAATGACAAAATTTATGCGCTTATCGATTAGATATCACAGATTGGGTATATAAAGTTGCCAATCGTAAATTAGATTTTCGAAGATTCCCACGCGACAATGAAGTTGATCGTGTCGCTGAGTTTTTCGATGAAAACTTAAAATGTGATTCATGAGCGCAGGGTTGTAAAAATTTCAATGGAAAAATAACGTATTATACGTTAAAAACAAAAATAATGGAACGAAATTCCATTGCCCATTACCAAAATAATGGGTACTGGATTCAATTCTATTACCCTTTATCAAGATAATCGGTAATGAATTAAAACTCCATTACCGGTTACCAAAAGAATGGGCGATGAATAAAATTTAACTACCCGTTATTAAAAGAATGGGAAATGGATTTCAAGTAATGCATTATTATTTACAACTCTGGATTCGCTCATATACCAACGATATTCAACCCATTTTCCTCACCGGAAACTTCGGTGTATACATACATGGATATTTCTTCTGCCGCTAGATGGCGAATGAACAGAACGTTTCTCACAAGCCTCACGCGTCTACGGAGTGGGATATAAGACAGAGTTTTGTTCATTATTGCCACGCGTTCTCTCGTTGGACTCCAAAAAAAAGACAATAAGCCCGAGAACTTTTATGATTGTCATTTTGGCACCAGATGACTTTTCATTTCCAGCATCCAGCACTATTATCACATATGATGTTGAACCGGGATAAAATTGAATTGTTAACTTTACGCAGATGTTTTTACAACTTGTAGTAAAGTATTTCAATTGGAAACTTTAGTAAAAAGCTATTTGGGGTGATGATGTTGGTCGAAACTCATGAAAAACTGAAAATGAATGTAATTACTGTCCCCAAATCTCCCAACGGGGACTATACATATGGGACTGTCCAGGCCAAACCGACAGATTTGCAGCTCTCGCTGATGATTAATTACTGAAAAAAAAAGTTTAGTGAACAAAAGCTTGGCCTGTTTTTTTTTCATGAAAAATCGGCAAACTAAAGAATAATCCTGGGTCAGGTATCAGAATTTTTAAGCCACATACCAAGATTGGGCTGACGACGTTTCGCTTCTATTATTTTCGACTTTCAAAAATTCGAAACACAAAAAAAAAAAAAAAATGGGACTGAAAAGAAAAAAAGGTAGAAAATACTGAAAAATAGGACAAATCTCGTAGGTTTTGTCACTTTGGCTTGAAATGTCTTGTACATCTATAAGCATGTAGAAGAGCATATTAGAAAAATACGTTTAATTCAAGTAGTGACTCGCGACAGCGTTGCTTCATGGCATGTAATCTCGACGAAGATCATGTCCCTCACCGAGCTTGTCGTGGGGTTGAGAGAGGCTGAAAACTCCTTTTCAATGGAAACTATCTGTGCGATACATAGAGGGAGGATGAGTTGACGGGTGTGTGGGTGCTGGAAATTGAAATGCGAAATCGATGCCGAATGGTGCTCGTTATAAACGGGCTTTTTCGCGTTGTCCATGTGTGCTCGTATACAGATGTATATATATACACACACATGCCCGAAATATCGACGAGAGACGTTTTTCCACTGGAATCGGAAAATTATAAAGGATGCCCCCGGGTTCAACATTGCGCGATGAGTTAAATGTGCATCGAAGCGAGAAAATACAACCAATATTTGTAACGTTATCGAGTAACCGTGAAATAACATCGAAGAGAATTTTGCTTGGACCAAAATCCCTCTCTCCTATCTCTGGCAAACGCCATTATACTTTTTTCATAGTTTGGCGTACGGTAAAGCGATGAAAAAAAAATTGATCGTAAAAGTACTCCAACGGTAGAAAAATAAGAACCGATTTGCGGCTGATATGACCTAAGACCGTATAGGTTTTTCGTCACTTCAGTGCCATATTTTATATTACAAGCAAGACCTATAAGGACCGTATTTTAGTAGGATCAAATTTACTTTCGAACTTTAAGACTTTATCAAGAACGACTAGAAGACACCAAAGACCGTGAGAAATTCTTCCTAATTTTTTCCCCTCTACTTTTGGAAGTCTCTTTGCCTTTTACGTGCCCCATATACATACATGTATATCCCTTTAACAGTTTCCTATACTTCCACAGCTTCCACATTTCATTTTATTCCTAGAGACCCCTCGGAGTGTGCTCCATCGGCAAACTTTATTGGCAGCGGCCAATACTGGGATGGGTGATCGCTCAAGCTGTTCACCGATCTGCATGACGCATGACGAATGCTGAGCAGGGAAGCCAGTTGACCCAAGTCTCTCATGGCAATACAAGGGAAACTCAGTAAAATACAGTCGGACCTCGGGCACTGACTAAGCCCGCGGGCACCGACTTCAGCTGCTGTTACTCGGGCGCATTGCGGAATCCTTATTCCAGAAACAGTGACGTTCGTGACGTTACAATGTAGAAGCCCCCCACGAACAAAAAATGTTAAAAATTTCAACGACTGGAGGTTACCGATATACGTATGATACGGGCCTGGTGCTTTATTCTCATTGGTTAGTAAGAAGGTTAGGTCTTTCGGTAGGTGCCCGAGACTCTTGCGCTGCTCGAGTTCAGTCAGAGAGTCAGTGCCCAAGGTCCGACTGTATAGCCAACTGTATCGGCCAGGTTTCTCGCAGTTTCCCTGTGCCCTCGTGCAAATGCGATGTAGCGTGCATTATGGAAAATAGAGTCACTGCGGACAACGCTTTGAGGGAATTTCGAGGATTGAAAAGAGAATGGAAAAGAATAAAGGGGATGAGATATGCGTAAGAGGCCAAGGACACATCACGATCGGAAAAATTAATGAATAGATGAAAATTAACAGATTCAATATGGCCGACGGAAAACAAAAAATAACGGAAAATAATTCGATCTAAATGAAAATTCGAAAATCAAATCAAGGCTAACCTAAAAATTCCAACGAATACATTCTTAATGAAATTCAAAATGGCGTAGTGGAAAAAAAGAAAAGATGAAATCAAGTAACGCGAACGAAAATTCGTTTTTGAGATCGTTCGAAAAAAAAAAATCATAACCTACTCCCTACTACGAACAGACGCTATTAAAAACGACGATTTGTAGTAGCCAGATACGAGAAAAAAGTTCTCAATGTACACACACACATATATCTTTACAATACACCATACAACATATACTTACATCGCAATGCAACACTAAAAAAAAAAAATCGCGAACGTGACGATTTTCACTTTATCATGCTTAACAAACTCGACGAGCAGAGCTCTCGTCGTATTTTCGTACGTATGATGTTTGACGGCATCCGCGTGGACTATTCTCATATTCTCGTGTCTCTTTGAGAGAAAAAGCAATAGAGAAAAAAAAAAGAGTGTGAGAAAAGGGCGCGAGAGGGATGTAGATGGCGTTCTTTTTCTCTTCGGCGTATGTACACATGCCTGAAAGGGGGGCTTAGTCCGTGTCGTTGGTGTCGTCGTTTCTACGTGCGAACCTTAGTCTATGGTAACTAACGTGATAGGATTCACATACCTTCCGGTCTTGTCACCAAGAGAGTGAAAGAGAGAAAGAAAAGAGTGTGTATTCAACGCTATTCAAGCAGAGTCCAGTGATGTGTATATAACCGTATGTATATGTAGCATCATACATGATATTTTCAAGTCTCTCGCATTCACCGCCTCACTAGCGCCCTCTGGGGCTCTCTCTCAGCATCGAACCCACTCTCTTCCTCAGTTTTCCCTCTCGCGCCCTCTTATCCGCCCATGGGTCTGTATGTACTCCCTCGGAAAACCTCCCCCCTGCCACATGTCACATTCAGCGCTCGTACTTCATACTCATACCTTATCAAACCACCTGGTATACTATGCGCGAAGGAGTTATTTTTTTTCTCTTCACGCGATATGTCCGCATGTATACTCGTCGACACATGAGAACACTTTTTTTTAGTCCGACCGATTCTCTCTAATTCTTAATGTGACCCTCGAACCGTATATGGAGTAGAGTCTCAAGATTTTTTAATTTATTAATTTTTAATATTTATCGAAGCGCTGTCCTTAAGGCGATGTATCACACCCTCCGACCACCTCGAAAACATGAATTCTACTTTCGCTGAGATGATACACAAGCGATCAGGATGAGATAAGCTTAGCCACTGCAGTATGTTGGCAAAAAGTGGCTAAGCTTTTTTTTAATGCGATCAGTTGCGTCGTTTGGGGGAAAGTACCTTCAATGGTTTTCAGCTATCTCTCTCGCACTCACGTGTTACGTGATACATGTGCGACTTCGCCTTAAAGTTCAAGGGTAGTTGTATATATATGACTGCTAATAATTGCCGATGAATCGCGGTAAAACATACTATTTGGATAAATGCGGAGAATCGGCATATTTGTTGCGAGGCCCAGGACGAATATCCCCGCCAGAGGCGCTGCTATCAGCTATATATGACAAGGATAATGGGGTATAGGGCAACATAGAGAGGATTACTCGGATCTCTCGAGGATTGTACCGGGACCACGTCTATTCGCGATATGCTCAGGGGGTCGATTGTGTATTTTAACTTTTTCACTTTTCCCATTATCCAAACGTTCTGATTGGTTTGAAAAATTAATTCAGCCAATCCTAATGCTTGGGATGATGGGAAAAGTGAAAAGTGAAATTACACAATCGACCCCCCATAGGATCGTTGGTGGCGCCCATCTCTAAATGGTTCCAAAACTTTTACAAACTTACGACCAGTTAGTAGTTAGTGTATCGCGAATAGTGAACTGCCGTCTGCCATTCTTGTATAAGTGATTCGCCGTGGAAAATTTATTTTTCATTTCTCATGACGACGATTTGCGCGGGGAGGAAAAAATTCTTGTTTTCTTTCGGTTATCCTTGCTCTGCTTACGTTCAGTGTTTTACTCCGTGTGATAATATATTTTGGGCAAAAACGAGGCTCGTATTCGTGCTTCGTAGTTCGAGCTTGAGTGATGAAGAATCCTTAAGTGTGTTACGTCGTATCATATCGAGGGGCACTTACGAAAAAATCCACGCAAATGGCGACGATTCATGGAGCCCCGAGGCGAAGAACGATTCGATTACATATATGGCCGATCGAAATTATCATCCGGCTCATCAGTGACACACCGCGAGTAAGAAGATGAATTGTGACGTTAAGTCACAACGACGTAAATGTGCTATAAATTTCTTAAAGTCTAAACATTATACCTACTTGCCTGCTAAATAACTGGGGTTTTTTTTCCGACGTGTCAGCATATTAAGTTGAAGAACAATATAATATTACATTATAATGCAAAATATGATGAAAAAATATCGACAGTCTAATTGGGCAGTCGTGGAAAATCGAGCGTACAGCAAACTGCACAGCTTTTTTTCATCTCGTACCCATTGTGTTTTACGAATCACTGATTTTTTAATATAATTTTCTTAATTATGCATGAATCGGCATTCGTATCCACCTGGCAAGCACAGCCACGATATATAAGTCAACTCTCGTGGCTTTTACCCGCAAGACCAACGACTATTGTCTTCTATCGATTTCAACGAGTAACCCAGTCAGTCGTTTATATGTTTATATATATGTGGCATAGTGAACACAGAAATACGTGACTTTTGAAGAAATAGACCGTACAGAAGACTGTTACGAGTGGCACGGTGTCACTAAGGCTTGTCACTAAGGCTTTCCTTGTCTTTTAGTTTGGAAGTTTTGTATTTTAATTTTCTTTTCTATATTTTGCGCTGACTTCTGTTAGATCTCAGTACTTTATAGTATATCGATACGAAATAAAAGCCAAGGAAATTAATTATCGAAAACAAAATATATTTTTTCGATTTCTAATCGGGGTAAATCTATAGACAAATATTTTGCCTTTTAGTATGAACATTTTGGATATTTGTATTCATTATTTTGGGCTGGTAATGGATCCCAGTGGCGATCGACTTTCAGTACAGCTATACAAAATAGAGGCACAAGGAAAAGATGAAAAAAAATATTTCTTCGATTCCTGACATATCCCTTGCCTTTCACTATAATAGTAAAAGGGATATTTTGGTGTACCGAAATTTGGGATTATTTTAGTTTCTATCCATTATTTTGGGCTGGTAGTTTGGATCCCAGTGGTGATCGACTTTATTGTAACATCGATAGTAAACAGAGGCCTGGAAAAGGATTGCTCTAACTAGCGCAGATTTAGAATAAGTATAATCTATCATCGAGGGACGATTGACATATTAAATTTTTCGACAATCAAACGGAGGACTTCTGAGCTTATCAAGCTTTGTATTTTTGTAAAATCTGTAATTTCTTAAAAGTCAAAGTTTTTTTTTGTACTCGTGAAACCGTATGAAAATGAAAAAAAAGAAGGAATAAATAGGGTCGAATCGCTGCTTCTCGAATTTTCACACAACGCTCAAAGTTTCCAACATGAACAAAATTGAAGAAGATGATGCCCCCCGCATAGAAGGAAAACTCTTGAGCATTGTACGAAATTTCGAGAAAGCAATTTGTTACTTTTAACTAGCGGCTTTTTTTTTAAACAAAAACAAGAAACCATTTCCTTTCATTATTGCGGACGTTTCGGTAGGCTTTCGTGCTATCATTCGCTAATGAAGATTTGTCGTTAAAGACCATACATATATATCTGTACACTCTCCTAATGAATTGATAAAAGAGATAGAGAATGCTCGTTCGCAAATGCTTTGCCTTATGAAAGATGGTGATTATATATAGTAGCTATACATATATCTTTGCAACAGATCTCTTGAGGAAAAGCAGCCATTGTGATCTCTGGTGTATATAAGCTCGCTAGGAGGAGAAGAAGCAGACGGCTTAAGTGTTTGTTCGAGTATATCCTCGTACCATCTTGAACATAGCGATGGAACAAACTATGGAGGCATACACAATGCACATATATTGTTTATTTCATCATCATTATATTGCATATACGAGCTATAAACTTGGGGTCCCCATACTTTTATAAATTCTTCCAACATTTGGCCTGCGGGAATGCTAATTTTATACACAGAGAGGATTAGATACAAGCCACCATACCTGCAATATATAATAAGCCGGTGTCGAGTGGGCCTTGTTATAGTTGTGTTTGTACGCTAAAACCTGATCATAGAAAATTTGACGGGGATTATTGGATTATCGGATGTGTAAAATATGCGTTTGGCATGCAATAATCGCGAACGTGAAAATAATCATTTAACAAGTGATTCGCTTCAATATAATTTTTTCAAAAAGTCGAAAAATACAATGTTTTTAGCGCCAAGAGCCATCGTTTCTTTCGAAAATCGTCAAAACCACTGAGAAATGGCAGCGACAAGCTTTCGCTATTCCTTAGCATATAATCTGGTTAGCTACAGAGTCCAATTCTCCAATTAGCGTGAATGTGTTCACGTATTTATGAAATAAAATTAACAGCAATTTGGGAACTGTTCACAGCATTATTAATTCAATCATGATTTTTTTTTTACTTTCATTCAATTGACTCTCGATTATTTGTAATAATTGAATAGGTGGTCCGAAACTGGGACATGGTGCGGTATTGAGCCATTTACCTTTTATGCCACTCCGTAGATGCTTGATGCTTGTGAGAAACGTTGTGTTCACTCGCCATCTGGCCACAGAAAAAAATCCGTATATACAGGGTGGGGCATTAACTATTAGCAGTAGAAATATTTTCTACCTTGCCAGTCTTAGGCGAAAACTTTTCCTACAAAAGTTGCATGGTTCGTAGGGGGTCATCAAGTGGTGGCTACGAGGTTCATCTAGGTGGAGGCGCTTCGAGAATTTCAAGGTCACCTCCGTTTTTTCTAATGGATCCACTATTTTTTTTCTTCGTAATTTCATCGAGGAACTATGAATAAGTTCACACACCAAATTTCGTCATGGTCAACCAAGATTTAGCATAAAAAATCGATAAAATGGAAATGCCGACTACTGTGCAAGATATGCGAGACAGAATAATTAGAGCCTGTTCGTTAATACAGACTGACGTTATTAATAGGGCCATACAATCAATGCAAATCAGATTTCAAGCATGCATTGAAAGTGGTGGCCATCACTTTGAGCACCTTTTATAAGAGTAAGTGGTTGCACCATTTTTTTAATCGATTTAAGGCTGAAAACATTAAAATTTCCGTTTTATCGATTTTTTATGCTAAATCTTGGTTGATCATGACGAAATTTGGTGTGTGAACTTATTCATAGTTCCTCGATGAAATTACGAAGAAAAAAAATAGTGGATCCATATGAAAAAACGGAGGTGACCTTGAAATTCTCGAAGCGCCTCCACCTAGATGAACCTCGTAGCCACCACTTGATGACCCCCTACGAACCATGCAACTTTTGTAGGAAAAGTTTTCGCCTAAGACTGGCAAGGTAGAAAATATTTCTACTGCTAATAGTTAATGCCCCACCCTGTATATTGTATATGTACACCGCAGTGACGTTGAGATGTTGGAGCGTAACGAAAATAAGCTTTAAAAAAACAATAATTTTCAAGCTTTTATTGCTCATTTAGGTTCCAGGTTCCCTAAAAGACCCCAAAATACGTTTTCATAATTTTCGACTTCGAGGATCCACCCTTACGAGGGGGTGAATTTTCTAAAAAAAATCGTATCTCGTCGTGCATAAATTAGGTCCCCGTTTTTATCGTCGTTATAGGTTCTGGGACTCTAAAAGAGACCACATAAAAAGTTTGAGCCATTTAAATTATCAGGAACCCACCCTTACGAGGGGGTGAAATTTTGAAAAAATCGTATCTTGTGCTGAATTCAAAAACTTTTCGCCGCTCTCTTGTTTTCATAGTTCATGTTCACCCAGGAAAGAATACTATGGATCTACGCAGTTATTTTTTTTTTTTTTTCAGATCTACGTAGACCTGAACTTAAAAAAATCGTAAATTTACCTAAATCTCAATTAGATCTGACCAGGTTTCAATCAGAACTACCTGGATCTCCATTACGTTCAACCAGATCTTATTAAATCTCTTGAGATTTAAGTTGCTTAACGGAGATCTAATAAGCAATAGTGTTCGAGAATAATATTAGGTCCACTATATTAGTATCAGGACCGGGAATAGATCTATGACTTTCCGCAAAATTCAGATCTGTGTAGATTAAATTTGATCTACAAGACGTGGATTTAAACGATTTTTTCCCGGATGGATAAGAAGGGAAGAAGATTGAAAATTATGAGGACCAAAGTCAGGTCAATTTGACGTGAGACGCCTCGATACTTATATATGCAGAATGTTTCGGGATACTTGCTTAACATAGGCAGCAGAAATGACAATACGTAATTCTCCCGATTTATAGAATGCACCTCCTTTGCAATTCGGTCCCCGCGTCTAGTCGCGACTCAATTCCATTTCACGTTAGCATCAGCTCTCGACGTATATAATGGGGCCACTATCACTAAATTTCAACTGTACACGAGAAAATCGAATTTAATTAAAATTACGGATCGGTCAACACTCCCCAATCCATCGCTTTTGAGCTAAGCCCCTCTTATTCCCGCTCACTCTCCTTCCCTACCTTTCCTTCTATCTATATAATTGTGCATATGGTATATGTGTACACACTATACATACCTCCATTAAATCACTCATGCCAAATATCTCTATTGGTGCACACATCCAACGCGAACAATTTATCGTTTCCGGTCGCACTATTTTTGAGGCGATCCGGAATGTTTTTTTTTTTTTTTTGTTTTTTGTTCACAAATATTTTGCAAATAGCGTGTGACGTTAGTTGGATAAATATTGGCAATAGATTCAAGATGCAATGAGAATTACGTGCTGTCTTCTTTCGTTCGGGGGATCAAACTTCTTTGGAGCAAATGGGATCACAGTTTTTTTTTTAGCATAGCTCGACAAAAACGTTTATAGTGCGCATCTAGAATGATTATAGGACAATTAATCAACGATGCAACGTTTAACTTGCCTTTTCATTAAATTCTTCAAGTCTCATTGCTTGTGTTTGGTTTTTGTTCTAATCCTACTTGGGTTACGAAGAATAAACTAAACTACAATTTAAGTGCATAAAAAGTTGTTTGAAAATTCCATGGAAAATGTCCCTCTCATGTTTGTGCGAGTGAAAAACCCGAAGCTTCGTTCGTGAAAGCTTAGAGTTCGACCTTTATGCATGTGAAGGTTTATTAGATACGAGGCATTCCGAGTCAACTCGATCTTCATTTGAACCTCAACTTTTAGGATTTCATTAATTATTTCATGCACTATTTTACCGACTCTAAAAGACATTGGGGGTTTTTTTTTTTTTCATTACCGAATCCGTTAATTGCACTAGGATTCAGGGAATTTCGATCTACAAGCAACTGTCCCCACTGTACAGCGCATATCGATTGGCGCAGCGTATGGTGGGAGAAGCGCTGAGCCAATCGCGGCAGCGCTAGCTACAAGGTCAGCTGCGCAGCATCAGGTGCGCAACGGTTATTAAAGCAAAGGCGATGCTGAGCCTGTTACGTCCTTCAATTGATATTATAGTGGATCCTTTTTAAAAATATGAAACAAAACGTTCGTTCGAATTGAAAGATTGAAAAAAAAAAAAATCGCACGTGTAAGTTATTCCAAAATTGTTTGAGCCCGCAATCATTGCACGATCAAGCGTGAGTAACCGCGTGAAAAGAAACTGAACCGAGTAATCCCCGGTTAATAACGAGGACCAAGCGCGTTGGTTCGTGTTTGCGTGAAATGCCCCGTGTATACATGTATCAATTTACTTGTACGTATACACATGCACTATGAATGCATGACTCGATGTTTTGCTATAGATATGTAGATGTGGCTGTATACGAAACGCATCCTTTGTACATTATAACAAGGTGTTGGCAAGCTGTTGTGCCAGTTGAGTATATCCGGCAGCTTTTGTCTCGCAGGATAGCTATCGCACTCTCTCACGTACTATCCGTACATATACGTATGCATGTAAGTGGATTCTATAGATTCGTTGCAGCGAAACACGTCCATGAGTTTTGTGAATGAACATCGTTTTATACGACGTGTGTACGCCATTATAGAATCCCATACGTCTCTGTCAGCTCAATGAAAAATGTGGACGTTCTGTTTTTTTTCTTTCTTTGATTTCGCAGCAATTTTAATTGACACAAATCTCTCGAATTTTATGGCTCATCGATGAGGGTTTTTTTACTTTTGTTTTTCCTCATTAAGGGGAAGCCATAGCGACTTTTCGACCATGTTAACCTTGTTAACTTTTGCTTTTATCGTCAAATTTGTACATTCGTTTTACCTGGTGTTAACTCGAAATAGCTGAAAGTTATATTCCCCTAGATATTTAGGTAATGTCTTTTTTTTTCCATAATCTTATTTTTCAAAATAAAAAATGACAGAGTATCGTGGGCTCGTTGATTTAGGATGGAATATCCTGTATGCAATATGACAGGCATTATAACGATACTGCGGAGTTTTAATGAGAAGAGTTTTTACTGTGTGGAAAAAAATGAGAAATCGTTGTGGAAAAAAATCTATATCTTCGCAGAAGACTTGCGTATCTTTCGTGACAAACTGTATTACATGGGTACTCGAGATATTTTCGCCCTTGAGGCATTGGAGCTGTTGTTGTATGCCGCGATATTCAGTTTGGGGAATATACAGCAGGGACCGGGAAAATAAACGAAGTGAAATAGAGATTGGAGGAGTGAACATCGAACACGTAAGTGCTTTTCGATACTTCTAGCTCGTACGTACAGCGTTTTGGCGAGAACTTTCTCTCCTCGATGTTCGAATATACAAATATATTTATCTTTATAGTATAAAAGTATAAAAATGTATAATTTACGAGATATTCGCGCTGTATTCAACATCCTTAAAACTCTCACTGATCTCTTGAAAGTTCAGGTTTTCAATGAACTTTCTAATTTGTCGATGTTGAGAAAATCCTAATTTGACCATAAAAATTGTCATCGCGTGTGTGGGAATTATATGTGAATTTATCTGGAATTGCGTGTCATTGGTCAATAGGTTGTATAGTCTGTGCAGGGAAATTGCCATTAAGGCTGTGATGGTATCCAACTACTAATCATTTGAACATATATATAGGAAAATTCGCTTTGATCGATCGAAAAAGTTTTGTTCACTCCCATTATTCACCCAACAAACTTTTTTCTAGTTAACGCGGAGAGAGCTCCCGCTGTGATACATCGTTGAGCTGGGGTAGGGGAACTCCGTTGTAAAAATTAAAAAAAAAGGTGCGGTGCAAATCGCTGCTGTATATCGTAAAAAGTTTCGGTGTCAACAACAACTTCTAAAAGTTTGAACACCATTGGGGGGGATTAACACTCTGTGTTTAAATTAACGCCACTACCACCACGAGACAAGAGTTATTTGCATCTACAAAATTTTATGAGATAATTACATTGATTAATAAATGAAACGATTATTGGTTTACGGGAAAATACGAGCAAACGTTCGTTTACGTGTTACTAGGGAGACACAACGAAGCAAATAAGTGAAGTTAAGGCGATTTTATCACGCGATTCGACTACCTCGAAAACGCCAACTGTATAGAGAGAGAGAGAGAGAGAGAGAGAGAGAGAGAGAGGGAGAAAGAGAGGCGTTGTAAAATCAACTAAATCCACAATCACGGGTAGCCAATGAAATAAATAGTTGATTCACTTAAGGCTTTACTTGATCGACTGAACGTTGATTGGAAAAACTATTTACTAAGGTCAGTCCAATAAATACTTAGTTGGCTTTATTGATCTGACCAATATTGGCAGCAGAATACTCGCCTTCAAATGTGAGTATTTTGCTACCAATATTGAAGCAAAAGTCAGCACCTCGTATAGAGGAGCAGAAGATATCAAAAATAATCCTCGGAACTTCGTCGTTATGGTAAAATTACAATCTCGTTTGGCTTGCTCGGTTACATACTATCCGGGGCTTGCTTTTCCTTGCGAGAGCGATCTCGAGCGGATGCGCAACATAGCGGCCGCTGCCGAAACTAACTAAACCAGAATCCATAGTTCCAACATTATAAAGCACTTAATACTTTCTTATGGCTACACAAAAAAGTCACCTCTAACAATTTACTGAGTTCCGATAACAATAAAGTTGTTGATATTACTAAATGTACTATATTTCTATGGATTGTATGATCCTTTAGTTGCTATAAGTTGGCAAATAAGTTGGGTCAAGACCCATAATTTTTGGTTACCTTGGCCTAATACTACAGAGCTATTGATCTGGACATCGAAAACTATAATAGAGAGATCGACTTGGTCACTGAAAATTATTAAGCAATTGTCCTGGACGCCTGAAACAATAGAGAGATCGACCGGGACCTCATGAATCATGTAGCTTCAAATAACCCAGATCCCCGCAATGCTATCAGATTGAATCTCAGATTATCAGATCAAGCTCTTCCAAGGGTGATCGTATACGGGAAAAAAATCTGAGCTGGTATTTTGTAGTTTATGTGCACGTTGCCAGCGCTACCAGTGGCGATGGCAGGCATTTCCAGAGGACATATCGCTTGCATTTACACTTATGTGCATGCTCAGATTGTAGGTCCGATGAGCATACGTGACACCCAGGTCATAGAAGTAACGAACATCTGTTCATTATTATTCCCTCCTGGGGCCAAGTGCATTTTTCTTGTGCCGAAATATTTTGGTGTCTTTAGCGCAATCTCTCCCGAATTTGCGGGGAGCGAGATATCTACATCCTCAAGCGCTGGTTATGCAAGTTTGATCGTTCAATAATTCATCACTAAATATCCCATCGAGCATCCTCTCAAGTACATATCCTCGATTGAAAAGTTAATGAAACATTTATAGCTCCAAGTTCACTCGAATCGAATCGTTCATCGAAATTTTTCGAAAAATTTAAAATCCCTCGAAAGTATTTATGATTTCTTTCCAAATTCAAAGCCCAAAGCGTACTTACGCTCTTTTCAAGTTTTTGGACAAATAAAATATTTTAATATCTCAAAATTTTTCCAAGCCAGAACAACTCCGGAATATTTTTGAAAAATGTATTAAAACAAAAAGTATATTGAAAATAATTTAAAACTTGAGTAATAATTTGAATGATTTGTCTAAAACTTTCTCGAGTGCAGTGACATTGAAGAAGAAAAAAAAAAAGAAACAAAATATTTTTGAGCTGAAGCATATATATTATAGTTTGTTCTCGTGTGAAGAGGCAAAATTAGCGAAAGTAAATTGAGCGATCATAAATAGAACTTTTTATGAGGGAGCCAAGAGTACTTTCTATAGAAGTATATAAACCGCTGAACCCCGCCAAAAACCCTTCCACTTTCATGGTATATATGCATGTACATATGCGGGGAATGCAATATAAAAGCATGCATGTTAAGTGCGTGCACATGGGATTATTGGTGTGCGGGCGCAAGCGCTCTCTTCGAGACGCTACTACGAGGCATTCCACGGATTTTCGAATGTCCAAAAATGTACTACCAGATCCAAAAAATTTGTGACTTTAGAAAAATTTCGTATCATTAATAAATAATCCGTATTAATTTTTTTCGAATTTTTCGTACAACCATTTTCGCCAAAACTTCTACTCAAAATTCGATGTTTTTTTTTATTTTTCTTTTTTGTTTTTTTTTTCAAACCACCGTATCTCAAAAAATATTCGTCCCACGAAAATAAAGTTGTTCACAGAAAAGACGTAATTTTGAGTGAAATTTTGAAGAAATTTTTTTTCAGAATTTTCGCATTAACGAAAAGCTTAATTTTTATCGAAAAAGATAGAGAATTTTGTTTTTTTTTTTGTTGTTGTTCGGTAATTATACTCGAAGTTTTATTTTGCTCCGAATTTTCACGGAATGTTTTTCTCATCAGTAGAGAACGTGAAAGTACTTTTGTCCGGATCCCAAATGTAACACAGTAACGAAATAGAAAAATTGCTCTTCCAATTTCTTACGAAACGAACAATCCCTAAAAGTCTACGATGTAAATTGCTTTTTAAAAATCACTCGAAAAATACGAATAATTTTTAAAAAAAAATCAATATTTCCATAAAAATGCATTTTTTTGGTGCATGAAAAATTAAAAAAAAAAAAAATTTCGAAACTTTCACACTCAAATTAACAATTTTTTTCTGTTAAACTTTTTTTTCGGGACAAATACGTTTCGTTATACAGCAGTTTGAAAAAAAAAAAAATAAAAAATTTCAAAATTGCTGAATCTCGAAAACGAAAAATTCTAAAAAAAAAAAAAAAATATCACAGATGCTTCAGGAACAGTGACAAATTTGTACAAAATTGAAATTTTTTTTTTGTAATCGCTCGAGCTTTTTAGCGTTCGAAATTCTCTGGAATACCTTATATACGCGATATAAATAGATATAGACGAACGTCGCGACGCTTTGACTTGAACCAAGCGTCGTTTCGTGAATATCAGTCCGTTCGCGGACGCCGTTCGGTGAACTTGCTCTGCTGGGGCGATCGGGCAAAAGATCCTTTAATGGAAAAGTGCGCGGATTTTTGTCCCCAAAAAATCATAGTGCAACGAGCTTATCTCTGATTTTATACGATTTTCGTACACGCACGTGTGTGTGTATGTATGTGTGCGCGCATGTGTGTGTGTATGCAAGTATACAATTTTGTAAAATAGCCGGTCGTAGCCGGCTATACACGTAAAGATTAACGTGCGTGAAATTAAAGGGATATCCTGTGTGACTTTTTTTTCCTTTTTTTTTTTGTTAATTTCCTCCTTCTTTTCCCTTTTCCCCTTTCTGTCATCCTCCGAGATCCTATCCTCTATTGTACAACGAGAATAATTAATTAATTCGATAATTTCCGGATATAAGTCCACATCGATGTACGTACTCTCGCTGGTAATTGACCGAAGATTTATTAAATTGACAAAATTTCTTTTTTTTTTTCGTATTATTTTTAATTTAAAAAATTACAAATTTCTTCAAGCGAAAATTAACTGTCCTGGTGGTAATGAACTTTTTTTTTTTTAATTTCAAACGAAATGGGATGAAGAATAAAAATTCGGGGTTAAGTGGAGTCAAGTACAGTACAAAGGCTGGATCTCTATAGCCCTTTAAAATCCGCGCGAAGTCTTGCCGCCAAATTCTCGCGCTGAGATTTGCAGAATGGACATTTGCGTTTAAGAGGAGGGACATTATTCGTGTGTAATATTTAATGAATTTTTTTTTTTTGTAATCAAAAAATTATACACGCGAGTGAGATGTTTCACGTGACTTGAGGCAATATCAAAAGTATTTTTTGCGAATTGTTAAGAACCGTGAAAAGTCGATGGGCTGGATTACACTAATTTTGTGGGTTTTTCTTTTCAAAATATCTCGGATATGACGCGTCTTATGGGATGAGAGAAAATAAAATTTTTTTTTTTTTTACGATTCATAATAATTATAATAATAAAAATTTAATTGAGTAATTCAAATCCCGTGTTTCACGTTATAAAATAATATAATGTTTGTCTGGACCAGGGATCCATTGACATCCGGATGATTACATTTTATTCTCACAAAATTAAAGTAATGCGAAAAAAAATCGAAATGATTTTTTTTAAATTCATGTCCAAATCGATCGATGGCCGATTATTTAATTTGGGATAAAATTTGTCAATGTACTTGAATATTTAAATGATGGAAAAATCCGAATATCGATGCTTCTTCGACTTGTAAACAATTGTATTCTTTTTTTTTTCGTTTGTTAATAACGGATTTACGAATTACAATCAGATTTATTCGAATTCTAAAAATTTTCGCCGGTAAAAGTGTAATTTTGCGCAAAATATTACATCATGGGGGGGGGGGGGGGGATCGGATTCATTTGCAAATGAGAAATTTTTTTAATTTTTCGATCCTCCAAAAAGCAATTGTATTCATGTATAAATTTTAGTGAAACTAAAAAAAAACAGTAGTAAAAATTGAAAAAAAAACGTTAAAAAAAATTAAAAAAACGTGAAGAAAATTCTCAAAAATTCTCCATCAGATATTATTGAAAAAAAAATCTTTAAGCGTTAGCCCAAAATCAGCCGGTATTATTTTGTTATTTTCAAGAATCGTTTTTTTTTGTTTATTTTTTTCTTGTTATTTTAAAGAATTTTTTTAAAGATTTTTTAATAAAAAAAATCTTTGCTTTCGAAACAATCCGGATTATATTTGAATTATTTTAATCGTTTCCATCGTATAATTTTTCAAAGTTCCCTTGTTTTTCCATTGCCTCTTCATCTCTTCAGAATTCCCGAGAATTTCGTCCGCAGTCAATCTTTCCCAATGTACCGTATCGCATTTACACGTGGGCACAGGGAAAGTGCTAAAAACCCTGCCTATACATTTGCATTTTATCGTAGTCTTATGAACATTGGGAAACTTGGAAAAAAAACTGCCCCCAGTAGTCGGTATACTGAGCGGTCACCCATCTCAGTACTGACTCCTTTCGACTCGAGAGATCGCCGAAGCAAAAAAAAAAAAACCTGCAAATCTTCGGCTTTTGAAAATTTTGAATACAATGCACCGTTCCGGAGATATTGCTCGCGAGGAAAAAATTAAAAATACAGTCCGACCTCCGGATAAGAAACCCGGCAATAAGAAACCTTCCCCAGTTTCTCGCTCAAGCACTTCCCCCACTACGACTCGAGCTCCGAGCTCGATCGCATGCGGAAAAGAGTGAGAGAGACAGACAGAGGCAGTGCGCGTGCAGCGCGCGCCGGGTGCTTGGCGATGTGGAATTTCTCAAACATGCACACAAAAATAAATTTCAAATATTCAACATTTTTTTGTCCCTCTGTATCAGCGATACGATTCAATGCACACGAGGAAATGTAAACTTTTATTTTTATATATAATTTTTTTTTTCCCCGCTATTAATACAGCACGGTACAACGACGCAACGACCTATTTCATATGCTCTCGCGTCGGTCTATGGAAATAGAAGAGAAATAAAAAATAAAAATAATAAAAAAAAAAGTGCAACCGAGTCTCGCGGCTTTGGGTTCTCTCCTTTATACTTTCGGGGCGTTTTAAAGCGATGACGTAAACCTTTTAATCCATCGATCCCCCGCTCGTCCAACGCGGGGTTAACTAGCAAGAACTTATGTGACCATTGTACAAGACGCACCGGTTTCCCAGAGTTCTTATAATTGTCACGCATCGAAGTGATTTCTTGGCTCAAAATTTGCTCTAATTTTTCGTTCACTCATTTGTATTCGTGGCAAAGTTGAAGCTCGCTGATTAGGTTCTTTTTTTCTGTTCTTAATTTAAATCTCTTGGGATGGAAAATGCTGCTGGATCGTGTCTCTTGATAAAGCCAAAATAGAATGAAACTTTAGTTGCGCTTGTACAATGAGAATGTCAGACCATCAGAAATAATTAAACTTTGTGGCTTAAAGTTTTTTTTTAAGTTTCACACAAACGTATTACAAAAGTATTCTCGAAATTTCAGCAACTTTGACTGTACAGTTATATTACAATAAAATCGAGAAGTTGGTCATATTAAAGACGATAATGCACGGTCCTTTATGGAGGCTCTTGATGTGAGATTCTGTTAATCATTTTTTTTTGAGGCTCATCTGACTAACTGAGGTTGTTAAAAAACTGACGGTCGACGAATCAAACACCATTGATCGTGTAATAAATAAATAAATTTACACTTTACCGCGTTTGATTCAACGTTATCGAGTGTGCGAATGTAACAGCTGATTTGTCTAGAAGAACGACTTGACTTTCTCATGACTTTGTCTCAATTCACCGATGAATGGGAAAAAAGAAATTAAAGTAGGCATAAGATCGTGACAAGATGCGATTCGGAAGGGCTTAGCAAAGAACTTTAACTCGATGATCAAGACGATTTTTGAGTTTTGGAAGCGTTTTAGAGGGAAAAGCAAGTTGGAGAGGTTAGGATTTCTCATTCGTAGACACGCATCGGGTCAATTCCGAGTCATTTGAGTGTTTCGTACTTTACTTTTTATTTGTTATTATCAAAATTTAAGAAGAATATGACATAACCTCAAAAATAATACTAATAATAATTATTATTATATTATTATTATTATTATTATTATTATTAGGTGTAAAATACGTTGGAACAGCTGCAATTTAATAATTTTCCAAATTATCATTACATGTATTTTTTTTTATTTTTTCAAAATTATAAAATGACGAAAAAATAAAAACATTTAATCTCGTTCAATTCGATAAAAATTTAATGTTTCTATTTCCGTAAATATTTTAAAGATTATCAAACGTTGCTTCACGCATATTTTCAGACGTCAAAATTCTATCAAAATGATCATTGTACGTTCAAAAATACTTGTATCTATCCCTGAGAGACGATAATTGGAATATTTTAATCCCGAAAATTGTCATTATGTTTGGTTAAAATTTAATTGCAGCTTTCGTCAAATAAACAAATTAAATGACACATTTTTTTTTCGCTGAAAATATAATTAAATCCAACGTTTTCAACTATGAAACTCGATTTCAATCGAGTGCTACACACTTTGCACAATTTTTTTTCTTTTTTTTTAACCATAATTTTCTCGAATACACAATGGCACAGAGTGGAACGATGAAATACATACCCACACAATCGAAATTTTAAAGTTGCACGAGAATTATTATCATCGAGAATGTTTCTTCGCCTTTCAATTATTTCTTCAAATACAAATACACGAGAACTAGTTATACGCGAGTTAAACGTATTTCAAGTTTGCTCTCGCTATGTATACTCTCGTTTGAATTCTTCCATTCCTGGGCTCCCCGAGACTCGCTAGACAGAGGATTTTCAAAGCGTGATTTTTTTTTTTTTTTGCAAACGTTCCGCAAAGTTTATGGACGCGACGGGCTTTGTTAATTGGGATAACAATGACGTATCGAAACTCACCTTAGGCTTCGAACTAGCGTTATATCCTATCGGATAGTTTAATCTCTGTCGAAATAGGCAATTAAATTCTTTTTTAAAGGGGGGTTGTACATGTGGAAGGCTAGTACAAGAACTAGGCGATTTTCGAGAATTTTTTTTGCGAGAAAGAACTTGCTCTAAATTTTTGAAATTTTCACACAGTTTTATTTCATATTTTTTACTATTTGAGACAATTTTTTTTTTTTTTTTACAAAATCGCGGATGTACGCAATTTTTTCAAAACTATGTTTTTTAAAATTGGTGTGCAAGATTACTCAAAAACTAATTTACCGATCTTAATGAAATTTTGTAAACATTTTTTCAACACTCCCCCAGGGATTGAACTAAAATAATCTTCAAAATGTTAATAACAAAGTGCTTTTTTTTTAAATTTCAAACAATGGAAAGTTTTAGTGAAAAGTTCGAACCCAATTTTCAAAAGCGTGCCAAAAAGCACTTTGTTATTGAACAATTGTTGATAACAATGTGTGCATCGATGTGTCCTTAATGAAATCGAATTTAGGGGGAAAAAAAGCGTTGGAAAATCATGCATTTTTTTTTCGTGTTCGTTTCTAATTATTTAAAAATTCAATTACAACGAATTAATCAGATCGATCATCGCGAATGAAAATTTTCTTTTAATTGTCTCTCCGGACCACGGGACAGACCGTGCTAAAGTTTTATATTTTTAAGCCGATAATTGATCGATACTGAGGCATCTCGTGGGAATTTTTTTTACTCCAAAATAAAAAATTGCGTACTTTTCGTCCGGTCCAAAAGAGATTCCATCAATTAAACTTAAACTAATAATCGTACGGGGTGGTATTTAACGAATTGAGCCAAATGCTTCACACGAAACTAAAAACGCTATTACAGGGATCGCTTAACGATCCTCGAGCGCGCGCGCGCGTGTGTGTGTGTGTGTGTGTGTGTGTGTGTGTGTGTGTGTGTGTGTGTGTGTGTGTGCAGAGCACTTTTAATAATCTTGCAAATTCGTACTCGTTCCGATTATTCGATTGGATTTTAACGATACTTTTTTATTTAAAAAATTCGAATTTTGTTCAGAGAAGTTATTAATCGTGATGACTTTACTGGTTTCCCGCGTAGTAACGTGTAAAATTAACATAAAAATAATAAAAACGAGTTAAGCAAAAACAAATAATTCGTTTAGCAAACTTTTTTACAACTTTCTTGCTGTTAACTGATACATCGTTTTTTTTTTTCGACAATTATTTATTTTCATAGCACTCGGTTGACACTCTATATTCATTCGATATAATTCCCTTAAATTTTTTATCCCCCAGGAAAGGATAAAATATCGACACGTATATGATATTCGCGTAAATCACAAAGTTTTCGAAAGTTTTAACAGCCGCGCGGTATTAACGATTTTCATAAACGTCACGCTTAACTGTTATATCCGCGTAGGAGCTTTCGTGTTTCGTTATAGGATAAAACGTCAACGTGTACTTTATTGAACAATGGATTTGAAACTTCTGTGTGACGACTCAACGACTCTTCCTCTTTCGAGGGGGGGGGGGGGGGGGGGGTGTCCTCTACTCGAGACATCAACGTCAATCCATTTGACGATTAATTCTGTGAAACGTGCTTCGATAAATGAAAGCGAGAGAGAGAGAGAGAGAAAGAGAGAGCGAGATGAATTCTTGCAGGAATACGTCGTGTGCTTGTGCGTAGAAAAAAAAAACCAAACTAATGGATTTCCCGTGTACCAGTGATTTTCCAATCTACCATTTATACCATTCTAAAAGCATACTCTCAAAAAAAAAACGTCAATATTCGCCTTTAAATTTATGCTACGATTTTTTTTTTTTTTTTATAATTATTTAAAAAATAATTATTGTACAACCTTATTAACGATTGCTCGAGAATTATCGAGCATTATTGAGATCGTTATCCATCGATTACAAATGACCGTAAATTGAATTTTTTTTTTCCAAGCAATCATTTTCAAAATTTCTTCGGAATTTTTAATCGTTTCGAAATATAAATTATGGCAGAATTCAAATAAATATAGAGAATTCATTGAAATATCGAATTTGAGATTTTCGAGGTTCACTTTTGTTCGATAGAACGAAATGGGATTCGTGTATCGCGGACTCGAGGGGTAAAAAAACCTTTTAGGTATAACATATAGTTATATGGAAGCGTCCTCGGTGGTTTTCGTCAGATTCGCATTCGCGAGAGTAATTTAATTCTTCTGGATCTTCGAGTGAGAATATTTTATTATTCATAGCCTGGTCAGGGGAGAAGGACGTATATATAGAGGATATTTGATGGAGTAAAAATAAGGAATGATATTTTACAGATATTAACCGAGTACGGTTCTGGCAAAGCTCGTGGAAATGGAGAATTTTATTAATATTAAAATCAGGGATAAAACGTGAGCTGGGCTCGAGGGAAGCACGAGGGCTATAGACGCAGTGCCGAATGATCTCGTTCCTATGTTGATGATTCGCGTATAGTCGTGGAATCTTCATGCAGAAGATTATTTGGATAATTATTGGGAATGAACATGCAGGAAGATGGCATTAAATTACATTTTTTTTTGTTATACCGGTGTAGTTGGTATTGTCGTCTTTTACAGGGTGAATAATATAGATTCAGGGTTGGCGATTTAAACAGCTTGTGGCCAGAAGTTAAAGGTTAACGAACGGAGCGATGCTCAGTTCAATTAATTAACAAGTTAGTCAAATAGTTGCTACTTATAACTGTCTAGTTAGCCTCCGACTAGCGATTACCTATCGCTAAATACCTAGCGATTGATTGAATAGCTAAACAATTAGTCAGCTATACACTGCCTGGCTAGTTATTAATAGTGGCTAGCTAACTAGTTGGTTGAATAGTGCCTAGTTAACTACCAAGCCATAGCCTCTGTCCAACTACCTAAATAGTGAGCACCCTACTAACTAATTGGCAACTAGATAATTAGCCACTATAACTAAATAACTGAGTAGTTAGTTAGGTACTAACCAAATACCTAAATAGGTACTGTCCAACCAATTAGTTGAATAGTTAGCTATATACTAACTAGCTTGGAATAGTAGCTAGATAACTAGCTAGTTAATTAGCGGCTAATTAACTACCTGACTAAACTCTGACTAACTACTTGAAAAGTAAGCCAGCCACCAACTAATTAGCAGCTAGACAGTTAGCCACTAACTCAACGACGAAATAGTCATTTAGGTACGAACTGATCAACTAGCTAAATCGTTAATTAATTTATACACTACGTCGCTTCTTAATAAAAGTGGCTAGCTGACTAGTCAGTTAATTAGTGACTAGTTAACTACCTAGTTAGTCTCTGACTAAATACCTAAATTTTGAGTCAGTCGCTAATTGGTCAGCGACTGGATCGTTAGCCACTAACAAAATAGCTAAATAGTTAGGTACTAACCAACCAACGAACCGTTAGCTAACCATTAATCAACTAGAACCTGCTCAGTTAGTTAGCTAGTTAATTGGTTGGTTAGTTAATTCATTCAATTAGTTAGTTAATTCAGTTGGATAGTCAAAATGCTCGTCTCAAAATGGATAACGCTCGTGGATACAGACCCGAAAGTCCGCACCGTGCTAATTTTAACTCTGAATTTTAATTATTATCACATCCGTATGAAGTTGATTAACAATTAGGACTAAACTGTGTCGAATGTACCACGGTATTTTTTTTATTGATAACTAACAGAATTTTCCATCACTAACATCGGTTTATACTATATATAGTATATACTATATATAGTACTATATATAGTATCGGTTATACTATACCAACGGTTTTACAGCCCCGTTGCTTCCATCCCCATCCCGATCGCCCTTTTATAAAGAGATATCCGAGTGTCTAAGTGCTAGTTTGCTTTTACGAATTTTCATAATTCCAGAGGGACTTTGAATTTACTATTATGCATAAGTATAATTAAAAATATAAGTTACTTTATTATTATTATTGTTATTATTATTATTATGCATAGGCACAATAAAGTATATAAGAAAAAAGGCTCGTATAAATATAGGATAAATATACTTATACAGCGCAGGAAAGTTTGCCATTCGTCTATGACAAAATTGCAGTTAACTTGCGTACAACCAAGTGGAAATAACACGGTCGTTCGTCGGGGAGCAATCTTACGGTTGACAGTTTGACGATTCTATTTTATGCGAGTTCCCCCAAGTTGTCTCTCGTTTTGAGTCTACGTCTCCATAAGAGGAAAAATAAATGGAATCGAGCCGGGACAAAAAGTAAATTGCCGGAACAAAGGAAAAAAGAAAAAAAAAAACGAAGAAAGCTTTTCTAACGTTTATACATCATTGAATTCACTGGGTATTTTTTTTAATCTCGTTTAAATTTAGAATTTAATTTTCTCAGTATACCTCGGACGTTTATACGCCAACAGTTTCGATTCTTCATCGTCCACCGGTCGTATTTTTTTGTCCCCTTTGATATATACGAGAAAAAACGTATTTGCGATTTTAAACGATTTCTCCACTTTCCTCTTTACCCGTATACTTTGTATCTTATAGCGCACGCACATAATGTACGTGTAGTTCATTTCGGACTAAAATCGATCGAGCGATAAAACTTAGTATTTCATTATTTTCCTCTTGTCTAACGGTGGAGGTGTTGACACGGAAAAACAGGTCATATACGAATTTCAAGATTTTTGCTCAAAATTCATTTTCCTCCATACATCAACGAAAAATATAGTTGAATCAACGCTCTCCAGTGCTATCGATTATTTCAACATACCGGAAATCCTTGTGGTAGAAATATTTTTAGTACTTTTTTCGCGGCTAAAGGTCATTGTTCTCGTATATAAAGGTGTTCGAGAAAAATTTACATTTAATTCTTTGTCCAATTTTTTTTCGATTTTCAAGCTTATTGTGCCAGCCTAACATATATTCACATGTATACACATATATCTATATTTTAATAGCTACAGCATGAGTCGAAACAAATCTAAAATTAATTCCTGAACAATCTTGAGACTCCGGAAAAATCCTCCAAAAAAAAAAAAAAATTAATACTGCAATCATTTGGGCGGGCTAAATTGGCGTCGATGAACCATACACATAACTATAATTAATTCTCCGAAGAACGATTCTCTCAGGTTTGCCTGGAATGCTATACATAAATGCTGACTCAATTAACGTCGTATAAACATTTCCGGTGATAAATTATTCGAATTGAAGTATCAATGAATCGCAACCAATCAATAATAAAAAAAAAAAGTACTATGACAATTAATGCCATCGACGAAATTGTATCAGCGATAAGAATCATACTCGGTTAAACGTATTATTATTATTAATATTATCATCATCATTGATTCGTCGATAATGATATTATTATAATTGTCCAACAATCGTTATTCCGATGCCACCCTAATTCACATGAATTTGAAAATTGATATGCTCTGGAAGGGATTAACGATAATTATTTATAATATTATTAATTCAAAAACAATCAACGCAAAGTCGAATAAAAAGTTAAATTTATAGAATATAATATGGACGAGAATAAAAAAATAACAGTTGCTACGAGTGATTCGTTCGTGCATGACGTGATTGATAACGGCGCTGTTATGAGCGTTAAAACGTGCACCACCACCACCACCACCAGCCCCTCGGCCAAGTCCAACGATGGCACTCGGCTGCAAACAAAACTCTTGATCTATCTCGTGTTGTCACAGTTCGTAGCCCAGTTCGTTACGTTCGTATATCTGTACGCGTACGTGACGAAATTGGAGTTTCATATTCGTGCTTTCGAAGCCGAGATGCTCAACGACACGACGATTTTCGACGTTACGATGACACGACGAAAGCGCAGCAGTGCAATTCCCGCAGCCGAGGACAATTCGGTGCCAGATATGTTCAGGGTAATTATACACGTATTACAGTATCCATATAATTTCTCTTTGAAGATTAATCTACATGCCCACGGAGCCCTCTTAGGTGTGTCATACTCGTTTGAAATTTAATAAGCAAAAATTCTCTACAATTTCGTTATTCGTATATTACAAATAATATAAAATAATCGAAATTTTAATAACATTAAATGTGACGTTAAATTGGCAAATGAAAAATCACGCAGAAAAGATAATATGTATAATGTATATAGTATGGAATTTATTGTCTTTTGGGTTTCAATGGTATGAGGGAACTATCGTATTTGAGTTTAGTTCGCGAAAGAAACGCTAGATGGCGAGCGGGCAGGCTCGCTCTCTTAAGCAGAGCAAGACTTGGCGGACTGATAAGTGAGGACAGTCGTATGATATCAACCGAGAACTCGCTCTCTCCCTGCGTGACGCTGACACTTGCTTACTCAGAGTTTAAGTCGTTCAATCTTCGGAAATTTTGTGAAAACGTTGGTCTGTTAGATGCTGGATGAGTTTCTCATGAGATTTTCATTACATTTAGGTCGAAAGTTTATGTCGATACGGAAAGCCTGCACATGATTGGTTTTTTGTTTTCCATATGAGGTTCATGTTGAACCTCAAAAACTTGTTGTCAAAACCCGAATAGTTTGAAAACCCCACGGTCTAAAAATTTTACATTCCCATTTATCTTTAATCAATTAATGTTGATTTTATTAAATTAACTTACTATCTTTTATTGCTGATATTATTATTATTACTGTAATTGTGGAAATGCTGCACTGCAATTGGTTTTTTAATTCAAATTTTTTTTTTTATACTTCCTTGCAACGAGCGAATCTCCGTAAAGATATTTATTTAAAATGATCAACATATTTTCATATTTATAAACGAAACTGATCGCCAAGGTCCTCTGCCAACGTACCATCGGACAAGAATATTAAATATGCCCTTTAATCAAAAGATCTATGAGTCTATACGTGTATATATCACTGCTCTGGAGTCTTGAGAACTTTCATTGCAAAACAAAAAGTTTCGAAACGAAGTTTGGCTAGACCGCTGACTTGCCAGTCACGAAGTTTACACTCCCGCAACCTTTTTATTACGGTGAGTACCCAACGGTGGGATGTGCGAGAGCTCGTATATTTTTCTTTCTATTTTTTTTTTCCATTGCATTCACCGTTGAGATTGCACCAAACCGAGCTTAATTGCACCATGAAAACTTGAGACTCGGCGATTATCGCGTCTCATTAACGGATGAGTAGGCATAATTTTTTAATTACGATAAAGAAAAAAAAATATTGAATATTCATTCAGAATCTCGGGTAAGTATGACAAAAGAGCGTCCTTTTGCCAGACAAAGTCAAACGAATAATTTTATTTTATCGATCGAATTAAAGAGAGTATAAATTTCGTGATTAAAAATAATGCGGTCAGCTTCACCAAGAAAAAAAGTGATACTTTGAACAAAAATCAAATGTAATTTTAAAATTTCTCACACTATCACTTGTTCATTATATTTCTAAAGGAAAAAAGAATTGATAAAAAAAAATCATCTTCAGCGTATGACTCGATGTCTTTTCGCTTCTTATCCTTTTTTTTAATTATTTATTCTATCGAATGATGGACATGTCTGTGCTCACACGAGGCGTCGATAAAAATGTAAGAAGGAATATCCCATTCAGCGTTTAGTTGGAAAAGTCTTTGCTCACTTGTCGTTCAAATTTCCACCAGCACATAATATAGCCCTATACAGCCCTATATAGTAGCGAGCAAATGTTTTGCCTTCGATACTCTAGTGTGTATATATATATATATATATATATAAGCTTACGGAAAGATTATATCGTCAAGTGCTTGTCACATTGCTGACGCCCGGAAATGAAGAGGGCAAGCACGAGAGAAATAGAGAGAGAGAGAGAGAGAGAGAGAGAGAGAGGTCTCTGCCAATGGCGTTTGTCCTCAAGTACCCGGGGTTTATATACTCGAGTACTCGAAAGGAGCAAAAGAGAGCCCGACGGAAGATTTTCACTATAGTGAACTATAGTGACTTTATAAAGTGATATGCGTGTCTTCGTGAAATGAGACGGGAACGAAAGTCGAGTGAGGCGAAAATGATTGAGAAAAAACTTCAGACAAGTAAATTTATTTACATCGTTTTGTCAATCCTTACAAAAAGTTATCAAATAAATTGAAATCATCCCCGATATTTCAAGTACATTTGCATTATTTTTTTAAAATTCTTTTTTATCAAACTTTCTGAGAATTTATGTTTCATTGCCAAAGTCCGTATAATTAATTGACAATGAGGAAAATAAGTTTCCATACATAGATACAATTGGGGGTTTGCATGAAATATTTTTTTTTTTAATCATTCGGGCGCATAATGCAGAGATTGAGTAAAAGTAATGAGGACGTATTTTTTATTTTTCGTTAAAACTGATAGATGCACATGTTATAAGACAATTTAATTTCATGGATTTCGATGTATATAGATACAGCGTAACATGTGTGACGTCATATTGTTGTAGTTTTCAATTTGTTATGTTAGCGGCAATTTTGATTCAAATAAAAAAAATTAAAAAAAAAAACGTACTAAATGATTTTTCCTAAACTACCAGATTATGAAATAAAAACAATTTCATGCAAAATCCCAATTCTGTGTATAAGAAAGTTGTGAGTCGTATTATAAGAATCTCTGGAGCTCCTCTCGACATGTCGGTATAGGAGGAAATGTACTTGTCCTCGAGTCGCTACCGCGACTCCTGATCGAGGCAAATTACGAAGTAACTGTTTTATTATTGTTTTTGTTTTATTTTATTTTTTTCTCCACTCACCTAAGGCTTATCGAAAGTGTGCTGGGCGTTTGTTTTGTTCTTTGACCTCTGCGTGAACTGTGGAAGAACTTTTTTTTTTCATCTACTTTTTCATACCAGGTACTTGGTGTGTGCCGTAATCGGCAGTTTCTCTCTCTCTCTCGTTCTTTCTTTTTCTTTCTCCTCTCTCTCTCTCTCTCTCTCTCTCTCTCTCTCTCTCTCTTTCGTGTAAATGTGTGTGCGTGCCGGAGGGCCGTAAATCAAATTTAAACTCCTATCCATGAATGGGGAAGAGGATCGCGATAGGGGCTTACGGTCGAATGAACAAAAGGGGAAAGCCTTATAGTGAGCTGAGAGAGAGAGAGAGTTTCGTCGTGATCTTTCATCGCCAAAGATTTACTGCAAAGTGCGACAGAGTCAAGAGAGAGAGAGAGAGAGAGAGAGAGAGAGAGAAAGAGAGGATTAGTATATCTCAATTCGAAGAAATTCAATTTTAATTACAATAGGAAATTTGCTCTTTTTATTTTATTTTTTTTTTAGATTCGCGAGGTATTATTCGTATTTTTTTTGTTTTAAGTCGCGTGAGTCATTATATTTTCATCTTTAAGTTGCGTGAGTTATCATTTTAATTAATTATTTTTCTTCAAGATGTGCGAGTTATTATTTTTGTTTTATTATTTTTTAAGATTTTTAAGTTATTATTAATTTTTTTTTTAAGATTCGTGAGTTATGATGTTTTTTTTAAATCTTTCTGAAGATGCCTGTGAAATTTTTAATTCAACGTTAAATTTCAATTGTTCTCGTGGAATCGTCAGATAGGTGACATGAAGGAGTTGCTCAAAGATACGAAGAAACTGTCCGCGTCGCCGGACGAGGCGTCTTCCGGCGATACGCAAGCTCCAGCTGTCCCCAGCGGTGATACCAGCTGGGTCTGGTTGACAGCTGACACTCGTGTTCCGGCAAGTATCTCGATCGTTAAAAAAAAAGCCCACGTTTGTCTCGAAAACGCCGAAGCGAAAAAAAAAAAAAAATTACTTTCATGACATGGAAAAAAAGAAGCATTTTAGATCATTATTTCTCCCCTATATGATAAGCATTTTATTATTTATTCAGAACGAATTATCATTTTTGTCAAAAATTCTACAGCCACCGAATAAAGCTCGCCGAACTTTCTTTATTGCAAAAAAAAAAAAAAATAAGAAGAAAAAGGGGGGGGGGACAAACGAAAAACAAAAACAAAAAAATGTTCTTACAGTTCGACGCCATGGACGCGTTGTGCCGTAAATCTACGGAATATTGTCCACCGGGTTCGCCGGGTGTCCCGGGTCCTCAGGGAGCAACGGGCGATCGTGGATTGCCGGGTCTGATTGGGCCCGTTGGACCGGAGGGTCCACCTGGCTTACCGGGTTATACGGGCGAGCGTGGTCCGAAGGGAGATCCCGGAAAATCGGGTTTCGATGGTAGAGACGGTATTCCGGGTGAACCGGGCTTGGACGGTGTCCCGGGGCGCAGCGGACTCGACGGACTTCCGGGCTTGGACGGGAAACCCGGATTGGATGGTACACCGGGACGTCCTGGCAGAAATGGCACTGACGGTACGTTTGTAATTTTTTTTTTTTTTTAACCATATGTTCACAATTTCATGAGACAGTTTTGGGAAGCAAGCTGAACCACATTTTTGCGGTACAAGGTTGAGCCTTTAAGATTTGCCTGTATTTGCAGTTTATCAGGACAATAATTCATTTATTGTCTAAGCAATAGTGAGTTAGTTGCCGGAAACAAAAAAAAAAACATCGTTTTGATCTAATTTAGATCAACGAAGTTATTTTTTTTAGGTCAAATTTGATCTGCGTAGATCGAAATTTTGGGAAATCTACTTAGATCCCTCCTTGTATATAGGGGTCGATTCAGGTATCTTCGAGTACAGAGCTAATATTATTTTTGAACATTTTTGTTCTTTATTGTTAGATCTCCGTTTGTCTACTTGAATCTCATTAAATTTACTTGAATCTGAGTTGAATCCAACGGTTATCTAAAAGTCGATCAAATTCAGATCTAGGTAGATCTAAAAAAAATTACTATGTAGATGTAAATTTAGATCTGAGAAAAGTTATTTAGTTTTTTTTTTCTTCTTCTTTTCATTATTCATGTAAACAGCTTAAAGGTGGATATTTGATTAAATCTACGAAATACGTTTGAGGTATCGTGTAAAGGAGTCGCATTACATTTCATGTATGTAGAGACGAGTTCATCCAGATTTAGGAAGAAAATTTGAATTTCATATATGACGCGCGAAGAGGCCGGTATATATATCTATGTATCAGGGAAGCCATCAAGTGGCATCGAATATTCAGGTACATGGTGAATCCCCTTCGGGCTAAATCTCCCCTCTCGAAGCCGTGTGTCGCGATGATGCGAAATATGTAATTCTCGCGATTCTCCCCATGATATATACATATATACGCCTCGGTGTGCTGCGTTGCACATGCCCCAGGGTGCCTAATACATGATTTCACACTATTCTCGAGATATTGTTATCAGCGATGAAATTTCGATTCGCGCATCTCTCGTAAAATCCATTGGGAGCCGAGGGCTCGAAGACTTACCATGGAAAAAAGCTTATATCCAAAAATACATGACAACTTCTTGATGTTCGTGAAGAAAAAAATGGTTAAATTCTTCTCGATCTTCGAGTGAGAACAGTTTTACTCGTCACAAGACAGTAAGAGGAAATAAAAAACGATTTTATAGAATAAAAAAAATCACGATAAACGTTTAACAAATATTAATCCACTCGCCAGAAAGTTTTCTCTCGCTAAAATCTACTTGAGCAATTTTTTTTTTCTCGTGAAGTGTTCAGGGGTTTAGGTTTGTAGAGCCCGAGTCAGCGAGGAAGGATTGAGCTTTGCTGCAATTTTGGAAAACAGTTTTTTCCGAAATATCTCTGAAACGGTTGTTCCTATGACAAAACTTGTTATGATAATTTTTGTAGAGAACCAAATTTCCTATCATTTTTATTGAGACCTATTTTCCGTAGGATTGATATCCACCGAGTTACAGCACCGCAAAGTTCGCTATTGTCAGTCTGCGATTAGATACTTTGCGGATACCATTTTCATAAAACGCTGACGTTCGATAAGTACCAATCTTAGATAAAAAAAAAAAGTTTTATACAAAAATGTTGGGAAATTTGGTGCTGTAAAAAATCGATTATTATGATTTTTGTCGTAGGAGCAATCGTTCCTGAGATATTTCGAAAAAACTGTTTTCCAAAATGACGACTGAAGCGTCTACTACTTTTTTTTTATCCGCCCCAGCTACTGGCATACGAGTATAGATGGCTATACGAGCAAGCTGGGCGAGTATAGACGAAAAATGATAACTCGATTGACCCTTTAACGAAAGAAGAGACGGGTATTCGTGCTCTCTGCCTTGCAGCGGAACTCTACCTGTACTGTGCCTACCGTTGTCAAGGGGTTAATATTGAAGTGATACGTGAGCTTGACTCGCTCAAGGAAAACACGAGCGATAGAGATCCAATATCCAATTATAGGTCTCGTGCCTTTGTTATAGAAGGTTTTACGTGATCCTTGACGTAGAATTGAACAAGTCAAAGAATTGCGCGTAGCTCTGGGTTTTTATAGATCCTCGGAGAAGAATCTCTCACGAGATACAAAGCCATCCAGCGGAGCATTAGCGAAGCATGGCGATGAGGCTTCTTCTCGTGTTCCTGTGGTGGGGTTGCACATTCATTGTAGTACACCAGTAACACTGATTTGTTAGGTTCGTTCGTTTTCACGAGACATGGAACCATTGATTAATGATATAATATGACGCAATTTCGATTCAAGGAAAACGAGGACTCAAAGGAGCTGCAGGCCCAACCGGTCCAATCGGACCACCAGGTGAGTTTTTATTTTTTACTTTTACGCTATGCACTAATATTTGTCCAAATTGTAATCACATACGGTTTTATTCCACTTTTAATGTGAGAATAAATGGAAAATTTCCAGAGATCCAGCTTTGACAAGATTACCCCAATATCTTAATGAACTTTCGGGTCGTAAAATTTCAAGTCTCCCTCAATTTTGTACAAATTTCCCAAGTGTATGGTGACGCGATCCTCAAACGACTACTTTGCGCGATCTTGTCGAGTAGTTAAACGGCACGTGTGCCGAACTAATCAAGATTCTCAGGCTTATTAAACGCCCAGCTGTTCGGAGCAATGGACTTTTGAACTGTCCCATTGAAGCTCTCTTGCCTGAATGTTCATACAGCGTGGTAGAATTTCTCTCGATGACATTTCCTTTCGTTTTTTTTTTTCTCATTTATTTTCTGTACTAGTGTCGAAAGTTACAAAATGGGAGCTTACTAGGAGGAATTCGGAGTCTCGATTGAGCTAAAAAATAAAAATAAAAAAAAATAAAAGAAAGAAAGTGTCGACTGCTTATCGTCGAAGGCTGATTGAGGACAGAGAGCTCCGATGGAGACCTTCTCGACGTGTGGTCGTTGGGAATATTCAGATTTTGAGGTTAGACACTCGGTGGAGTCTACAGAACGTTGACCCGATTCTCTCTGATTTCTGACAGAGATTGCTGAAAAGGACATGCCTGACAAGTTCAGACAAATTTTTCATCGCGAACTCCTTGGCTCATTGAAATTTTTAAAAATTTCATGAAAATTCAATATCAGAAGACTCGAGACGACAAACATGAATTCTTAAACCGCAATTTTTTATGTTTCTGGCTCTGACCACCAGGCGCCGTCACGTTCTCCAGGATCGGTGATCTGTTTTCTCTGTAGCGCCTAAAGCAAAAAAAAAAGCGAAAAAAAAATTAGTCCTATGATCCTCAAAGGCTTGCCAATAATTCTTATAAATACAAAAGTCATTATTTTTTTCCATCTGTAAACTTGAATTCATTTATTCCACGAGAAATGGTATATATGGAGGTATGAAGAAATTTTGGAAAATAAAAATTGTGGAATGAAATGAACATAATTTGGCTGTATTTGATGTTTGAAGGATCAATGGGACATCCTGGTAATCCTGGAATTCCGGGACAGGATGGCAAGCCCGGGACACCGGGTATATTAGCGTGGAAAGTGAAGAAAAACGAGACGAAAGCCAGCGAATTGCTCATTCCACCATCGATTCTCGGTTTGTTTTTTTTTTTTTTTTTTTTTTATGGATGAATTTAAGAGCAACAGGACTTTTTCTTCCCATAAATCGGGCAATAAATTCGCGATCGTGTGAATTGTTTTTTGTGTTTTTTTGTTTTGTTTTGCAGGTACGGGTACACCGCATGGCTTGGTCATCGTTGCCGAGGGCTCCAATGTACGTTTGGGCTGCATCGTCAGTGGCAATCCTCAGCCTACAATTTCGTGGTCGAAAACCTCGGGTTCTACGATACCCATGGGATCTTGGCACGGTAATTAACATTAAAAATTACCAAATTAACATTAAAAATTACCAAATTAACATTAAAAATTACCAAAGCTCAAGCTTTGCACCCATATTTCGAGTTTGTCCATGTAAAAGGCCAAAAAGTAGGCGATTTTTGGGAATTTTTTTCGTAAGAAATAGTTTCTTCATATCTTTGAAATTTTCGCACAGTTCCATTTCATGTTTTTATTATTTCAAACAATTTTTTTTTGTTTTTTTTTTTTTTTCTAAAAATAACGGACGTACAGCTCGTTCAAGCGGAGAAGTCATGAAGTACGTTTAAAAATATAAAAAAAAAATTTCAAAATGGCGCACGCTTTTGAAAATTAAGCTGGAATTTTTCACGAAAAATTTCCATTATTTGTAATTGAAAAAAAAAAAATCATTCCGTTGTTAAAATTTTTTTTGAGAAAATGTGCGCAAAATTTCATCAATATATGTCAATTAGTTTTTTGCGCACCAATTACCAAAAGAAGAAAAAAAAAAAATGTCTCAAATAGTAAAAAAGCATGAAATAAAATTGTGTGAAAATTTCAAAAACGTCGAGCAGCTTATACTTCCTTGCAAAAAAAAAAAAAAATTCCCGAAAATCGCTTAATTTCTGGCCACATCCGCATTGATTGTTCCTCCGGTTAATACGAAAAAAAAAAAAAATCGTCGATTTAGCTTCAGCTAAATTTGATCTTTTGCCCGAATCAATTTTATGAAAACGAATTAACTTTTTTGCGGTCTTTTTTTTTTCTCGTTGATGACATGCTGCATTATTCTTCGTGCATGCTTTGTTTCGTATTCGAAAATTACATTGTCCGAGGAAAGCCCCTTGTGAAACGAGAAATATTCGTTTGAGCTGTGTGGGCCTCTCCATTATTCAGTTAATCTCCGTCAACTCCGGCCCTACACAGATGAAGGATTTCTCTGACGGTATACCCATATGCATATATATATGTATAGGTACGACGAAATTCCTGTTGCGTTTTAATGAGACTCAATCAGTGTAAATTTGCTGGGATACATTGACTGAAAGTCCCATATGCGTCACATCGGGTATTAGCTGCTCGTATATACTAATGAGAATGAGCATACTCGTCAACGTCAAAACACAATGGGACGGTATAATCGTTCAAAGGGTCAAAGGATTCGAATGGTCAATGCAGAGTACGAAATTGATTCGTTATTCACCGAAACTTTGGGACAATCATTGAAAAGAAAAATTAAAAAAAAAAAACCAAGTTAAAACTTTTAAAATGCTTCCTCCAAATTTCCTCACAATGCTCAACGCTTTCTTCAACCTCCAACGAGAAATTACGTCCCTTTTAAATTTTCGCTTCCATGCATTAGAGGAAAATTTGGAGGAAGCAATTTGCAAGTTTCAATTTGGGCAGTTTTTTCGCTCCTGTCGTTTCATTTTTTTTTTTTTTTTATGAGATTCATGTTAGGAAAACTTTTTTACATATCGAATCTTTCATGATTCAGACGAATTTTTATCTCTGACGATTTTGGAAAAATTAGAGCTGTAAGAAAGATTTTTTTTTTTTTTTTTAACTTGGAAAATTTCATGAAATCGAAATCGTTTGACCGAATCTCGCGAAATTTCATGTCAAACCATTCCGTCAATGATACTTTAATCATGGAAAAAGATAATTGGCCGAATATCCTCGAATTTGGGGAAATTAGAGCTGTCGGAGATACGTTTTTTTTTTGTTTGTTTAAATTTCAAAATTTCACGGAGCTTTCTTAATGAGAAATAAATTTAAACGAATAACCAAATAAATAAATAAATTTGTGAATATTTTAAAAAAATTAATGAACGAATACAAAATGATAATAGTTTAAATTAGTTTTTTTTTTTTTTTTTTATTTTGGCTTACCGAAGAAAAATAATTTTTGAATTCTTTTTTTTTTTGGGGGGAATTGAATTAAAAAAAAAATTAAAAACATGTATTTTCCATGGAATCAAAACCGTGCAAAAGAATTTAATAATTGATATTTCGACGATTTTTTCGTGAAAAAATAAAGACTGCATTTATACGGAAAATAACGTTTTGTGGGCATAATTGGTAATCTGCTTGTAACAGCGTCCACCATAATTGGCCACACGATCAACATCACGGTGGTTAATCGTGAGCACATGGGCGAATATATCTGCATCGCTGACAACGGTATACCGCCACGAGCCGCCTACAGGACCAAGCTCGAGGTGCACTGTGAGTATTATTCGATTTGAACGAAAAAATTTAAAAAAAAATAAAATAAAAAACAACCCCGAAAGCTTTATTTCGCATTTCACGCTTTTAAGCAAAAAATTTAATTCCATTATCTCTGTATTGGTGTGTGTGTGTGTGTGTGTGATTGCAATGTAATGAAAATAAATTTAAAAAAACAAAGAGAAAAATTATCCGTGCAGGAGACACCAACAAAATTGAGCCTTGACTATTCTATTGTATATATATAGCAATGACTATTCTGAAAAATAGTTTTAAAATTAAATCGTTGAAAAAATATTTTTTGACTGCATTCGTTTCTAATGCATAATTTTTCTATTTTTTTTTTTATCACAAAATGTTTTACTATTTTCGTACAGATTTTTCGTATCTCGTACAAGCATTTTTGGGATTGAAAAAAAAACAAACAAACAAAAAAAAAACAATGAAATATAAAATTGAAAAATTTCCAGAAGGAACGTTTTATCGTTTGGGTAAAAAAAAAATAAGCTCGTTTCGCGAAAAATTGAAACAAAATTTATTTTAAAAAAACGAAGAAATGTGCATGTCTCTCTAGCTCGAGAAGCACGGAAATTATGGCACATTGAAGTTATAAATTTTGCGCAAGTACACGGGAAAATGCCTCCTTTGATGGCGAGGAACGGATATTGCCGCAGGCCGGATGCACACACACACACACACACACACACACACACACACACACACAATCGCGCGCGAATTGTAAATATGACCTTAAAGGATTTTCGCGGTTTAAGATTAAGGGCTCACACCAATGTTTATCTCTCACCATCGAGAAATGTTTTTTTTTGTGATCGAGACAATTTTAAAACTTCAAAATATCATCTTTATCTAGATACTTGTACTCGTTTTCCTTGCATTCGTTATGAATTTAACGACTTTTCTTTATTCATAATCTTCCATATTTTGTCTTATCTTATCTTTATCTTATCTTTATCTTATCTTTATCTTATCTTTATCTTATCTTTATCTTATCTTTATCTTATCTTTATCTTATCTTTATCTTATCTTTATCTTATCTTTATCTTATCTTTATCTTATCTTTATCTTATCTTTATCTTATATTTATCTTATATTTATCTTATATTTATCTTATCTTTATCTTATCTTTATCTTATCTTTATCTTATCTTTATCTTATCTTTATCTTATCTTTATCTTATCTTTATCTTGTCTTTATCTTGTCTTCATCTTATCTTTATTTTGTTTTTATATTATCTTAATCTTATCTTTTTTTACACGATATGATGTATCACGGTTCGTATTGGTCAAATTTGCTTCAAAAAGCTCTGAAATACTATTGAAAATGAGTTTATTTTTTCCACTTCCTGTTTGTTTAATTTTTTATTCTCTCATCTCAAATATATGCAGGCAGTTCATCAAACAATTTACGCTCGAGAAATATCCCGAAGAAAAAAATTTTATGAATCAATATTAAAATCCATAATTGTAATATTAATTTGTGCGAAGAGGAAGAATAAGAAGAAAACAAAAAAGAGAGAAAGAGAAATATTTATTTAAGTATTAAAATACACATTTCAGTCGCGCCTTTCATACGAATACGTCAGCCAAAGATACGTGTCCAATATCAAGGAGTCGCGACACTCGAGTGCGAGATAGAGGCATTTCCCGAGCCTGTTACGTGGTGGGAGCGCGGTGACGGTCGACTGATCCAATCCACGTCGGAATATCGCATGGATATATACGACAAGAGAGACATTTACAAGGTACGATTTTTCAATGCATCTCCAAGCAATCCTCTCTCGAGTGTTAATTCCCCACGAGATGTAGAAAGAAAATGAATAAAAAATAAAAAAAATTAAAAAATAAAATAGAGAAGAAAACACGGATACAAATTTTTGGGGGATAACAAAAAAACAAACAAAAAAAAAAAAATAAAATTGTAATTTCAGTTCAAAATGCGGTTGAACGTAACGAGGATAAGTCAGTCGGATATTGGCATGTATCATTGCATTGCGAAGAATATTATCGACATGGCCAAGGGAACTTTACTGATCGATGGTAAAAAAAAAAAACGATATTTATGGCTTCATTCGTATAATATGTATAATAAATTTTTTCTTCCAGCTGACCTCTCATGGGCCATATTGATTGTTTTTTTTTTTTTTTTTTTTTTTTTTTCGTTTTCTTCTTTTCGTTTGTTGCTTTCAGACGGAAGAAAAAGGACAAACGTGGTGAATTATGGATCTCAGCCGGGGGTGGCTTATGGTGCTCGTGCTCCACCCAAAGTGGATCTCGAGGAGCTCTGTCCGCGTCAGCAGAATTGCGACGATTGTCCTCACATAAAGTGCGGTTTCTCGGATTTTGGTGGACGCTTCGATGTAAAACCCCTCTTCAATCACACCGGTTTGCCAGTTCGTCTTGCCGGTTGGTAATTTTTCGTTTATGAATATTGGGAGGGGGGGGGGGGGGGGGGGGGGCAATGCACGTGGAAGATCCAAAAACTTGGCGATTTTCGGGATTTTTTTTTTTTTTTTCGCAATGACGGAGTTGCTCGATATTTTTGAAATTTTCACACGCACTTTTATTTCATGTTTTTACTATTTGAGACGATTTTTTTTTCTTCTTTTTATTCTATCAAATGACGGATTTACGGCTCGGTTCAATCAGAGACGTCTGAAAAAAAAAAAAAAAAAAAAAAAAAAAACCTCCGTAGCATCAAAAGTTTAATAGAAAAATGCGCGGATTGAACTTAATGCGGTTTAGAGCTATCAAAAATTGATGAAACGGCGCGCTGCTTTTGGAAAATTGAGTCCGAATTTTTTACGAAAACATTCCATCATTTGCATTAAAAAAAAAGCGCTTCGTTATTAAAATTTTGAAGATTACTTCAGTTCCATCCCCGGCGGGGAAAAATTTTCAGCAAATGTGCACAAAGTTTCATTAAGATCGGTCAATTAGTTTTTGAGATTATCTTGGGCACCGATCTTGGAAAATGTAGTTTTGAGGAAAAACGCATACATGTCCGCCATTGAGATGCCATCTCAATTAGGTCGCCCAGATCTTAAATACATTTATCTACATCTCAATCGGATCTACCTAGATATCAATCAGACCTACCTACACAGGTCTCAATTACATTTATCCAGATCTGAATAATATGTACTTAAATCTCAATTGGATCTACCTAGATCTCAATTATAGATTGCCTAGATTTTAATTAGATCTGCCTAGATCTCAATTAGATCTGCTTAGATCTCAATTAGACTTACCCTAGATCTCAATTCGACCGACCAAGATCTCCATTAGGTGTACCGAAATCTTAATTGGATCTACCTAGATCTCCATTATAGCTGCTCAGATCTAAGTAAATCTACTGAGATACAGGTAGATAAAGGGCCATCTAATAAGCTCTACACAGATCTCAATTAGATGTGCCTAGACCTCAATTACATCTGCCTACATCTCAATTAGATCATCTAGATCTCAATTAGATCTACCCGCATCTCAATTACATCGCCCAGATCTTAAATACATTTACCTACATCTCAATCAGATCTACCTAGATATCAATCAGACCTACCTACACAGGTCTCAATTAGATTTATCCAGATCTGAATAAGATGTACTTAAATCTCAATTGGATCTACCCAGATCTCAATTATAGATTGCCTAGATTTTAATTAGATCTGCCTAGATCTCAATTAGATCTGCTTAGATCTCAATTAGACTTACCCTAGATCTCAATTGGACCTGCCTACATCTCAATTAGATCATCTAGATCTCAATCAGATCTACCCGCATCTCAGTTACATCGCCCAGATCTTAAATACATTCACCTACATCTCAATCAGATCTACCTAGATATCAATCAGACCTACCTACACAGGTCTCAATTACATTTATCCAGATCTGAATAATATGTACTTAAATCTCAATTGGATATACCTAGATCTCAATTATAGATTGCCTAGATTTTAATTAGATCTGCTTAGATCTCAATTAGACTTACCCTAGATCTCAATTGGACCTGCCTAGATCTCAATTCGACCGACCAAGATCTCCATTAGTTGTACCGAAATCTTAATTGGATCTACCTAGATCTCCATTATAGCTGCTCAGATCCAAGTAAATCTACTGAGATACAGGTAGATAAAGGGCCATCTAATAAGCTCTACACAGATCTCAATTAGATGTGCCTAGACCTCAATTACATCTGCCTACATCTCAATTAGATCATCTAGATCTCAATTAGATCTACCCGCATCTCAATTACATCGCCCAGATCTTAAATACATTTACCTACATCTCAATCAGATCTACCTAGATATCAATCAGACCTACCTACACAGGTATCAATTACATTTATCCAGATCTGAATAATATGTACTTAAATCTCAATTGGATCTACCCAGATCTCAATTATAGATTGCCTAGATTTTAATTAGATCTGCCTAGATCTCAATTAGATCTGCTTAGATCTCAATTAGACTTACCCTAGATCTCAATTGGACCTGCCTACATCTCAATTCGACCTACCAAGATCTCCATTAGGTGTACCTAGATCTTAATTGGATCTACCTAGATCTCCGTTACAGCTGCTCGGATCCAAGTAAATCTACTGAGATACAGGTAGATAAAGGGCCATCTAATAAGCTCTACACAGATCTCAATTAGATGTGCCTAGACCTCAATTACATCTGCCTACATCTCAATTAGATCATCTAGATCTCAATTAGATCTACCCGCATCTCAATTACATCGCCCAGATCTTAAATACATTTACCTACATCTCAATCAGATCTACCTAGATATCAATCAGACCTACCTACACAGGTCTCAATTAGATTTATCCAGATCTGAATAAGATGTACTTAAATCTCAATTGGATCTACCCAGATCTCAATTATAGATTGCCTAGATTTTAATTAGATCTGCCTAGATCTCAATTAGACCTGCTTAGATCTCAATTAGACTTACCCTAGATCTCAATTGGACCTGCCTACATCTCAATTCGACCTACCAAGATCTCCATTAGGTGTACCTAGATCTTAATTGGATCTACCTAGATCTCCGTTACAGCTGCTCAGATCCAAGTAAATCTACTGAGATACAGGTAGATAAAGGGCCATCAAATGAACAAAAAAGTGTACGAAAATACGACTCGAATGTACGTAAATCTACCATGATTTACGGAGATCTAGGTAGATCAAGAAACTTGGATCTACGTAGATCTGAACTATTTTTTTCCCCCCGGGTTTTCATGAAATTCTCATATAGTCATGCCAGACGACAAAGTTGTCTCGGATAGGTCTTCGAAAAATTGATGAATACCTCAAGTGCGCTCCTGGCGCATTTCCGTATGCGGAAGGGTTTTCTGAAATAATTCGAATCCCTCGTATTTCGGCCTCTTTTCGAAATTCTTAAATTCCATGCCTGCGTTTTTTTGTTTTTTTTTTTTGTGATCCGTCCAAAGTCCAACAGTTACGCAAAGACGAATCCGTAATATATTCAATAACGCACGCCATTTCGGACCACTGAAAAGCGATATATAACATCGAAGCCATCTGGCGTCAGTGCCGGAACTATAATTCATGCGCATCAGCTTGAGCATGCGTGCCCACCACAGACCTAAAATCGCTGATTTTTTCGAAAAAAAAAAAAAAAAGAAACAACGAAATAAGCCTCAAAATTTCAAGTGCAATGAAATTTAGAAAACGAGGAAAAATTCTGCACCCCTGAAATAATGAAACTCGTTGAAAATTAATGGTCGTTTAATTAATCATCGTCGTCGCGTATGGCGCGTTGAATAAAACTTCTTTTTTTTTTTTTCGGACAATACAGAGGGCGTATTGGAAGCCGTTGGAAAACCCGTGTTCAAGGGCTCTATGGAGGATCCTCACGGCTGTTGGATGTACGATTCATCGCCGAGGAATGAGATCGGTGCCGAAAAGCTCTGGGTCACTCGACAGCTCAACACGTCGTACATCTTCGAGTACAAAAATCGCAACGATTTTAAAAACGCTTATCCGCGCACGATTAGATTGCCATTTCCGTTCAAGGTAATCGATTATTCATTGATAATAATTTTTGTGAAAGTGAAGAACTTTGTTTTCTTTTTTTTTTTTTTTTTTTTACAAAAAATCCAACGAAAAGTATCTAAAAAAAAAAAAAAAAAACAATCATATCTTTATCAGGGAAACGCTCACGTCGTATACAACGGATCGTTCTTCTACAATCCCGTGAATCGTTCGTCGGTCGTGCGTTTCGATCTGCAATCGCAGTCGCTGAGAGATGAAAATTCGAATTACGACGAGCTAAGGCTGCCCGGTCTGGCTATCGGCAATAAAAATTTCCTCTACTCGATCGACCACAATTTCAGCTACGTCGACTTTGACGTCGATGAGAACGGTAAGGATTTTTTTTTTATTTCTCTCAGTTTGTTTGTTTTTTTTTTTTTAATAATTTTTCAGTTTTCACCTTTCTCGACTCAGTTGTGGGTTTCGCAAATGAGCCCCCCCCCCCCTTCCCCCCTCCCCATTACCGATAAAAATTGCAACGATCTTCGTTGGTTTTTTTCGCCAAAATTTGGCTCAAGGCAAAAATAAATAAATTAATTAATTAATAAACCAAACGATCCTTGGCAGATTTTTCATATCCTCAATTTTGGTAAATAAAAAACAAAAAATTCAGAATCCCCCCTGAAGCATCGCCTCGAAGCTGCGACGATAAAAAAAAAAGTGGGGGAAAAAAATTGGCTTAAAATACAAAAAAAAAAAAAAAAAAAAAAAAAAAATGATTTTTCCACCTCGTGAGTCGTGTGGCAATTCATCTTTTTCGTTTTCTTTCTGTTTATACGCACAATTTTTCTCGTCACATTATTCCAGAGCTGGGCAAAGTCCGGAAAGTACTTCAAGTACAAAGTACAAAGTACTCTAAGTATTTGAAGTACTCGTGTATTACAAGTACCAAGTATCGTAAATACTTGAATTACCAAGTACTTCAAGTACTTGGTACTTCAAGTACTTGGTACTTCAAGTACTTGGTACTTCAAGTACTTGGTACTTCAAGTACTGCGTACTTGGTACTTCAAGTACTACGTACTTGAAGTACTCAAGGTTTCCAAGTACTTGAAGTACCGAGTACTTGAAGTACCGATTACTTGAAGTAAACGTACTTGAAGTACTTAAGGTGCCAGGTACTTGGAGTATTGAGTACTTGAAGTACCAAGTACTTGAAGTACCAAGTACTTGAAGTACGTAATACGACATTACTTGAAGTACCGAGTATTTGAAGTACCGAGTACTTGAAGTACGTCAAAAATCAAGTATCAAATACTTATCAAGATTTCACGTACATCTCGTAAGTTCTAGTACTTATTTTTTATTTGTTACGTACTCTTTAAACTCATTTGATTTTGATTCGAGTACCTTTTGTATCAACGCATATTTTCACATTGCGCGATTCACTCAGGCTAGGCAGATTTGAACCGAAATATTTAAACGAAGAATTATAAATCAAAGTCAATGCTCAATCTCTCATGGCACTGTTTGTCGAATTCTCTCTCTATGTCGAATGGAATATAAGTACATGTAAACATGTAACATAAATATAAAATATATTTTACATATCTTTTATAATTACCTTTCCTCTTAAAAATAGAGTTGGTTTCATTCGATTTCCGCATAATTTGGCGTTGCTACACCAATTTTGGCGGTAAAAGTCAATATTTCGACTTTTTTTTTTAATTCCCAGACTTCGATTCCCGGAATAAATAGACTTTTTCGAAAATCGAGTAAAACTAAGCTACCTGTCTCAAAACTTAATATTTTCACTTTATAATGCCGTTGGTTTTGTTCAATTTCGATAAAAATCAACGGAGATATTGCAAATTCAATCAAAAAAGTCATTTTTACGATTTTTTCATGTTTTTTTACCCTTTTACCTCATTTTTGACAAACTTTTCCGACTTCAAGCAAAATTTCCGCAAGCTCACGTGATTCTGCATTAAATAACGCAAAGAATGAGCCCAAATTGAACCCTTTTTGTGAAATTTTACCGGAGATATGAATTTTTCAAAATTGGGCTGTTCGGTCACCCCAGGTTACCATAATAGGTAAAAAAAAAAATAAGGTTACCATTCTAGGATTAACTCGATTCGTCTCACGGCATCGCTACGCGGAACGTTCCTTAATTATATATTAAAAGGCATATTATACATGCGACCATTAGCAAAACGTATTCAAAAGTACTTGATACTTGGTACTTGGAAAAAGTACTTGAAGTACAGAAAAGTACTTGAAATTTTAAGTACAAGTACTTGAAGTACTAGTACTTAAAGTACAAGTACTTTAAGTAGATGCCATGTACTTGAAAATTTAAGTACAGATACTTTAAGTACATGACAAGTACTTGAAATTTTAAGTACAAGACTTGAAGTACAGGTCAAGTACTTGAAAATTTAAGTACAATACTTGAAATACTTTTGAAGTACTTTGTACTTCAAGTACTGTACTTCCAGTACATCGCAAGTACTGGGTACTTGAAGTACTGCCCAGCTCTGCATTATTCTCGATTATTCGTACGTTGATTAAAACTTTTCGATAAAAAAAAAAAAAAAAAAAAAAAAAAAAAAAAAAAAAAAAAAAAAAAAAAAAAACGAAAAGAGTAAAAAAAATAAAATTTTAATGCATCGATTTCATCGACCTGAGGAATAATTATTTCTCTCTCTCTCTCTCTCTCTCTCTCTCTCTCTCTCTCTCTCTCTCTCTCTCTCTCTCTCTCTCTCTCTCTCTCTCTCTCTCTTCTCTCTATTTATTCAGGCCTTTGGGTAATTTATGGATTACCGTCGAATTACACTGTCGTGATGAAAGTCGACGCGGTTTCCATGAGGGCCCAGCAGGCCTGGAACATAAGCATCGACAATCACAAATTTGGCGAAATGTTTATCGCCTGCGGTGTCCTGTACGCCGTTCACAATGTCACCGATACAGAAATGAAAATACGGTATTTATCGCGGAATGAAAAACAAAGAGAAAAGAGAAAAAAAAAAAAACGATTCCGAACATTTCGGACGTCGATGCGAATTTTTTTCTTTTTTTTTTTTGTTTCCCCCTGTTGTCCTTTTCTCGCTCAATCGTCCCATTATCAATTTTAGTCTGGCATTGGATTTATACAAGAGCACGAGTCTGGACGTTAATCTTTCATTCACGAATCCTTATCGCAAGACCACGATGGTACGATACAGTCATAGGACAAAGGTGAATTTTTTTTTTTTGAAAATTATTACCCAATCGCTTTAGCGGTGAAATGTTGATTTTTTTTTTTTTTTTATATGAAAGAAAACAAAATGTAAAAATAATAATAATAATAATTTCGAATTATCACAGGAATTGTATACATGGGACAGGGGAAATCTGCTGGCTTATCCCGTTAGATATCGTAACGTCGTCGGTTACAATACGTCGCAAATAATCGACATGTCACAACCTTCGACTTGATCCGATCGAATAAATTTATCCGGCAAACTCGGCGAATAAGGTGCCGTGAGAATCGGTGCGCGCGAAACCGTGGATTTTTGTTCGAAAAAAAAAAAAATAAAAAAAAAATAAAAAAAAGAAAAAAAAAAGCGATCCTGATACGTGAATCGTTGATTTTACAATTACCAGCGGATATGTACAATGATTTGTACGAGTGAAAAAAAAAAAAAAAGATGCCCCGCAACGAACTTGCGACAGTGGATTTATCAATTTACAAATTAATAAAAGTTTCTCATCCTCTACGTCCGATATTATCTCTGATTTTTGTTATTTTGTTTTTTTTTTTTCCTTCAATTTTACAGTCCAGCCTCTTTTATGGTCCCAAAAGAGCTTCGATGATGTAATACGTTACGTTTTAAACTCGAGAGAAAGAGATTGGGGAAAAGGATTTAATAAAAAAAATTACACATTTTCGGTCCCTCACTCGTCTCGGGGTGTTGAAATTTCAAAAAAAAAAATTTCCGATAAACTGATTTTTGCCTGGGGGAAAAAAAAAAAAAAACCACTCTGTTCATCCCTGACTGGGAGAAGTCTTTGGTGATTTCATTTTGACTATACACGGAATTGTCGACTATTATTCCCAGACAAAAAGTAACGAAATTAAAAAAAAAAAAAAAAAAAAAAAAAAAAAAAAAACATTCCCATATTTCAGGAAATGATACGAAGGTAATGATTTTCAAAGCAAACCCAGAGACGCGCATGCTTTGTCATCGAGGAACGTTAAATTTGCTTTTTTTTTTAATTATTTTTTCTTTCGTTCGATCATTTTTGTTTTATTTGGGGTTTTTTTTTTTTTTTTTTTTCTAGTCATCGAGGAACGTTAAATTTGCTTTTTTTTATTATTTTTTCTTTCGTTCGATCATTTTTGTTGTTTTATTTGGGGTTTTTTTTTTTTTTTTTTTTTCTAGTCATCCAGGAACGTTAAATTTGCTTTTTTTTTTAATTATTTTTTCTTTCGTTCGATAATTTTTGTTGTTTTATTTGGGGTTTTTTTTTTTTTTTTTTTTTTTCTAGTCATCGAGGAACGTTAAATTTGCTTTTTTTTATTATTTTTTCTTTCGTTCGATCATTTTTGTTGTTTTATTTGGGGTTTTTTTTTTTTTTTTTTTTTTTCTAGTCATTGAGGAACGTTAAATTTGCTTTTTTTTATTATTTTTTCTTTCGTTCGATCATTTTTGTTGTTTTATTTGGGGGTTTTTTTTTTTTTTTTTTTTTTTCTAGTCATCCAGGAACGTTAAATTTGCTTTTTTTTTTAATTATTTTTTCTTTCGTTCGATAATTTTTGTTGTTTTTTTGGGGGGTTTTTTGTTTTTTTTTTTTTTTCTAGCATTAATTTCTCATATTTATTTGACGAAAGTGAGACCGGAATGAAATGGAAATGTATTGTAGATGTAGACGGGCCGATTGAAGGCGAATGAGTTGGCTATAGCCAGAGCCGGACTCGTGTCGTAATCTTGCTCATCGCGATCGTGACTCGTGGTTGGTTCACGGCTTCTCGGAGTCGTCGTCGTTCTTATCGAAGATTCGAAGCGCTCCGTCGTTGTTACCGTAGCCTCGACGCGCTCCGTCGTTGGTAATTGCTCGTGGCTCGGTCCTCCCGACGGATAACCATGCGACATCGACGAGGACGGATCGACGTGGATTTGAGAACGTTCGCCGCTGATGCGAGCAGCTGGCTCGAAGGGACGACCGGCCGGGCGCCATCCTCGCGGACGATACGATTGATATTCTGCTCCGACGATTACGAGCAAACTTGCTATGACAATCGACTGGAGAAATTTTTTTTATTTTTTATTTTCTTAATTAACGAAAAATTACAATTTTTTTTATTATCGAGATTCGAAGAATTACAATTTATTTGTGTGTTTCTTTTTTTTAATTTCGATGATTAAAAAAAAAAGTAATAATTTGCACGCTTTTTCCATGAATTCGATTTCAATGATTCAAAATTTATAACGGTTTTTTTTTCTTTTTTTTTTTTTCAAAGTTTCATGCTTACACAGGATGAAAAGTGCAGGAAAATTGCCGGAGACCGTCATTTTTCGGCTAAATCAATGGCACCGTTGAAGGAAATAATCGTTACATCGTCAATGGATCTTTTATGATGGCACAATTAATGTTTTAAAGAACTTTGGTGTCTCTTGGCTTTTTTTTTTTTTTTTTTTAGCAAATGCCAGCTCGATATTAGCAAATTTACGAAATTTAGAGCAAGCATATCATTTTCATAAACTCAAAACCGAAAATTGTTTGTCACCTCTGGCTTATTTGTGTGCTGAGCCTTGGCTCGGTAGTCGTAAATTCGCAAAAAGTTTGAGGGAACATACAATTTTTCATTAAAAGTACAAATTTCACGTAATTCAAAATTTTTGAAAATCTAAATCCATTCAACAGTTATTTTTAAGCTCGATAGGCAACATTGGGATCCCCCTCCTGGATTATTTATGTTGAAAGTACTGGCTCGATATTAGAAAATTTACGAAATTTAGAGCAAGTATATCATTTTCCATAAAAATGGAAATAAAATTCAAAATTTTATATTTCAAACTCTTTATAGAGAATATTTTCAAACTCTAAAACGAAAATTGTTGTCACCTCTGGCTTATTTGTGGGCTGAGCCTTGGCTCGGTAGTCGTAAATTGGCAAAAAGTTTGAGGGAGCATACAATTTTTTTATAAAAATTACAAATTTCACATAATTCAAAATTTTTGAAAATCTAAATCCATTCAACAGTTATTTTTAAACTCGATAGGCAACATTGGGATCTCCCTCCTGGATTATTTATGCGGAAAGTACTGGCTCGATATTAGAAAATTTACGAAATTTAAAGCAAGTATATCATTTTCCATAAAAATGGAAATAAAATTCAAAATTTTATATTTCAAACTCTTTATAGAGAATATTTTCAAACTCTAAAACGAAAATTGTTGTCACCTCTGGCTTATTTGTGTGCTGAGCCTTCGCTCGGTAGTCGTAAATTCGCAAAAAGTTTTGAGAGACCATACAATTTTCTATAAAAAGTACAAATTTCACATACTTCAAAATTTTTGAAAATCTAAATCAATTCAACAACCTATTTTTAAACTCGATATGCAACATTGGGATCCCCCTTCTGGCTTATTTATGTGGAAGGTACTGGCTCGATAGTGATAAATTCACGAATGTCAAGAGTTAAGATACCGTTTCTCGTGGAAATTTGAAAAAATTTTGAATTTCATAAAATTCGAACCCCTCGATGGATTATCACCGAATTATATCTTTGTCCCCTAGCCTATTATACATGTAAGAAATTTCGACCCGACAGGTGAAAATTTACGAAAGTCAGAGTACAGAGTATATACAGACTTTTTATTTTGAAAAATTCAAAATTCCCTAAAATCCGAAATTTTCAAGGAATTTCGACGAAAATTGTAACAAACCATGGTGGTTTACTTGGAAAATTTGAGTACGATTGCTCAAGGCGTACTTGAGATAATAACAGTTTGAATTTTGCAATTTTGCAAGACATACAGAACGACCAGACATTTTTTCTAAACGTTATTTCTTGAATTTTTGGAACACTTTAAGCACTCTGACGTGAAAATCTTGAAAAACATTTTTTTTTTAAATCATGAACAAAGCTTCCTCAATGAGGATGCAAAACGAAGAGAAAAAAATCGTACGAATTTGCGTTGCGTTAAATGTTATGATTTGCATAAAAGTTTCTGCAGATTTTTGGACACTCGCAGCTTGGTCGGGGGCAATGACAGTCACCCCCGGCTAAATGAGCGGGGCAATGGGTGGACACCGGATTTCTGTGCGGGGTAATGAGGGTCACCCAGAATTGGGAGTTTGCATGGAATTTTTTTTTTTTATCATTCAGGCGCATAATGTAGAGTGTTGTAAAAATAACGAGGACGTATTTTTTATTTTTCGTTAAAACTGATAGATGCACATATATGTTATGGGCAATTTAATTTCACGGATTTCGATATATATATATATAGAGTAACATGTGTGACGTCATATTGTTGTAGTTTTCGATTTGTTATATTAGCGGCAATTTTGATTCAAATAAAAAATAAAAAAATACGTACTAAATATTTTTTTCCTAAACTGCCGGATTATGAAATAAAAAAATTTAATGCCAACTCCCAATTTCGCGACGCGATCATCGCGGAGCAATTGAATTACGTTATCGGGGTAATGCGGCTCAGGTCGGGCAATGAGGGTCGATTTATATTCATTAATTTTTTAAAAATTCTTTCCACCGCTCGACGCGTCTGTCGACTGAGATGAAATCAAAACAGTCACTGCTATATTACTCCACATTACCTTCGACATTTCAATTATCGGAACTGTGCACTCTATTTCCCGTATAGCCTTATATATATACACGCTGGCAATATAATAAAATGACTGAACCTTTTCAAATGTCGAACGGGCTCTTATATATGTATATCATAATGGATGGGCCCCTCTCTACATTTTGGGTATTTTAATTTTTGCGTCCTCCTTTCGCATACCAATAGTATCGAACGCGAACACGAACGAAATAACACACGATTTCGTTATGCACGAAACGTTTTTTTTTTTTTACTTTTTCTCATTACATTCGATATTTCGTAACTTATATATATATACGTCGTTGCCACGGACAATTTCACGTGACATGCATATGTCGTCTTATAATTTGTCCCACATGAAATTTTACTCAATAGAATTTTTCAAAATTAAGCAGTTATATGCATGAAAAAAATTTCTAATTCTTACTATATATATGCGGTATTCGATTACTCGAGATTCAAGTAGTCATGAAAAAATGGAAATGAGACAATTGTACTGTACGAAAAAAAAAACCGAAGAGTAGGTTAGAATGGAAAAGGGTTACGGGTTACGATCGATTTTTTTTTTTTTTCTTGCATAATGAACGTATTCACAGAATATGTCTGCCAGGACCTCTCCGAAAGTATTGCGTTAGTTCTGCTGTAATCGATCGCAAGAGTCGTGACCACTCGTACCGGCGGAGTGCGCGCGTCTGCGTTCGTGCTTAGCATCGCGATTAAATTTTACGAAGCGCGAAGTATACGAGCTTTCTGCGTCTCCCACTCTCACGCAGTCTCACACACGCGTACGTATCACAATAATCGTGACATTCTGGCGGAGACTTTGAAAAAAAAAAAAAAAAATCTAAAAAAAAAATATTTCTACACTGCGGGAATGGATTTTGTTTACGTAAAACCTCAATTTTTTTTTCTTAAATCAGCTGTATCCAAAGTTTAACCAGGATGGAAATGAATTTTTATTTTTTCCTTCCGAAAATTATAGGAAATAAAAAAAAAAACAGTAATTCATTTTTACAGATAAACAAAAAAAAAATACAATTCAAAGGAATTTAAGGCGATACGTCATTGTATTGTCGTACAATGAGTTCGTAATTTCTTCTATTATCCATCACACGAATTTACGAGTCTTTTTTTATTTTATTCCCGTTTTTTTTTTTTTTTAATATTACAGCAAAGTTCACATTTTACGCTATTTCATTTTTAAATAATATTCCTACTTGCGCGCGAAACGATTACAAATGGCCGCAACCAATTGAATTTTCAATGATTTTATCAGCCAATCGAAGAATAGAAATTGTATTTCCACCTGATCCCGAGAGAGGCTGTGTGCTGTGTGTGTCTGTCCTACGCTCGTCACATGACAACACTACGGGTGTGAACGATCGTTTCTTTTTTTTTGCTCACGAGAAAATTTCGCTAATATCGCTCAGTTTGTTCCATTCTTGTTTTTCGCGCTGGTAAAAGAAAAATCGAGAGAAAAAAAAAACAATTTTAAAAGGATCGCGAGCTGCAGGGGCGGGAGGTTAATTTTTTCACAATTTTAAGGAATATACGGTAAGAGGTGAAACAAAAAAAAATTCGGTTAATCGATAAGTATCGAGACGGTCTCATCGGTATACTTGTCGAAATAATGGGCGTCTGTGTGAATTCGCAAGTTACGATCGATCCGTTTCAGGATTGAGGCTCTTCGAGGATCCCTTATCCCGGAGGATATTGTACGTAAAGAGAAAAAAAAAAAAAAGTGACATCATGAGATACATGTTGGGAGCTACGTTCGCCGGAACCGCATCCGCAACGATCACCGTTCTAGGTTAAACCATTTTTTGCTTTTTATATTCCATTTCAATCTTTCTCACGTCTCTCTCTCTTTCTCTCTCTCTCTCTTTCTCTCTCTATTTGCACGAAAAATGTCGATACCGAATTTTCCAGTTTGCATCACATCGTTAAATCTGTTTTTGACATTCGAGAAATTACAATTTTAAACATTCGCCGCTCGCGCCGTAGTTCGAAAAAGCTTTTCCCTTGCAAATTTCCCCGTCGTACGAAGTAGACCGGATCTCCGGAGATTTTTTCCGTACGCTTGTAATCGTGATAGTTTCTTGAACATTTAACCGTTTCAATATTGATCGTATTTAATCGTGAAAGATACGAATTTCCGTTTCAAAGTTGCGCCAGTCCTGAATTCGTATACGGTGCGGGATAAATATGTGAATTTCACGAATTAATTACTCGCGCAAAGAGTCGGTGATCCACTTTGAAATTTTACAGGCATTATCTTATGTACGCTTCTGCCACGCAATATAAAAAATTAAGATTTTTATCCAATCGTTAAGTTCGTGGGCGTACTACCTTAAAAGATATTATCATTTTCAATAAAGACCGTTCAGCAGACATACCGAATATCAACATTCTGTATTTGATATTTTTCGTATGAAAAATTGGTGAAAAATCGAACATTTTTTGGCCCAACAAAGTAAAAACTTCCCTTAAGGCGCAATCCGGCGTGGATCGCAATTCGCATCCTGGAATCGTCCAAAAACAATTTTCTACATTGTTGATATTTTTTTTTTTTAAGAACATAAAACTGCATTTTTGTAAAAAAAATCGAAAATTGAATGTTCGAATGTGTTTGAAAGAAATATATCGATTTTGGGAATTTTTTTTTACGGCATTTCTGCAATAATAAAGATGCTTCAAACAATCCAATCTCACCAACTTTAGGTTCATGTTTCAATAAATTATGTTACGCAAACGTTTTTCAATTTTCAAGATCGTTCATCTGATTTTTGATTTATGATTCCCGCAAATAGAGAACTTGCATACAAACGATTTTGTCCTTTTTTTTTTTTTTTTTTTCAATCATTCTGTCATAGTTAAATATTTTCTGAAGTTAAAAAACATTGCATTAATTTATTTGGGCAAGTAAATTATTATATCTCAAGGGATATAAATTGTAAGAAATTTATGCGCTCCGCGGGCCGAGCGACGTCACAACACCCCTCGCTACTAGGGCAACATTATATGCCCGGTTTTTACCAGCCAGGGTTATATCTTCCGGATAATTCATGTTAAAAGGTTAGGATATTCGTCGGATACCTTTATCCGTCGGTGAAAAAATTTGCAGAGATAAATCATTGGTGCACGAGTGTGCGCGTGCGATATACGTTACAGCGTACGTGCGCTGTGACTTGAGAAAAAAAAGAAAATGAATCAAGGATACGCGAAAGCGACATCTGCAAATTTTTCAATAACCGCAGATTTGGAGATGTTCCCAAACACAAATAAACTCATTTTCTGGCGTTGATCTGGGTTTTTCGCAACATGATGCGATAAAACAATATTTGTACACATTATTCGATTGTTCGGGTACATTAGTCATATTTTTAACCCCATTTACAGACTACATATTTACGAATTACGAAGATTTTTTTGGGTTAGGACTGATCAGAGGTAACTTGAATTTCTTAATTTTGACGCTAGAGGCGCTTTGCTCCATTGGGGTGTTGTGACGTCACTGTCACGCGATACACGTTTGAAATGCAACACTCAATTTTCAAGCTGATATAATTAATTGGAATAGCGATAAGTAGCCGAAAAAACTTGTGCGAATGATGTTTTTGAATAATTATCTGTTGAATAATTTTAAAAGTTGAAAATAATTCAAGTTCTCGATTGAAAAAATGTCGTTTCGAGAAAAAAAAAAAAAAAAAACGTTTAAAGTTGCACAAACGAAAAATTCAAATGTAAAATGTGATCAATGAAGCGACAAAGTATCTCGTTCGATCGGCTATTCCAGCATCATTTATGGCGGTCCTTCCTCTTCCTCGTGCAACTCATTCGTAGCTTGAATCTCCTCATTCCGAGCTTTTCGAGCTTCGTCGGAATCCGAATACCGTTTTGATATTTTCAGAATACATTCTTGAGATATTTTTCTGATGATTTATGAAATTTGAAAACAAAAAAAAAAATTGAATTTTTCGAAGCATCCAATGTGATTGCTCTCCTCAATTTGTTTTTTTTTTTTTTTCTCAATTTCACTCAAATTTCAGTACTGTATCACGTATTCACCGGTAAGGGAGAACGAGTGAGCATAGGATGGTAAGAAAATATTTTTCGCAAGATCTCACACCGCGACGATGCTTTTCTCCGCTGTCTAGCTAATCGAATTTTGCGATATTAAGGTTCTTGGAGCATACCTCGCCCTACATGTGGGCCACACTGGGCATTGGTTTCGCAGTCGCGTTATCCGTAGCCGGCGCAGCGCTGTACGTATTTCATTCGAATGATCCGAAAAAATTTGAAAAAAAAAATGCAACAGCGGTTCGATTCGTAGACTCATTTATTTCCGCTTTTAACGAATTTTTCAAATTAAAAAAAAAAAAAAAATTAACTTTTTTCTCTCTCATCTCTTCCATTCGTCGTTCGTTGCCCGAAAAAAAAAAAAAAAAACAAAAAACAAATCGAATAAATCGTATTCACAGGGGAATTCACACAACGGGCGTTTCCATCGTTGGCGCCGGTGTAAAAGCACCGCGAATAAAAACCAAAAATCTCATATCGATAATATTCTGCGAGGCGGTAGCGATTTACGGCCTCATCACCGCTATCGTGCTCTCCGGCATGCTCGAGGAATTTTCCTGGGAAAAAGTTCACGATTCGGAGATGGTTAGAAATCAATACTGGCTCGCCGGTTATCTGATGTTCGGCGCCGGCCTCGCGGTCGGACTCGTTAATTTGTTTTGCGGCATAGCGGTGGGCATCGTTGGCTCCGGCGCAGCGCTCTCCGACGCAGCAAACTCGGCTCTCTTCGTCAAGATTCTCATCGTCGAGATCTTCGGTTCGGCGATCGGACTTTTCGGCCTCATCGTCGGCATTTATATGGTGAGCACGATTGATAAAAGTTATATAAAAAAAAAAAAAAAAAAAAAAAAAAAAAAAAAAAAAAAAAACGAAAAACGAAAAATAGAAGAAGAAAAAAAAGCTCGCCGATCCGTGAAAATTGATTTTTCCATAAATCAAAACGATGCTCAACGAATAATATTTTACGTTGCAGACTTCCAAGGTCAATATGGGCGGCAACCGCTAATAAGCCTGACTTTTCGTCTTTATCAACGAAATATTTCTTATCGCGCTCAGAGCCCTCGTCTTTGATCTCGAGAGAAAAAAAAAAAGCTTCCCCCCCCCCCCCCACCCCCTATTAAGTCAGGTCGAAGAACCACGATTAATTAATTCGTCGGAGCCGTTTTTCTTAGGGGGAGACTATAAAAAAAAAATAAAAAAAAAAGCATAACGCTCCGATTATTTGCGAAATTGTAGAGTCGGTTACGACAATAGTGAAATAATCATTTATTCACGAGCCCGGAATTTCCTTCGACGAATCAACCAGATTCGCGATTTAATATCAGTTACTTTAATTAATATATATATATATATATATATATATATAAATATACATAATACTTATAAGGAATAATGAAAGAGAACAGAAGAAGAAGAAGAAGAAAAAAAAAAAATTGTGTACATAAATAGATGAACCCGAACGAAGCCCAAATTTTTCCGAGTCTCTTCGATGAGCCAATTGTCATTAATTTTCGAACCTCGAAATAACGCAATTGTGATCATTTTTGGTTTTTTTTTGGTTTTTTTTTTTTTTCCGCTTTAAAAGTCGTTATCGTTCCTTTATTTCGTTGAATTACATTATTCAGTGCGTAGCTGGGAAAATCGGGTTGATTATTCGTTAGATGAAATTAATATGTTTAAGGGGTTGAATGGCATGAACGATACAATGTTGCGCACAGCTGACGGATGAGCGAGATCTCCTTCGTTATAAATATCCCAAAAAAAAAAAACTGTAATGTCGAAAAATATTTTCTGAAATTTTTACCGAATATCCGGGTAATGCCTCTTAATCCTTTCGGACACGTTCAAGTCCTTTCAGCTTAAAAATAATTATCCTCGGAGCTCTGTTATTAAGGTTGTTCGGAAGAAAATCGCGTCTTATGAAAAAAAAAATTTTTTTTTGAAATTTACGCAGTGTGCAATTGAACATTTGAACTATGTCTATGTAAAATTTCAAGTCAGTTTGGAGCTTATTTACGGAGTAAAAAAAATTGCAAAGTTGGGTACTTTTGAGGCCCCCGACTGCGTAGCCCTATAATGGACAGAGTCATGCGCGATCTCCAATAATAATCGCGATATATCTGATCGTGCAATTGAAATTTTGTTGAAAAACCTAACCAAGCACTCTCCGAAATATTTCGCGTAGATTCTGGGTCGGTACTGTTGAAAAGTACCAAAATCGTTGACCTTTGGAGAATTTCTTTGAAGATATTGTAACATATTTATCAAAAATCGCATCAAAATTCACTCCGAGCGGATGAGCGACCGACAGCGCCCAATGTATAAGCATAAAAAAAAATCTCCCCCCGCTCTGATCAACTTCTAAACAACCTTAAGGGGGACCAGGCAGCGAAAATAGGCCGAAAGTGGTGAAAAATTCAAATGGCATTTGTGAAAAAAACTGAAAACAACATGGATACATTTTCCTTTTTTTTTGCAACGTTTTCATTGGAGTTTTGGCTAACAAATTCGTTCGAAAAATAATAATAAGTTCGAATAATAATAATAATAAGTTCGAAAAATATTAAAATTTAAGGAAGATATATGAGCGGATGCGGAAGATCCCCGTGTCTCACGCGTTGCTCTCTTATTGCCACGATTTTGAGCGAATGACTTTGGTTTTCGGCAATTTACAAACGCCATTCTATTCGTTTCATGTTCCTCCGCGGATTGAACCGATAATTTGCAAAAAAAAAAAAACATAAAAATTAAAAAAATTGCGTCAAAATTTCCAAAAAACACTGACAAAAGTCGAAAATACGATTACATTTATTGTAATAACAATATCAATAAATTTTTTTTTTTTTTTTTAAGCAGACGTCGGTTCACTGTGCAGAGAAAGTTGATATCTTCGTTTAAAAAAAAAAAAAAAAAAATTAAGGCGATATCTTCAACGGTTCTTGAATTATCGTGGCAAAACTATTACAAAATGCCATTTCGAGAAAAAAAAAAAAAAAAACGCGTTCAAAGTCTCAGCTGCTTGTGTGGCAGAGGAAGAGATTGCAGTAACAGAAGACAAAAAAGAACCAAAAATTTTCACTGCCCGGTCCCCTTAAACCGATTTGGCTAAAAATGGATACTCAGGTGCGGTTTTTGGGGTCGCTGATCACGAATTTGAAGCTATAATTTCATAATTCCTCAATTCAAGATGGCGGATTAACGATTGTAAGGTCTGAAAAAACTTTGATTAGCCAGGGTGGATCTTGTTTTTTTTGTTTGTTTTTTTTCTGCTTTTTTTTTTAAATATCTTCATTTATGCTGGTCGTAAAAACAAATCCGCCATCTTGGATTAAGGAGCTACGAAATTTTGGACTTCAAATTCGTGATCAGCGACCCCAAAAATCATGGAGTGAAAAATTTCAGGCCAAAATATTGAGTAGAAAAATGTATGACTGGAAAGGGTTAAAGCGTATTTATTTTTTTTTTTTACGCTCGGCGATAAAATTTTCTCAACGAACGTAACTTTCGTACTGCAAAATGGTCGGAGGGTTTTTACGATAATTCAATCGGTCGACGAAAAATACGTCAACTTTTCGATTTTTTTTTTTCTCAAAAACGGCACTTTCACATAAATTGTGAAAAAATTTGGTCTGAATGGTAATTTTTTTTTTGAAAATTAGCACAACCTTGAGGCACAAGTTGGCTCTCGGGGGGGAGGATCTCTCATATCGTTGATTAGATAATTTCTCAGAAAATAAACAAAGTATATATATATACATTTATATATAATATATATCGATATTACATGCATATATATATATATATATATATATAATAGGGTCGTCCTTATTGAGGCTTTTTTTCAAATTTTAACGGTCTCACCCCCCAAATCGGTTCCAAATAAATAAATAAAAAAATCCCCGAATTTTTTCAGATTTTTCATAAGCATGACATTGAGTTTTTTGAGATTACCGTACAAAATTCGAAAGTATCAATTCTTTTCGGTCGAAAAATCAAAAAATTTCGGAACTTCATCTGCATTGATGCACCTGCATGAAAAAAAAAAAAAAAATTGATAACACTATTTTTTTTTTTTTTAATACCTTCCCAACCAAAAGTGACTTTCGTCGACAATATTGCACACCTCATGATAGGATAAAAATCGAAAAAAATTCAACCACAATAAAGACGATAAGAAGATTAATTTTGAATAATAATAATAATGCCCAAAAAGTTATCGTTAAATTGTTGAAACAAAACCTTGTTTAATAAATTTTTGGGGAAAGTTTTTTTTTTTTTTTTTCTGACACGTGAAATGAATTCGTTGATTTTTTATAAAAATTTCTTATCATTTTGAAATTTCGATTTTTTTCGAAAAATTTTTTAATTTCGAAAAATAAAGGAACAATCGTGAATTTCGGATATGTTTTCGTAATAACGTTGTGTATTACAATTAAGAAGTTTCCGGGGCATTGAAACGAATAGAGAGTTTCGTAAATACAGCTCTTTACAAATTTCCGAAAACTGAAATTTCAAAATGATAAGAAAATTGAAAAAAAAAAATTCACGCGTAGTCAGAAAAATCAACGAATTAATTTCGCGTGTAAAAAAAAAAACTTTCCCTACAAATTTGTTAAACAATGTTTCGTTTAAACGATTTATCGATAGCTTAAATTAATATCGATAGCTTAAATTAATATCGATAGCTTAAATTAATATCGATAGCTAAATTTTATATTCTTCAGTTGAAAAATATCGATGCTTTCGAATTTTATACGGAAATTCCCAAAAAAAAAAATCCCACGTTATCGTTATCGGGAAGCTTTAAAAACTCGCTGGCCCAGGATCAATCATCAAAATTAAAGTCTGAAAAAATTCAGGGATTTTTTGTTTTCTCATCTGTTTGGGTTTTGGACGGTGAGATCATTGAAATAAAAAAAAAAGCCTGAATAAGGACCGCTCTGATATAATATGCATGTATGTATGTATGTATGTATGTATGTATGTATGTATGTATGTATGTATGTATGCATGTATGTATGTATGTATGTATGTATGTATGTATGTATGTATGTATGTATGTATGCATGTATGTATGTATGTATGTATGTATGTATGTATGTATGTATATACGTTAGTGATTAGTCGGCTCTGCCGAAAATATATACGAATCATGTACTCTTCAGGATAGCGTGGATGTCTTTAACTGCGGAGCTCAAACTTCTCACGTACTCCTCTGCGTCGCGATGCGGCTTGTAGCTCGTGATCACAGAACCCAGCATATGATCCTGGATCATGTAGCTTGAAAAGAAAAGAGAGAAAAAAAAGAAAATTAGAAAAATATATTGTGTATTTTTCGGTAGCGATCGAGCGAATGGTCCCCGAGTACATCATATACCCGAGGATGTTTTTCAGGCACTCCCAAAGTCCAATCAGGCTAATTAGCGATCCAACGATTTCAATAGCCCGAGTAAAATTAATTCAAACTGTCCCACCGGAGACAGCAATTATATTTTGCAATTTTTCAACTTTCTCAATTTCTCAATTCACAACTCTTAAGAGCACATTTTCGGCCTTTTATTTTTGTGTGTGTTTCGAAGGAGAAAAAAAAAAAAAAAGTAAAGCCGTACTCTCCGAAACTTTGAGGCTTTCGCCGACGCGCGTCCTCGACGGTCACTGCGGACCACATCTCGATCGTTCTGATATTTATCCGAGTAAAAAAGAAAAATATTAAAAAAATTTAACGAGCCAAAATTTTTCGAGTTCGGTCATTTTAGATTTTTTTTTTTTACTACTCGAGTCGATATTAAAAAAAAAAGGGGGAAAAAAACGTCGTTTTGCTAACATTCCAAAATGTTTGAAGACGGCAATTCTTGTTTAGCAAAAAAAAAAATTGTTCAGGCGCGGGAAAAGTTGGGGAGTCGCCGCGATTTTGAAAAATTTGCGTAAATTTTGACCCGGCGAGATTTTTTCGGCAAGATTATTAATTTTCTTCATACCCGATTCCATAACCGTCCTCCACAACGGGCCCGAAGCCTCCGGCCTTGACCTGCGGACTCGATAGCGTCGAGGTCGACAATATATTGTGATTCAGTTTCGCGTAAGCCGTATCCTCGAATATGCCCGGAAGGGAATCCCCGCCGTTCGATTTTTCCCACAAATTCTTCAGAACGAACAAATGCCTGTCGAAACCCTGACCTGAAACAACCGGCGAGAATTCATTTCATTCATTCGATTTTTCCTCTTTTCGTTTTTTTTTTTTTTTTTTTTTTCCAAAGCAACAAAAAAAAATGAGGCTTTTTTTCCCCACAATATTCGTATCAATTCTCGAAAATCTCGGTAAAAAATTTCTCAAACATTCGTTCTGATAAATTTACCCATCGCCGCTTCCCTCGTGAGATTTCCATGCGCCCTGCCGCACGCCAGGATCAATTTTTTCAATTCGTTCATCGTTGCGCCGGACTTGCCACGTCCGACAATGGCCGAGCAAAGTTCCCTCGTCTCGCTCGTGCACGATCTTATTGTCTCGGTGCGTCCGTGCCTGAACGCCGATGTGCTGCACGACTCGTACGTCGCGACCGAGCGAGCCTCCAATTTGTAAATTGCCAATTGAAATGCGACTTGCATAACCGCGTCGGGACTTGTGCCAAATTCCTTGCATTCCTTTTTTCCAAAACCATCGTACATCAGATAATCGATTGACAAACGATCGATCCATCTGGAATAATCGACGATCGCCTCGCTGACTCGTTTCTCGATCTTCGGATCGGTCCGGAAATCGAGTCTCTCGATCGACGATGAATCCGACGAAATTTTCGCAACCTCATCCGGATGAAATCTCGGCTTTTTCTCAATATCTTTTTTTATATCCTGCGTTTGCGGAACGAAGAGAAGAAAAAAAAAAATCATAATTATCGTTTAACGAATGCCGATTTTTCATTGACCGATCGATAATAGAAAATTCGATAAGAAAAAAAAAAAAAATGGTCTTCTCGGACCGAGAATGAGTCAATTTTTTTTTTTTTTTCTTTCTTCGTAGATCTGTGGCTGCAAATATTTTTTTGTTTTTGTTCGGTCAAGGGGGGGGGGGGGGGGGGGGGGATTCAAACTTATTCGGTGAGCGTCGCTGAAACGGACGGAAATTTTAGTTTTTTCTTTCTTCGCGACCGCCGCGCGTACGAATAAATTTGCAGGAATTTCGAGAATTTCTCTACTCGCAACGATTTGCGGTTAAGATCGAATTAAATTTTACCGACTCGCGGTTGAAATTGTGCGCGATAGATTGACTCGAGCATAAATTAAATCATGGGCAGTAGCGGAGAAAAGTTCTAAAAATTTGTGCTTTCGCTTCGGTGACCGTCGGAGGAAAAAAAATAAGAAAATTTTGATCCGATTGAGGTTCTTTTTTGGCAGAAAATTCACAGCTTTACGATGCGCGACAAGAAAATTGAATATTGATTTTGAATAATTATAATATGCCAATGATTCAGCGTTAAATTGGTGAAAAAAAAAATGTTTCAGTCATCGGTAAACTTTTTTTTGTAAGAAAAAGAAAAAAAAAAGCTCAATTTGCCGATTTGTTTATCGGTAGACATTAATTTTCAACAATTTTTATACGTCTCCAGAAAAATCAACAAATTCGTTCAATGCGAATGAAAAAAAAAAAAAAAAAAGTTTATCGAGGATTTTTTTTAAGAATTTTTCAGCATTATTGTCATTCAAGATCAATGTTCTTAGCGTCTTCGATATTTTCGATTTATTTCACCAAAATAATGATCTCAGAGGTCCAAAATATTGAAAATTTCGAATAATGGCGAATAAAAATTGAAAAAAAAAAAAAAAAAAAGAAAAATTCATATTTATCCACGATTGTATGGTACATCGTCTTTGAATGTGTCGATTTTGTCTAAAAAAAAGAAGCAATTGACAATCCTCCACGACCATTTTGTCATCGAAATTCGCCATGTGCGTGGCTTTAATTTTACTTCTTTTTTTTTTTCTTCAAAAAGAAATTACGAAATTTTACTTCTTTTTTTTTTCTTCGAAAAGAAAATGAAACACCAAACGCGTTGAAAAAAAAAAAAACAATCCGTTCCATCTAAAACGATTTTCCAAGCCCCTCGGTTTCATAATTATAAAAAAAAAAAAAAAACTTTTAACCTTCAGAGGACGGGAAAATTTTGGCCTCAAATCGACTTTTCATTAAGGTTAAAAGGATTTTTCAAAGGTTAAACAATATATTCATTCACGAGGAGCTCTCGTTGACTTTTTACTTCCCAAATTTGCCAGAATTTTCCACGAGGGGGCGAATATTTGTACGCGAATAATATATGCAAAGTCGATCGACCCGCCATCTGGACCGAGAGATCGGTAGTTTTTGGCCATTGGCCGGCTGGATGTGCCCCCAATAAGCATTAAACTTCTAAAGCTAAAAAAAAAAAAAAATGAAGAAAAGAAATAATGCATTTTTTTGCCGTTTATTTACTTGAAAATATCGCAATATCGCGACACCATCGCCCCAAGAGTGCTCGAAATTAACGCCGGCAACCCCGTCCCTCGTGACAATAAGCGAGAACGACTTGTCGAACCATCTGTTTGTCCCGTCGGCGTGTAAAAATGTTCTCAGTACTCGATGATAATCGTCATTCATGTTTTCCTCGTCGAGGACGAGTAAAAATGCGGCCGAATCGATTTTATCGATCACAGCCTCGTTGCCGAGTTTCAGCAATTCGAGTCGTTTATTCGCCCAATCGTCGCGATTCAGCGTCGTTAGACAGCCGACAGGACACGCGCTGGATTCTCTCGTATCATCGAGAATCGCCTTGAGGCATTTAGCGATATCCACTGGCGAACGAATTTTTTCATTATTGTCGAGTATATCGAACGAATAAAAATGACCTTTTCGCATCACAGCTACGTGACGCGATCGCGGATCGTTGATAAGACGATCTTTTCCAATTTCGGGTATGCGCGCTGTACCAAAGAGATTTGGATATTGCGACATGTCCAATGGAAAAGCCTGAATAAAGCCGCGGAAGCGTCGAATCAAATTTTACAAAAGTCAAATGAAAATATAATATCATTGTTCGACGGAGGTTTCGACTTTGCTGGGTCAAAAAATGTTCGATTTTTCATCAATTTTTTTTTTTTTTTATGCGAAAAGTATTGAATACCAGCTGACCCGACAGACGCTGTCCTTTGTTCAAATTTCAATAAATTTGTTTGCGATCGCGTTTTTGTGAATTTTTGATAAGCTATTGGAAATTCGTTAAAAAAAAAAGTAAAAATTAGATTTTTCGGGATAAAACGACGAAGCTTGATTCATTTCATGAAACGATTGCGATCAACTTACGACGGAATTACAATTCAACTGTGAAAATGGACAATTTGAATCAATTTTGTTCGTCGCTATCCAACCGATTGGCTTGATTCGCAATATTTGCGCATGCAGCGAAATAAATTCGAATATATAAATGAAATAACTGTACGTTTGTTGGACAGCTCGCGAAACAACGCAAAAGTAAAAAAGAAATAATGTAATTTTTTTTTTAATCTAGGCTGAAATGCGTTTTTCCAGATTTTTCTCCGGATCTTCCAGATTTTTTTCTTCTTTTTTTTTTTCAATTGAAAACATTCAATCGAGTTATTTCCATCACGGGAGCATAACGAACAAAAAAAAAATAATCAACCAAATATTATGATTTTTGCAGTTTGTCCGAATTTTCCCAACTTTCCTTTGTAATTGTATCGAATTTTTTGTTTTTCTGAAAATTTTTGCAGTACCATAACCGACAAAACGAAAAAACAATTACGCATATCGCATCGTTCGGATCGTGAGTTATGGTCTCGAGTTCATACAAAAATACCACAGAAAAAAAAGTACTTTCAGCTTTTCTCGAATTTTCCCAATTTTTCGGGGCAAATTTTCCAATTTTTCTTTCCCTAACAAACCTTATTCGGACTATTGCGAACGTTGAAGATAAAAAAAAAAAAAATTAGCCGAATCGGTCCCAGTCGTTGTGAAGCGATGCGCTTACCAACGAACAGCATTTAATTTTCATTCGTATAGAAGATACAATCTTGATATTTGGTATGTTTACCAAGCGGTCTTTATTGAACACGATAATATCTTTTAAAGTTTGACAAAAAAATGGTATTGGGAGCGGGAGGAGCCACCGGATGTCGGTGCTCCGGCGATGATATTCTTCGCTTGCGCGAGTCCTCGAATCCTGCACAGGTGATCCGAAACGAAAAAAATCAAACGTACTTTGTACTTTGTACAATTATTGTGTATAAGTTGAACCGGAATGAAGAAGAAATATTGAAAAATAAAAAAAATAGCGAGCGATCGAAGGGGAAGTTCAGTTTTTTTGCGAAAATTTTTCCGTTCGTAAAATCAAAACGCTTGAATATGTTTGGACAATTCTAGTTCAACTTGTACACAATATTGGGCAAAGTAAAAAATATGTTTGATTTTTTTTTTTGCTTCGGATCGCCTGTCCAGGACTCGGGGGAGACTTCTGCAAAAGCGAAGAATATCATCTTCAACTTTCAATACCCATTTTTTGTCAAACTTCAAAAAGTATTATCGTGTTCAATGAAGACCGCTCGGCGAATATATCAAATACCAACATTTTGTATTCAATACTTTTCGCACAAAAAATTGGTGAAAAATGAAACATTTTTTGATAAATCAATGTTAAACAAACAATAAAACGAATAATGATGAAACAACAATAAATAATAAATTTATTAATTTTAATTGCATTGATCACCTTGAACATGTATGCCCCGTACCACGAGATTCTCGATGGTAAAATTCTCGTGAAATCACGAAAGAATTTCGTGTCCGATCTCTTCGGTTCCGTGTGATATATTTCCGGCTCCAAAATTTCATTCCTCAGCGATTTCATGAATCTCGCTGACGCGACAATCAGATTCGTGGATTTTACGAGCTGCTGATTGTAACGCGAATCCTTTTCCTGATTGAACACCAACAGGGGATTATAATTTATCGGCAGGGGTTTGCGATCTCTGAGATACATGTCGAACCACGGCTCGCTTATGTAACTCGTGCGCTTGTTACGCGCATCGAGCTCTATCAATATTTTTTGCAATCGCGGTCCATCATTTTTACGAAAATCATCGACTCGCTTTGAAGTCTCGGCGAGCTCGTCGCTCGTTAAAATTAGCCGCTGAGCTCTGAGATATCTTTCGCAGGAATCCTCGAGCCGCGGTATAGGCAAGCGCGGCAGCGACGCCTGAAAGTGCATCGTCGGCAAGCGACTTTGCTGTATGTACTCGTATTCCTCCGGATCTTTCGAAATTGACAAATTTACCCTGCGACGATGAAAATATAAAAAAAAAAATGGAAAAAACAAGCTTGAGAATTGTTTTTCGTAAGAGAACAAGAGACGGGAGAGGGATATTATGTTATGAGAGAAAAAACGACTGCGCTGGTCTTGAACGTGTCAGGGGAGGGACGGACGGGGGACAAACGTTGGACACGAAATTACGGGAATAACACCTGGAACGTTTTTGCCTGACGACGCAGATCCTCGATCTTAATATTCGTCCGTCGACCTTGAAAAAACAAAAAAAAAAAAAAAAAAAGGATAAAAAAAAAACAAACTTTTACGAAATAATAAACACAAGTCGAAATTTCCAAATTGCTTCTCCGATTCTTCTCGGTCAACGACATTTGCGAGAAAAATATGAATTTCGGAATTTCGGCGCTTTCGCGCGAACAAAGTTTTTTTTGTAAATTTGGAAAAAAATTGTGAAAAACCCAGCGTACACGATATTCGATACTTTTTTTGCGAAAAAAAAAATTTTCACTCGCGCAAGCAATATTATTTTTCGAAAAATCTGCAAAATTTGAATTATTGAAAAAAAAAAAAACAAAAATTGTAAACCCAAAAATAATTCGAAAGTGAAAAGTGCTTTGGCGATGAAAAAAATTTGAAAAAAAAAAAAAAAAATCAGCCTTATTGAATATTCTAAAAACGTCGATATTGAGTCATAATAATGCCAAAAAGATATTAATAAATTATTTAAACGAAAAAATCCAAGTCCTTTACCGTTGGCAATTAAATTTTTTTATTACACGATTTTTAAAATTCTCAGTTTGGAACAGGAAAAATAATTAAAATTATCATAACGTTCATTTGTTTAAAAAAAAAAAAAGAAAAGAATTTTATTCAAGTACATCGTATTATTGCGGAGTAAACTCAAAAAAACGGGGGACTTTCTGAAACTCGAATCACGAGAGGAACCTGTTCCAATTTTCCGTTTCACATAAAACGTTCGACCAATGGGATAGCGGGCGACGGATTTCCAGGCACAAAAGGCTCACATATTTCGCGAACATTAATTGTCATATTTTGGTTATCACGGGAAAGCATCTGTACACGATGTACACTTTAAGTTATACGCGAGAAAACGGTGAATTTACGATTTTTCGTGGGAAATATATAATCATTGAGTATATATTGATTTGATGAGATTTTTTGATCGATCTTGATCACTATCGTGGCTATCGTGTCAACGATTCAACGTGTGTTTAACGGTAATGTATATATATGTATATGTGATACCTTGATGCCGTTGACATGTACGGAGTTTTTCAAGAGAAAAGTCATCTCGACGTGATATGTATAATAGACGGGCGTTTGTCTCGATAAAAAAAGAAACTACTCGAGCTGCTTGATTATCGATTTTAATTAGATATTCGATAAACTTTATGCAGTTTCGTGGTATTTACTGAATCACACACTCGTCGTATACTTGTAGTCTACAAGTATACGAAGTCTAAAAGTTGTGTAGAATGGACTTTGGCCATTCATCCCGTGTAAACTTCTTTCGAGCCTCGTTGATTGGTCCGATTTTCCTCATCCCCCGAGCCAATGGAAATTCGTTCCCGCGGACCGGGAAAGAACCGAAAGATTTGAAATGATTGGAAATGTTGAAAATTTGCACACCAGTAGAGTCATCAGTACTGAATTTTTGCTGTTATTTGTGTAAAAAATAAATTCCATTTTTCGAAGAACGATTCAAATACGAATAGGCATATATAACAGGGCTTATATCTCAGTCGCACGTTTGAGCCTCGAGTAGTTATCTTGTGACGAATGTGAAATTCGTCGCTAGAGCGCGGTTCTTACCTTTGCATAAAAACCGCGAAAGTATGAATGCTTCACATTCAATCTTCATTAATCATATAATTTTATAGCAAGTAGAATGGTTCTTTTATATGTGTAGCTTATTATTTGAGAAATCACGAGAGGAACGTGATAGGGGATGTGGTGCTTTTAACTAAATTATAACGATAAGAAGTAATATTATTCAAGAATAACAAGAAACAATAAATATTTTATAGTGTTATGAATACGTGACTATCATATATACACATCGATTTCTTTATTATTTACAGAACGCTGTGACCGTTTCAAAGTAGAGCCTTTACAATATAAATAGTTTCTTTATTACCGAATTTTTTTCAATGTTTCAAGTCAACTCTTCGTATACGGGAAATGTTGATCATCGGCTCGTAAAGGTAAGAGCCGAAAACGAGAACGGTTTCGTGGGAATGAAAGGGCCTAATACACATAATGGGCCAAGACTTCCAAAAAGTTTGAGGCTTTGTAATATCGAAAAATCAGAAGGCAATGAGAGATCAACTCCGACCCTTCTTGCAAACACACGTTTATTAAAAGAAATAAAAGACATTCAGCTTTCTCTATTCAGTTTTGAATTTATTATACGCATGTAGGAAAATTCCCAAGGCGATGAGCTCCAGTTCCTTACCAATCGAACCCACTTGAATTTATTAACCATGGTTAATAAATTATCACATATTCCCGCTCGGAGCGTTACATTCTTTGATCATTACAGCCATCTCGTGGCGTCATAAATAACCAAAAACTCACAAATTCCCACATATATATCTCTCTCTCTCTCTCCTCTCTCCCCTTTAGTATTGTTTTCTCCGTGCCCAAGAGCGAAGTTGTTCATGAAAGTGGAGAAAATTTTATTTTACGTATTAGTGGCGCTGCCGTCGCTAGTGGACCCAGATGAGTTTTAAAAAAATGCTTCATCGGAATTGACGAAAGAAAAGGAATCACGGAAAACCTTGGCAATCTTTTGAAAAAATCTTGGCAAACTTTTGAATTATTCTGTTTCACTCCAATAAATTATAGGTGCTAATCACCAGAGTTAACGATGCACGTATTACGCATAGTATAGAATATATTTTTATTTTCATATAATTACGAATTATTATATATAATTACGAATAGAATGTCACTCATTAATGCCAGTATGAAAAAAAATTCGAGTTCAAAAATATCTTAATAATTATGATATGCTGCGTTCTCTAATTGAATCAAACCTGTCTAGTTCGATTAGAGTTCTTCCTGTGTCCAAAAACTGCATGGATTCGAATAAATATGCATCTCGCTACTCATGCATAGGTCCATTGAAAAAAAAAAAAACGAACACACAATTTTGTATTAAAAATACTTTATTATTATACAGATTTCATCATTAATAATTTCACATTATTGTTAAATAAATGGGTTTCTCATTAATGGAAATGAAAAACCCCTGGTGCTATAATGATAAAGTCGCGACTCGCTCATTTCCACACCCACCACGGAGGTAGAGCAAATGCGGGCGCGTTTTTTTTAAAGTGGTGTCCCCTGTAGGCCTAAATCCACTCCGACTACCTTTTGCACCGATGGGCTTGAGATTTAGCATGAGAGCGAGAGACAGATTAACATCGCCGTCGCACTTATGTTAAAACGTGACACAACCATATCGATGCAAATGCGGTCTCTACCTATCTACCTACAGTAATCCGAACTTGATACAACTGAGAAGATTGGTATAATTTTTCAAACATAACATACGTTGAAGAAAAAAATGTTAAGCATAAAATGCCGACAATCAACAGAGAGAATTGTCCCTAATTGGTAGCTTTAATGCGTAAACCCATCCCACGGCAAGTAGCCGCTTTCCGGAGTTCGAGCATCTAGCCACTTTTTCAGAACAATTCTCTCGCATGGCCGTGCCAATCAATGAGGAATTACAGTATCCCAGAAATGGAACTAATGACCTGGCTGCTGCCCCCTGCGCGTCAAGTGCAAGAAATAGAAATCCGGCAGTTGGGAGCCGACCCCATGCCATTGCGCACGAACAGGGCATGCGTATAACAGTGCCGTGACGAAAGTGCAAATTTCACCACGGTTCCATCGTGGGCAGCACGCGCCTGTAGGTGCGACAAATCTACGAGGCTGTTTCCTGATAAATAAGTACAAAACTAGCAGTCGAGAGCCGTGTCTGTCGAACAAGTACACAACTCGTAGTTGAGTTCTGTGTCCCGCAAAACAGCTAAAAACTAGTAGTTGAGAGATATTTGGTCGCGGAATCAGAGCTACAAAACTACCGGAAAACAGTGACATGTCGTTTGCCTAACAAGTTGCGAACTAGCAGTTAGAAGCTTGCTGAGATGAATATATTTCGCTCTTCGATTGTGGCATATAGGCAGGCAGGAAATTGACCATCGTCCAACTTACTAAGACGTATGTAGAGCAGATCTATACTAATGCACTAGCATAGCTACCTCATACTGTCGTGGGCGGCTAGTCCGTGGCCCATTTCTAGCCAGCCGAAAAAAAAAAAACAAATCGGAAGTAAATACGACTGAGAACGTTTTGGTATGTTGTGTTTGATAAAAATATAGAAAACCTGAACAGAAATGATAAGACACAAAATTTACAAAGAATATTGCCCTGGAAGAACTGCAAAACAAAGCGGAAGTAATTACGGAATTGAGGATAGCAAAGGCATTTTATATTTTCGAGAAATGTAAAATACCGACAACGACAACGAGTCTCGTTATAGAGCTGCGCCCCAACAAAATAGTCGAGGATCAAGTGTCCAGAACAATCTCTTTGTCATTGTGCTACGGAGACTAACAAAAAGCTTCCGCTTTGTTCAAATACCAACCTCCTCTGTGAACAGAAGGGATTGGTATTTTATATCGATTGAAAATCTTAACCTTATACCTATACCTGCCTGTATATGGATAAAAATATTATATTATTCAACTAGAAATCTTAATTTTAGCTTAAATATACGCATCGAACTTTTTCGAATGTTATGTTTAAAAAAAATATAAGACACTAAACTTACAAAGAATATTGCCCTGGAAGAACTGCAAAACAAAAGCGGAAGTAATTACGGAATTGAGGGTAGCAAAGAAATTTTATATTTTCGAGAAATATAAAATACCGACGATGACAAAGAGTCACGTTATAGAGCTGGGACTCGAACTAATTAGCTGAGAATCAATTGTCCAGAACATTCTCTTTGTCATTGTGCTACGGAAACTAACAAAATTAAAGCTTCCGCTTTGTTTAAATGCCAACCCCCTCTGTCAACAGAGGGGTTTGGTATTTTATATCGAATGAAAACCTTAACCTTATATCGATACCTGCCTATATGTGGATAAAAATATTATATTATTCAACTATAAATCTTAATATTAACTTAAATTGCGATGTGAATTTTTTAATATTAATCCGCAATGGGCTAACAGATCTAGGGGATTCGTATTTCATATCGATAAAAAATCTTAACCTTATATCTATCCCTGCCTATACATGGAAAAAATATTTTATTATTCAACTAGAAATCTTAATATTAACTTAAATTGCGATGTGAATTTTTTAATATCAATCCGCAATAGGCTTACTTAGATCTAGGGGGTTGGTATTTTATACCGATTGAAAATTGCAACCTTATACACCCCTATAATCTGCCTATATCTGAATAGAAATGTTATATTAAATCAAGCTAGATTTCTTAATTGTAACTTAAATTTACAAAGTGACCTCTTAAAATTAAGGCCTAATAACAGACTTAGAAACTTAGATGTAAGAAAGAGTCCCTAGAGCGATAAGAAAACCTGAAAACCTATAACGTTTTGTCCCAATCATGGACACGATCGATTAAAAAAATGTATGCGTCGTGTACTCTAGAGCAAACATGACACATAAACAACCTGTAATCGGAGAAATATATATGTGACATGTTAATAGTGAAACTTAACCTACGATACGTGAGAGATAACCTGAAAAAAAACATTTGCATGTTAAATATATACACACACATCTTAAGCGCAATAAAAGAAAATGCATAGAATCACATCATTATTAATAAGAAACATAGAAAATGCACGCAAACAGTTTTTTCTTTGGTAAAAGCACGCGAGAGTCATGTAATGAAATTACTTAATGGTATGAATACCAGGCATTTTAAAGCACAATTAAAAAAAAAGTGAGTTCAGCCGTTAGCAAATTCATGTTTTTACAATAAATAATATTGTCGAAGCATGAATTCCCCAGGTTCCACCGCGTGGAGGTGGCTGATTTGGAACCCGCTACGAAAAATTTAAAAAATCATCAAGCATGATTAAATGAACAATCATTAAATATTAAATTATCATTGAAAGTAATTACATATATTCAATTAATTGTTACCATTAATTCATTAATTTTTAATAATGCATAGCGAAAAAATCGTGCAAATTCAAAATTACCATCCCTTCTCTCTCATATAGTTGCAAATGTACAAGCTCCGTCAACAAACTTTTGTGAAAAAAAACATTAATTCTCTTTGTAAATCCGATCTGATGTTTTTGAAAATACGATCATCCCCTTGCCCACAAAATAGACAATCTTTTTTCGCCAATTTGGAGAATTTGGCTGTCTTATTTTTTCACACAACGGAATGTAAGATAATAAATGAAAATTCAGGAAACCTTTGTAGAGACGTCATGTAGGATCTCAATAATCGAGACGAACCAACTCCGTTGGGTCACTGTCCTGTCGAATAAGAATGATAGAAACGTCTTACAAGACGTTTCTATCATTCTTATTCGACAGCGTAGTCATACCATTGGGAAAAATTACCCGTCACCCTCTAGCCGCAAGATTAGGCGTCTAGGATGACTAAAGACTCCTTGTCGTTTCTGTTAATCTTGGGGGATTGTCGAGAAAAGTTTTTATAAAATGGTAAAATAAAGATCGTGCTCAAATGTGTAAGACGGTGCCTGTCTCCGATAGTACGAGTAGGAAGGGCGGCATAGAACACACGGAGACGAGGCAAATGAAAAATTCATAGAGGATCCTGAGAAATCAAGTGAATTATAGAAATTGAGAGGACTGAGGGGATATGTAAAAGGATATTGTCGGATGGGGGGGATAACGGAAAGTTTTTTTTTTTTAATTTATTTGACAACTTTACCTGTTATTTTATTTTACTTCGATAAATTATGAATGTTTTATCAACAGAGTTAACGAAGTACGTATTACACATAATATAAAATACATTAATATCAGAACAAAGCAATCACTATGAAAAAAGGAGATAAAAAATATGTATGATATGCTGTTCTAATTGAATCAAACCTGTCTCGTTCGATCAGCATTCTTCCTGTGCCCGAAATCTTCATGCATCAGAATATAAATATGTATATCGCTATAGTAATGCGTATATCCATCGAATCCATTGACAAAAAATGTAAACAAAATTTTGTATTAAAAATGCTTTATCATTACACATATTACATTATTAATAATTTCACATTCTTATTATATAAATTGATTTCTCATACATGGAATTGCAAAACCCCTATAGAGCTAGAGAAAGTTGCGACTTGCTCATTTCCACACCCACCACGGAGGTAGAGCAAACGTGGGCGCGTTTTTTTTTAAGTGGTATCCCCTGTAGGCCTAATCCACTCCGACTACATTTACACCGATGGGGTTGTAGCAATATAATTGTAGCAACTCCACCAATGGAAACGCGGTCTCTACCTATGTCTGCCTAATTTTTGAAACTAAAATTAAACGAGATACCCTGTAGGCCTACCCTGTAGGCCTACTTGACTACATTTACACCGATGGGGTTGTAGCAAAAGCATGATGCCACAGAACACGTACTCCTCAACCGTCGAACGGTCACATTCATGCTAAAGCACAGACCAACTCCATCAATGGAAACGCGGTCGCTACCTATATCTGCCTAATTTTGAAAACTAAAATTAAACGGGATAAAAAGAAACAAAGCGGAAATAATTACGAAATTGAGGATAGCAAAGGTATTTTCTATTTTCGCCAAAATACGAAAATACCAGCAATGTCAAAGAGAATCGTTATGAAGGTGGAACTAACCCAATCTTAGCTTCAATGGTCCAGAACAATCTCTTCGTCATTGTGCTACAGAAACTAACCAAAAAAAAAAAAAGCTTCCGCTTTGTTTGAATACCAATCCCCTCTTTCGACAGAGGGGGTTAGTATTTATATTAAGATATCTTAACCTTATATCTATATCTGCCTATATCTGTATAGCAATATTATAGTAAGTCAATTAGAAATCTTAATATTAGCTTAAATTGCGATGCGATATTCTTAAATTTAATACGTAATGGACTAACTTAGATATAGGGGGTTGGTATTTTATACCAATTGAGAATCGCAACCTTATACTTATACCTGCCTATGTCTGGATTAAAATATTATATTGAGTTCTCTAGAAATTTTAATATTAGCTTAAATTGCAATGAGATATTCTTAAATTTAATACTTAATAAGACTAACTTAGATATAGGGGGTTGGTATTTTATACCAATTGATAATCGCAACCTTATACCTATGCCTGCCTATATCTGGATTAAAATATTATATTAAGTTCACTAGAAATCTTAATATTAGCTTAAATTGCAATGAGATATTCTTAAATTTAATACTTAATAAGACTAACTTATATATAGGGGGTTGGTATTTTATACCAATTGATAATCGCAACCTTATACATATACCTGCCTATATCTGGATTAAAATATTATATTGAGTTCTCTAGAAATCTTAATATTAGCTTAAATTGCGATGAGAATTTCTTAAATTTAATATACGCAACGGACCAACTTAGATATAGGGGGGTGGTATTTTATACCGACTGAGAGTCGCAACCTTATACTTATACCTGCCTATATCCGGATAGAAATATTATATTTAATCAATCAACGAGAAATCTTAATGTTAGCTTAAACTTAGATAGCGAACTTTTAACATTACGGCACAACGGGCTGACTTAGATCTAAGAAAGAGTCCCTGGAGCAATGAAAAAACGTGCGAAAACCTAAAACGTTTTGTTCCGAAGTACATGATCGATGAAAAAATGTTGTATACGTCGTATAATAGAGAAAACATGACATGAATAACCTGTAACCTAAGGGAATAGATGCAACATGGTAATAGTGAAAATTAACCTACAATGCGTGAAACATAATCTGAAAAAAGGAATCATTTGAAAATTTACCCCAACGATTCAAAAAATTTACGTTGAACATATATACATATACATATAAAATATCGAGTTTTTTCCGTAGCAAGCATGCAAGAGTCGGATATTGAAATTATTTAATGGTATGATTACCAGCCATTTTAAGGCACAATTAAAAAAAAAAAAAAGCGAATTCAGCCGTTAGCAAATTCATGCTTTTACAATAAAATAATATTGTCGAAACATGAATTCCCCAGGTTCCACCGCGTGAAGGTGGCTGATTTGGAACCCGCTTCGCAAAATTTTAAAAAATCATCGAGCTTAATAAAATCAACAATCATTAAAAATTAAATTTTCATTGATTAAATTTCTTATATCTGCCTATATCCGGATAAAAATATTATATGTAATCAGTCAGCTAGAAATCTTGACGTTAGCTTAAGCTTGGGGAAGAAAACTCTTAACATTAATGCGCAACGGGCTAACTTAAATCTAAGAAAAAGTTCCTAGAGCCGCTAAACTTATGATGAGAATCTCTCAACATTAATACGCAAGGGTTCAACTTGGTTCAAAGAAAAAGTCCCTAGAGCAATGAGAATTTCTGAAAACCTAAAAAATTTTGTTTCAACAACGGACATGATTCATGAAAAAAATTTGTGCATCCTGTAATAATGGGCACATTACATATAAACAACCTATAACATGAGAAATACATGTGAGATGATAATAGTGAAAGTTAAACCTACGATATATATTTGTATATATATATATATATATATATATCGATGGTTAAATTCCATAAGAGCGTATAAGCTATGTTTATACACAACCGATACGCCTCTTTGGCATTAGTCCATCGATATTATCAACGCATGTTAAGCATAATCTAGCAAAATGCACAGAATCACATTATAATATAAAAAAACATAGAAAATGCACAGAAATACGTAATCGTGATAATGTGCTAGCACATCTTTGTCTGAAATAAAAAATGTTAAAAACAGAGTACGAATGATACAAAAAATGTGGATCTTGCTATCGATCGAAATATATCTTAAAGTAGCAAGCACGTGAGAGCCGCGTAATGAAATTATTCAATGGTATGATTACCAGGCGCTTTCGGGCGCAATTTTTACAAACGCGAATTCAGCCGTCAGCAAATTCATGCTTTTACAATGAAACATTGTCGAAGCATGAATTTCCCAGGTTCCACCGCGTGGAGGTGGCCGATTTGGAACCTGCTTTGTAAAATTTTAAAAACCATCGATCATAATAAAATGAAGAATCATGAACAATTAAATCAATTATTATCTGAATGAATGATAATTAATTCATTGATATCAATTAATTTTTTATGATTATTATTCAAAATAATTCCATCATAAATTAAAATAGTACAAATTCAAAATTTCCTTCTCATTACCGCACCTCTCTCGTTTAGTTACAAATTTATGAGATCCACAAATTGTAGTTACAAAAAAAAAAAAATAGATAAAAATAAATCCATAAATTCCGGAAAACCTAGACCACATTTTGTTTATCTCCGATCAAATTCAGTATCAAATATGAGCGTCCGTTTGTCCAATCTGTGTTCGCAAATTCCGAAATTTTTTTATAAAATTTGACTCTCTTATTTTCTTGAATATTAAAAAAAAATTTAATGAGAAAAATTCAGAAGAAGCCAGTAGATGGCATCGAGCAGGTTTTCGATAATCGTAATAAAAAATATTAGATCCATTGGGATCTCGCCTCGTAGGAAGTTTCTATCGCTCTTGTTTGACAAACTAGTCACGGAGTAGCCGGAGATTAGGCGTTTAGCAGGGTAAAAGAGCTTCCGTCATTTCTGTAAATTCTTGGGAATGTCCGAAAAAGTTTCCCGGCAAAAGTGAAAATAAAAAACCGAGCCCGCTCCAAATTGTAACAGGAATGATCTCCGTCTCTGGGACCACAAGCGGAAAGAGCGGCGTGAAAGACGCAGAGACAAGGCAAATGAAAAATTTCGAGGGAATCTCGAGAAGTTTAATCTGATATGTAAATTGAGAGGATCGAGAGGACGCGTAAGAGCCAAAAACTTCTGTACGATTTAAGAGAAAAAAATAAAATAAAAAAGGATATTTTCTAAAATAAATGAATAAATAAATAATAAGGATAATGAAAAGAGTCTTGGAGACGAGATAGTCACTTACCCTGAGCTGTCAACGATAATCCGGCTTATCGTGGGGAGAAAAAAAGACACGAGTAGTAAAGACGTCTGGCAGGTTATGTTCGACGTGTGGTTGATTCACGAGGAAATTTCGTCAGGGCGAAGCACGAGACTGGCGGTCCTTCGCGGATTAAACTTTCTCGAAGAATAACGCACTTTTGTTTACGCGATCACTCGAAATGTTGAGAGGTAAAAGAAAAACTGCGTGAAATTGGTGAAATCGAGGAAACGCGAAAAATACGCATTGTTCGAGTTTCGAGCAACACGTGACGCTCTGCGACCACTACGCACTACGACGTACTACGTCACTACGCGCCACGCGTCACGCGTCACCGCGTCACTGCGCGGCACTGCGCAGTACGTACTATCGCCTCTCTCTCTCTCGCCCCTACTACTGCTCGATGAACTTTAAAATAATTAACGTTAATTATTATTCACATTAATTATTATTAATTTATAATTATTTGATTATTAATTTTTTTTCAATTAGTTACGATCGCTTTATTATGTAGCGATCGCGTGTTAAACGTTTTAATTTTTTTCTTATTTTAATACTTCGCCATAGTGGCTCACGTATCGCGGGAGATTGCGCGAGACACGAAGCCTGGCACTGGCGACGGGCGACCCGAGACTGAATGAATGAACGTGAGAACGTCGCGCTCGGTCCGGGGGAGCCCTCTCTTCTACTCCTTCCCCCACTCCACACTACTCGCCTCGCGTAAGCTTACGCCGCGACGCGCTCTATGACGCGGTACCCCTACTTCTCTCTCTCTCTCTCTCGCTCTCCCATTCCCCAATACAGCCCGCGCGCTATATAATAATTAAATGAATAAAAATAAATGATGAATAATTCATATACATATGAATGTTAATATAAAAATGTCATCATTAATTATTTTTATGAATCATTGACATTAATTTTTAATGTATTTTTTTTTTACATTTGAGAGACTTGTCAATCAAAAAAAGTGCAATTATTTTTTATGTTCTCTCCCCCATTTATTCCACTATATAGTTTCTTGAGAAATCTTTTACCAATATGGCATAATGGTTTGCATGAAAATTAACAAACTCCCGTGTGAACGATGTGTCGAAAAAATTTCATAAAAAATATTAGATTCGAAACGAACGGAATATATTAAAATATTTACAATTAAATAATGATTATTATTAATAATTAATGATCGTTTATAAAAATCATTATAATATCGTAAGTATTCTTAATTATTTCATTCTTTTTGAATCAAACCTTTGTACTAATTCTTCTTGACGTGTCTTATTTCAGTCAAAAAGCTTTATTTTCTATTCTTAAAATTTGAAAATAAATTTGGGCGTCGAAGAACCCAGAAAAACTGATCCCCAACGAAAAACTATATAGACTGTCTGAATACTCTACAATAATTTAATTATTGCCTTATAAATGTTGAACAGATACGGCGGAGACAAAAGAAATAACAGAGTAAGGACATGCACGCTCTCGTATTTGTTGCATATTAGCAGCAAAATACTACTAATACGAACTGCATATAAAACATTCTTACCTTTAAGCAAATACACAATATGCATTTATAGATTCACTTTGGATTTCGTAATTAAATTACGTTTCTGAAAGTTTGTTTCCTTATAGACCATACAGGATGGACGGAGCATTCGAGTGGTGGGAGCGTGCCGAGTAGTAAGACAAGGATAGCCTTCGTGATAGATATGTGCGCACGAATAAGCCACGTTCATGCTAACTCCTGATCTCGAGTAGGGTCTGGGAAGCGCGGTATTTTTAAATGATGTAAGCACAAAATTCACTCACGGCATGCCTTAACCCATAAACGCCGAAACATACTGGATTTAAGGTTTCTCTGTAAAACGTTGCCACAAAATTAATTTAAGGGAAAAAAATCATCATTTTTCGAACAAAATTATTTTCTAAAATCAATTCTCCACAACTCTCAAGCCTCGGTGTGAGCTTCACACCTATCAATATCGCGGCTAATTGTCTCGATTGAGGACTTTTCAGAATTTTATTGTTTTTTTTTCGACAAAACCCTTCATTTAGGCACTAAAAATTATAATCGGGCACGGGAGCATGAAAAAGTTGAATAAATAAATAAACAAATAAATAAAATCAGTTTTTCCATTTTATTTTGAAAAGTGTTGATTTTAGAGAAAAATGTTTGTCACAAAAGTTGCAGCTCATGAAAAGATTGATCTTTTAGGTTCTATACATTTTTTGTTTAAAACCATTTTTTTTTTCGAGAAAAATGGGACAAATAAATAAAATCAGTTTTTCCATTTTATTTTGAAAAGTGTTGATTTTAGAGAAAAATGTTTGTCACAAAAGTTGCAGCTCATGAAAAGATTGATCTTTTAGGTTCTATACATTTTTTGTCTAAAATCTTTTTTTTTTTTTTTTTTCGAGAAAAATGGGACAAATAAATAAAATCAGTTCTTCTATTTTATTTTGAATCCAAACCGAAAACCAAGCAATATTCTCCTGAGGAGCAAAAGAAACTTGACTGACTTACTCTTAAGAAACATAATCATAAATGATATATTTATTCAAATATTTAATACAAAAATTAAAATAATTATCACGATACGAAAAAAAAAAATTATAAAAAAATATTTCACGGGGACTACTTACGATAATTCACAAATGTAATATCATATAAATTTAAGTAACAGAAATATCCATGTTTGAACGATACAAAGGCAGTTTTTTAAAATGCCAGTTATACTGATGCCTGAATAAAATCTCTTTCCCCCCCGTTGCTTGCGAATACGCGTTAGATTTTTTTGCGGGCAGCCTTATAGCGCTTTCCACTGGTGCACCGAGTGCGCACCGACTCAAGTTTTTCGGATGAGAGTAAGTGAGACACATATGTACTCAGTGCATCTTTGTCTCACTCACTCGCATGTAAAAATCTGCACTGAGTTCCCCAGTGGAAAGCGCTAATAATGTTGGTGAATTCTTATCTTGAAATAAATGGACAATATCAACTTAATCAGTTGATATTTATGATCGTTTAATGGCTCCTGATCTTTTATATGATCGTCAAGAATTGCAAAAATATCACTCGGCAATCTACGCAACGTCCCAATTATCAGTCGTAGTTGAAGATTGCAATTCGCATTCTCACTTGGACCCGATGTATCTCGGAAGACCTTAGCAAATAGATCTGTCTTAAGTTTGGGCATCGAACGCTGTAATAATAATAATGAGAATTGCGCTGTATTGAAAAGTACTCGTTTATTGACATTTTACTTCTGGCGGAGTGTATATAAAAAATATTACATGTACAGGTATTATATTTAAACGAGTATTCATAATTTTATTTAACCCATTGGCGCAATTTTATTATCAGAAAGAGCACACGAATGAGTAACCTTGGTCGATAATTCACATTAATACATTTTTACAAGTCGTATAAAATTAACGTATGCTTGATGATACCACGATTGTATCAGATGCATTCTCAGTGTGCAATCGCTTCGTCTTCAAGTCTTTAATCGTGTCGTTCAAAGTTTCGATTTTTTTATTCATTCGTCTCTTATCTTCTTGCAGCGCTTTAACTTTCTTTCTCAAGTGATTGATTTCGTCGACAGCTCGGGACCAATACTTCATCCGTCTTCTAGGAGTCGACAAGTGATCTGAGGTCACTTGTTTTGTATGCGCAGGCTGCCATTTACGTTTCCTAGATCCTAGGCTTAATTCTTCAACGTTACTTTCATTTAGCGAGGACGAATTTTTTCGGGATAGAGACCCATCAGAACTGTCACTGTCACAATCTGAAATCTTAAACGCAGCCTCCGCTATGCCCCTCTTACATGTAGGACCGCCTGTAAGTGTAGTGATAAAAAACGAATGAGTTGAAGCTCAACGGAGAACTGGAAATTTTTTATTTCTTATTTTGCAAAACTTTTCTGTCCGTAGAGTCTTTCAAAATAATTTTTTTTTAAATTCAATTCTCCGTTGAGCTTGAACTCAACAGAGAACATAAATTTTTCTCTGTACGGACTCTACGGACAGAGAAGATTCTTTTTTTAGACTCGACGGACAGAAAAGTTTTGCAAGATGAGAAATAAAAAAGCCCCAGTTCTCCGTTGAGTTGTAGCTCAACGGAGAACTGTGATTTTGTAATTTTTTATTTTCATAACATTTTCTGTATGCAGTATTCAGACTGCGAAGAACTGGGATTTTTTAAAAAATATTTTGAATAATTTAAGACTCTACGGACAAAAAAGTTTTGCCAAAAGCTCAACGAAGAACTGGGATTTTTTAATTTGTCATTTTGCAAAACTTTTCTGCTAGTACAATCTAAAAACGATTTTTTTTTGCCCGTAAAGTCTATAGAGAAAAAAATCCCAGTTCTCCGTTGAGTTCGAGCTTAATGGAGAACTGGGTTTGTATTATTTGTTATTTTGCAAAACTTTTCCCGCTAGGGATATAAATAATGGAGACGTTAAAGTCAATTTTTTCTTTCATTTCTATTCCGGCTATAAATAGTTCCATTTTGAATTGAGTATAAAAATTTCGTTCTGCATTGACTCCTGTTCTTCTGCATTGAAAGAGTTTGCAATGCAAAACGATATAATTACTAACCTGTCGAACACTGAGATTCTTGAACGACTTGTTTACTCTGTTCTTTGGCTGTTGCTTCGTTGAACTGCGAGGGAACAGCGTCACGTTTTAAACGTGCTAGTTTTGTAGTCGTTTCAAAATCTTCGGCTCTAAAATGTTTAGAGCAAATTACAGCTGTTTTTCCTGGCTCACAGGATCGTCCAGTGGCTTGAATCCATATTTGTCTCTGTTTGAAATCGGTGGGAAATCTGTGAATAACGCAGTACATGTGCCAGTCAGATTGCGATAATCTCAAAAAAACTTAGATAGGTATTTCTCAAAATCGAAATGTAAACGCTGTTATACTTACCCATGAAAGGAGACATTTGTTTTTTCACTGTTCGATTCTTTGCAGCCAGGAGCCCAGCAATATTTCATTGTCCTTTTTTTCAATTATTTTATCGTAACGAAATAAATGTATTACTCACGACTGCTCATACGACGCTATAATTCTGAGGATATGATTCCGTGGAGTTATTTCACACAAGGTATAGAATTTGTATAGAACACAAACGTGGCAACGCTGCTAGTGAACTTGGCAACGTTTACTCCCTCGAGGGAGCACTTCTTCTTTCTCTTAGGCCCGGTTCCACAACACGACTTTAAACCTAGTTTATCGCAAAAACTCGGTTTAAATCGCTAAAGACTGCCTGCCATTGGCTGAAATCAAAGTTAAACTCAGTTTAACTCTTAAACCTGGTTTAAAGTCGTGTTGTGGAACCGGGCCTAAGTTTGTTTCGTTAGTGAAGAGCAGTTCACGACGTGGGCGCCAAAATACGAGAAAGAAAAAGGATACGTAAACACTTTTGACACTTGACGAAAAATCGCAAACATGACAACATGATCACTCACTTTGCTTACTTCATGTCACTGCTAACGGCTTACTTCACCCGGTTCACTAGCGAAGAGAGCGATTCTCGTGGTGAAATATCGCAACAAAATTGTCTCCCATTTCATGAACCAGTATTCTGGCGGTTCTCTCATACGCGTTATGCGTTGGGGGCTCTTATACTCTGTGCGCTTCATATGAGCCGCTCGATCGTCATGTTTTGTTCGCGGAATAAACATTTTAAAAAGTACATAATTCACGCGCCCCTGTCAAGTTCTCTCAGTTGAAAAAATAAATAATACAAATAAGTGCTCGAAGAAAAAAAAAAAAAAATCCCCCGAAATTCGCACATAACGATCCCCCGCGCTGTGTTCGCGATAATAACGAAACAACGCGCGCGTCAACGATTAGAAAAAAAGAAAAGAAAAAAAAAAGCCGCGCGAAACAAGAAACAAAGAGACACAAAAATGGACAACCTGCCCGATCTTTTGCCGGTTTACTATGCCCGTTTGTTTCCATTTTACGATTATTACAAGTGGCTCAGTTACGGAAAACGTGAGTAATTCTTTCATATCATATTGAACGTTCTTTTTTTTTTTTTTTTTCCCTCGCACCGTTTCAATCGTACCTTTGTTCATGTAAAACATTTTGCCGCAACAGCGGATACTTTTGCGCGAAGAGAATTTTCTTTTACCCTTCACGAGGACGTTTATCTGAGATTCCAGTCGTTCAAGGATCAAAAACAACTCGAAACTGAGATCAAGAGACTCGTTCCTTTCAAAATCGATATAGGCGCTATATACAATGTCAGGTAAGAAAATTGAATTATTCATTTGAAAAAAAAAAAAAAAAAAAAAAAAAAAAAAAAAAGAATTTTTATTTTCGCCGACAATATTTTCATAATAATTCCAAGTTACGCGAATCGATCCTTTCATCCCGAGTCTTTGACGCGTTAAATAAAATTTTCTCGATAATGCCTCGGAAATAACGAAACGGCTTGCGAGCCGCCGATACAAAGAGATCGAAATATTCTTTGTCTCATCGCATCGTATAAGTCTCGTCGTATCGTAATACTCGTTATCGTAACTCTCGTCTCAGAAATAACTAAATGGCTCGCGAGCAGCTGATTCAAAGAGATGAAAATACTCATTTTCGTAAGACCGATCGATTCTCGATCGTCATTTCCTGCGGTATAACATGCAAAAATTATGATTAGCGAAGAATAGGACGGAGTTCATGCAAAATGATCGAAAGCCGAGCTATGAAAGAATTAATAATTATGATAATAACAGGCCAAAGGCAACAAAATATGCTGGGGAGGAAAAAATAATGAGCATCGGGTGTATTAAGACACGAAAAAAGTCGCAAATTAATTTATGCTCGGCGGGAAGCTCTTTGACTACGAGCGAACGGTTTTCTCAATTTTATTATTCTCGTTGAGAAATCGTCGAATGAGAAACTCGAATTAGCATGTTTTTTTTTTCAATTTTTTTTTCCCCAATTATTCATTACATTATTTATTATTATTTATCGTTCATTATTTTCAATGCTCAATGATCCCAAAGAGAACGATTAATTTCAAAGAAGAATGATATTTGCGCATTGGTTCGCAAGATTAACATTCAAAGTAGTTCTCGCGCGAGCAGTGGCGGGGAATAAGCGGGAACGTAGGCGCGCGGTGAGCGGGGCGCGCATGAAACAAGCGAGAATCGGTCTGCTCCCGAGGCTGGAAAATTACGTTTTTTTTTTTTAAATTATAACGGTACGGTAAATAAATTTGAAATTTCATCTGAATATTCAATAATGTTTATTGCATCGATCCAGCAAAGTTTCGTCCGCTCATCGAGTTTTTAAGTATTTTAGTATTTGAAAGGGGCAAGGACTCTTGCTATAGGGAAAAGTTTACGAGCAGATATCTCCAGAGCCGAACGGTGAAGGAATCTAAAACTTTGCGAGCATACTATATGAACCTCAACTTTTACGTTTGTCGTATTTTTTATCAGTCTATCTAGATTTGATGACTTTGCAAGAACCATCTTAAGGTAGTCCTAGCGTTTTTGCATATAGTTCACAATCGCATGAAATTTTGATGCGTTAGTCTTGAAGCACCCTCCGATGCATCTGCAAAGCTCGAGTGTACTTTAACGACTTTTTTAGCGAGAAAAATTAAGTTAAAAATCACGGTTTTTAGTATAGCGACTATGGGAAGAGTCATGACTGCGCGGAGATTACCTCGAAATTCATACACTAATATAGTCAAGAATCGCACAATCTAACGCTCATTTTGTTTTAAAAATATTGAGGATTCAGATTTTCATTTAAAAAAAACACAAGCTCAACGGATGTTTGAGAAAGATTTTACGAGTTTTCGATAGCCCCGGACGAGTTTTCGATAGCCACGGGTACCGACTCTCTCTTGTTTCATGGATGCCCGTTCACCGAACGCGCTTCGCCGCGTCTAACGTTTTCCCTAATTCCCCCTCTACCTTAATGACGAAGATCAAAGATCCTTTCGCAAGTTGTAAAACGTTCTCTCGAGCAGTATAATTCAACTTGTCAAAAGAAAGAGCATCGCGACTGCCAACAAACGCCCACTGAATAAAAGAATTAATTTAATTTTAAAAATAAAATTTGCGTAATAAGTATCATATTTTCATGTGTTTTGATTGAATAATAATCAGAAAATTCGCTGCACGCCTCTATTAAATATCTATCGAAGAGTTAAAATTTTAAGAGCATCTTATTTGAGATTCAAACTGATCCTCCGGCAGCTGTGAGCTCGAAAAAAAAATTTTTTTTTTACCAGCAATCATCATAAATTTGATAAAAACGAAAAAAAAAAAACTGAAAAATCAACGTCAGCGGATCAACCTAAAATTCTCATCTTTTGAAATAAATTTTTTTTTTCTACCTGAATTAACTATTTCAGATGCGAACCGTTGGAAAATCGATTTTTTTTTTGTTTTTTTTCTCAAACATCCTAACAAATATATTTCACTTGAACGGATTTATTTATCGTCGCGCTATACTTGTGTTTTCCACGTGGAAAATTTTATCGTCAGGATATCGCAGCTCCGTTAGATGAGAGCAAAAATATTTTTTTATCGCTCCGATTTTATTAAGCCCGAAGGAGGAGAAGAAGGCGACAAAGTTTCAGCCTATCGAGCGCGAGCTCGTATTCGACATAGACATGACGGATTATGACGAAGTCAGAACGTGCTGCTCGGGGGCAGAAATTTGCAACAAATGCTGGAAATACATGGCGGTAGCGTGTAAAATATTGGACGCAGCTCTCAGAGGTATCGAGCTCCACAAGCCAATCCAAAATAGAATTCAATTTATCGCTATCGCCAATTGTCGCAACGTCGATCGCTTTTTTTTTTTCTCCTCCAATTTTCTCATTTCCCATCGTCAGAGGACTTTGGCTTCGATCACATTCTCTGGGTTTTCTCCGGTCGACGGGGCATTCACGGATGGGTCTGCGACGCTCGCGCCAGAAGCTTGGAAGTCGCCGCGCGCGGCGCCGTCGCTGAGTATCTGCAGATTCTTTCGGGCGGCGAATTTATGGCCAAAAAAGTTAATTTACTCGGCGACCGAATTCATCATTCGATCAGGTAATGTCGATCGATTTATTTCTCAATCGTCGAACAGAATTAGCAGAAATCAGGGCTTGCGCGAATATTTCTCCGATAATTTGAAAAAAAAAAAAAAAAAAAAAAAAAAAAAAAAAAAACCCTACAAAGGGCGTACCGATAAATTTACGAATATCAGCGTCGAGCCTTCGAATTTTCAATTCCAATCGCCCTTTAGCGAATGAAATTTTTTCGTTCGTTGCTCGCAGACGAGCCCTCGACCTGATAAGACCTCGATTCGTCTCGATGTGCGTCGAGGAGCAAAATATGCTGGGCACCGAGAATGGAATATCAAAGTTTCTCCTTCTTATGCCCGACGACGAGGCGCGCAGCGAGGTGAAAATTCTCTTTGACAAATGCAACAAGAGCCTCGACAGATGGGAAACTTTCACGAATTATTACAACGTTCAAATTCAATCGGTGAGTCCTCTCCGCGACATCGAAATTTCGAGAGAAAAAAAAAAACACAGAAAAGAAAAATATTTCCATCGAATTTTTGATGGTTTTTTTTTTTTTTTTAACAAGGATACAAATAACGGACCTTATTGAAAATTTTATTGTACTTTAAAACATATTTTGAGAGTATAAAAAAATTTTTTTTTTATCAACTAATTAATTAAAAAAAAACCTATTTGACCTATCGATCCAAATCAAAGCGCATTCTTTGCGACAATTAGTTGATGAAAATTTTTTTTTTTTCCATCCTCTTGAAATGTGCGTCAAAGTGCAATAAAATTTTCGATAAGGTCCCTCGTTTCTATCGTTATAAACAAAAAAAAAAAACCACCGAAAATCACCTTTTTTTTAAAAAAGCCTCCGCACCGGACGAGACTGCCACCAAAACGATCTATTTTGTTTTTTTTTTCTTCTTCATCTTTTTCCCCTTCAAATTTTCCATCAGGGTTTGAAAAAATGGCGATTGCATCGCAATTTATTGGACGAAATAATGCTTCAATATTCGTATCCCCGATTGGACATTCACGTGAGCAAGGGAATGAATCATTTGTTGAAATCGCCGTTCTGCGTTCATCCGAAGACCGGCAAGGTTTGCGTACCCCTGAATCCAAAGACAATCGAGAAATTCGATCCCGTAACGGTGCCAACGATAAGCGCCCTGATCGACGAGATAAATAAATACGACGCGAAGGACAGAATCGTACAGGAGGAACATTCGCTCGCATCGAAGAGAATAAAGGATTACAAAAAAACGAGCCTGAACAAGCCGCTTCATCTATTTCAGGAGTTCCTGCGAGGCCTCGAGGATGCTCGCAAAGCCGCGAAAAGACTCGATCAAACGGAAAACGTTAGGATGGATTTTTGAAATCGGTAATATTCCAATTATACTTTCAATTTTCTTTCGTTTTTTATTTATTCTATTTTTCAAATTTATTTTTACATTTCTTTTTTTTTTGCCGTTTATCATCTTTTGTAAATATATGTGGAAATTTTTTTGTTTTTTTTTTTCCGTATCGATTTACTTTCGTTTCAATTTACTTTTCGGTTTGTTTATTTATTTTTACATTTTTTTTTGCCGTTTATCATCTTCTGTAAATATATATGGGGATTTTTTTTTTGTTTTTTCGTATCGAAAGTGACGAAGAAAAAAAAAAGGGGCGGGGGGGAGGAAAAAAATTATGATTTATCAGATCTGTAGCATTATGGCTACACCGGCGAGAGTCCACTTTGTCGGTTTGTCTTTGCTCTTGAGATTGAAAGTCCAGACGTAGGTCGGACCGCGGGATCTCGTTTTGTAAACCGGGCATTCGTACATATTTTTAATTTCCTGCTTGTCCTGCGTTATCGCCTTTATATAAATCACCGGCAATTGGGGAAACAGCTCTTTCAATCGGGAATCCGTTATCGCACCGATACCCGAGTCCCATCTCGCTCCTTCCATGTACAGACCGTTCACGTAAGCACCCTCGCGCGGCGGTCCGCTGTTTAATCGTTCGATGATTTTTTTTTTTAAATTATTATAAATTTTTACACATATTAATTATTATAAATCATAATATATGAGCAAGTTTACCCAATTCTAGACGTCGGTGCCGTTCTCATTCTCACGGATCTTGATGTAAATTTACCAGCTGAAAGTTTACATAAAAAAAAAACAAAAAAACAAAAAACGAGTCCCAAAATTTTCTGATTTTTTGCAATTTTTTTTCGTTTTTCATTGAGTTTTCGCGCGTTATTTTAACAGGATGAAAAAAAAGTACTACATGAAACGTAAGGTTTTCTGTGTGAAAAAAGCTCAGCTTTTCGGGGAAAAAAAAAAGAATACCAACTTTTCCTGTGCAAAGTCGTTTAAGATTGTTGCGACGATACTTCAAAATGATGCCGTACAGACCAAATTTTTTCACAATGTATATAATTATATTGCCTATGTTCCTGTAAAACTTGGATACGATTCACCGTACCGTTTTTGAAAAAAAAATTCGTAAAGTTAATGCGTTTCGTAGGTTAACTGCATCTATGATGGATAAATTCTGACAATTTTTGCGGTATTTGCGTAATATCTGACGAGAAAATAGTGCCAGCAAGCTGAAAAACGTAACAAGTTTTGAGAGACATCGACTGGATATTCTGTAAAAATTTCAGAATTTTTGACCCTATCGTTTTTTAGAATATTTATAATTAAAGAGAAAAAGGACCCGCTCGCCCGTGAGCGGCGCAACATTTTATCGTCGATGCATTCCCCGCGCTCACCGCGCGTCGACTCCGTCCGCTACCCTGGCTGAGTAACCAGCGCAACAATCTTAAGGGGGCAACACCACTGTAAAAATCTAAAAATGCACAATTTTTTTTTTTTTTTTGGAATGGAAGAAAAAGTAATAAGATGATAATATTTAAGGAAGTTATTAGGCATTTATTTGAGTATAATACAAAAAATTATTATCAAGACCATATTCAAAAATGCCAACACTGGAGCCATTCTCGCGAGACATGCGGCGCGCAGTTTAACTGTCACAAATTTGAATTTGAAAAAAAAAAAGCACTTTCTATTATATATTAGGGTGTGCGGAAAAAAAAACAATTTTTTTTTTCGGTTGCATCCACCAAAAAAAGTTGAAGTAAGGTAAAAAAAGAAGAATCCTAAAACGTGAGGTAAAAAAAAAAATTATTTCGAACGGCGCATTGCATTTGAATATTTTCCATAAGAATAACACAGGAAAATATTGGGATTTTTGAATGTGGTAGGGCAACTCGTCAGAAAAAAATCACACAAAGATGTCATTAACATATTCTCATGGAGAATCGAATTCCCTACAAAAAAAAGTTGTTACGAAAAATTAGCTCGGAACAACCGTTCAAGTGGAATATAACGCGAATGAATATAGTGGAAATAACGCTGTCTGAAATTGAATTGATAGGGAAAAAAAAAGCAATTCAAAAGGCTGTAAAAATCGAAATTTTCGCTTTACGAAAAAACTTTTCGGGTGTTTTTTGCAGAGAATGTTCTGCTCTAACAACGTCGCTTTGATAGAAGCATACAACGATTCGTTAACAAAAAACGAAGAGCAGCTACAATATTTATTGGGCATAGTGCAAAATTATCGATAGAAATACCCTAATTGCAACGAACAGACTCTTAAAAAAAAGAAACGATGAGTTTTAAGCATTATAATGTAAAAAAAAACCTATTCTATCTTATTAAACCAAATTCATTGAATAAAGCTTTTCTAAACACGATCAATGATGAACGTCGTTTCTTTTATATTTCTTGTTGTACTTGATTTTTTTTTTGTATAAGAGAAATATTTTGAGAACAATTTCATGCAAGTATGTTAGAGCAGAACATTCTCTACAAAAAAACCCCCAAAAAGTTTTTTCGTAAAGCGAAAAATTCGATTTTTACAGCCTTTTGAATTATTTTTTTTTCCTATCAATTCAATTTCAGACAGCGTTATTTCCGCTATATTCATTCGCGTTATATTCCACCTGAACGGTTGTTCCGAGCTAATTTTTCGTAAGAACTTTTTTTGTAGGGAATTCGATTCTCCATGAGAATATGTTAATGACATCTTTGTGTGATTTTTTTCTGACGAGTTGAACTACCACATTCAGAAATCCCAATATTTTCCTGTGTTATTCTTATGGAAAATATTCAAATGCAATGCGCCGTTCGAAATAATTTTTTTTTGGCCTCACGTTTTAGGATTCTTCTTTTTTTTACCTTCAACTTTTTTTTGGTGGATGCAACCGAAAAAAAAATTGTTTTTTTTCCGCACACCCTAATATATATATATATTAATATACCTATATATTAATAGCTACAGAAATACGTAGGGGATTTTCGAGAAGTTAATTTGAACATTATTTATTAACAAATAAGTGTCCTCTCTTTTGTCGAAAATTCAAAATTTTCATTCAAATACTCGCCAATTACACGAAAATCAATATTTTTAAAATCCCCTACGTATTTCTCTAGCGATAGACATGTAGATTGAGTAGTTTTTTTTTTTCTAGATTTAAATTTGCATATGAAATTCTGCAGCACTTGCGTGCCGCAGAATTTCATTCAGTTTCACGAGAATGACTCGAGTGTCGCCATTTTTAAATATTTTTTGATAATACATTTTTGTATTATACTTAAACATATGCCTAATAACTTCCTTAAATATTATTATCCTATTACATTTTCTTTCATCTAAAAAAAAAAAAAAAAAATGGTGAAAACAGCGCTTTTCTTTTGTTTTTACATTGGTGTTACCCCTTAAGAGTCATCGAGCACACGTGACCAACTCAGAATCGAGGGTAGCGCCTCTCGCGGAAAAATTTGAAAAAAATGCACGTCGAATCGTACGTTCCTGGTGAAATTTTTCTCTGCTTTTTGACAAAAAAAATATTGAATTTTTTTTTCCTAATTTGAGCAAGGTCAGAAAAAAAATGGCTTTTTAGGTTTAAAACTTGATTTTAACGGTTTTGCACAATGATAACTGAAAAATCGATATATATATATATTTTTTTTTTCTCCGAAAAGCTGAGTTTTTTTCACTCATACTGTTAAAATAGCGCGAAAACTGAAAGAAAAAAAAAAAAAAATTGAAAAAAATCACAAAGTACAGCGAAAATAAGAGAGGAAAAAATTTGGGATCCTTTTTTTTTTATGTGAACTTTCAGCTGGCAAAGTTACAAAAAAATCCGAGAGAGTGAGACCGGATCCGAGGTATGGAATTGGTAGACTTGCTCGTATATATAATTATACATTAAATATATATATATTTTTCCCAATTTTTATCAACAAAAATGTCGATGATATCGAGGCAAAAGTTCGACCGGACAGAATAAAAAAAATTGAGGATTCATTCGCGGTGAACTTACGTAAAGTCTTCCTTCTGTTTTTTCGTAACGTCGCAGTGCAGACACATTTTGTCCAAAGGCCACTCGTTCTTACGGGCCGTTTGTTGCATTATCGCGGTTAGGAAAGACTGCGGATTGAAGAATCCGGCTAGCCAAACGGACGATGGAAGCTGTAGAATAATAAATAAAAAAAAATATATATATACAAATAAAAAGATAAAAAAATAACGTCTCAGTTAAAAAAGTTTATGGCAGTTGGAGTTGAGAATTTTCGAGAAATTATCTAAAATAGGATATCGAAATTTTTATAAATACATCAAACTAGCGAATTCATCGATTTGGGAAGCTATTTTCCAGATATTTTTTTGTTTTTTTTTTTTTTGCATTCGGCTCTTAATTTAACCGTTGGTTCTAAAAACGGAAAATTGGGCAAGAAAAGTCGAGCCGCTTTGGCCTCAAAGTGGCGCCAGTGGAATATTTTTGAACTATCCGCGCAGCAAATTATCCGCGATGACATCCAAATTTTTCAAACGATGCAATTTCTCGAATTTTTTCACCCACAGAAACGAAAAAAAATGCTCTTTCGACGCGGTTTTCATTCGCCCAAGGGCTGATACCTAAATTTTTTCCACAATTAAGCTAAAAAAATAATTGTTACATCCGCTTGCGGATTCGTACGTCTCGGATTTCAGTCGAAAATTTACATTTCAATATGAAATTTTTTACATCGACCGGTCATTAAGCGCTGAACAGGGATTTCCGGAATTACCCGTTCAAATTTCAAATCATTCGACTTTGCCGTAGCATGAATATCTTGATTAAAAAAAAAAAAAAAGATGAAGAATAAAAGAAGAAAAAAATTTCCCACCGATATAAACGCAAGCAATATCCGGCGAAACTCACGTTAAAGTCTGCCGTCCAATTTGACAATTCACCGATACGATTCAGCATATCAGCGAACCAGCTGCTCAATCCGAGACTCGACGGATAAGCGCGCTTCGTCCAAGCAGGCGGAACCGAATCCATGAACAAATAATTTTGCAGATCTTCCATATCCGCATTGATCGTAAGCTCGCCCTGGAAATTTCCGTATATTTTACCAGTTTTGTTTTTTTTTTTTTTTCTCCTCACGTTCCCGAATTTCTCTCACGAAACAGCGATCGTCGATGAGCAAAGAAAAAAAAAAAGAAACTAATTCATCCTTCTCCGTGATTATTTGATTCAATTCGATCGAAGCGCATCAACTGCGCTTCATCGATTTCCATTTCCGCGAATGAAATTTTGCACTTGGCGCGCTCTTTGAGAATTGGCTTTTTACCTTCATTCCGAGATCCAGCTCGCGCAGAGATCTTTTCAGCTCGCCGCAGAGAATATTCATTCTTTCGCACTCTTGAAAAGCAACTATGACGAAGGGAGTGCGATCTTCGACCTTGGCGATGTAGAGAAACAAAATTTGAAAAAAAAAAAAAGAAAGGGGCACGAAAACAACGATACGCGGTTCGATTAATTTGAAATTAGGTGTTTGTCAATTGGTAATACCGGTGCGCGCAATTAAAGTACAGCGATACGATGCTTTTTTTTTTTTTTTTCCATAATCGTCAAGTTGGTCGTGACGACGACGAAATTCTTGATACTTTGTCAAAGATGATCGAAAGATACAGGTTTTTTTTTTTTTTTGAGAAATCCCAATGAAGGAGGGCAATAAATTCATTCCAATATGTACTATCCAATGAATTTTCATCGATTGTTTAAAAAAAAAGTATATCTATATATATAACAATAACAATAATGCAAGATTTTACTTTATTCTCTTCTTTCTCTCAATAATAGAGACGAACTTGCGTCCAAACGATTTTCTCCTTTTTTCTAATCATTCTTTCGTAGTTAAATATTTTCTGAAGTTAAAAAACATTGCATTAATTGATTTAAGCAAGTTAAATTATTATATCTCGAGGGGTATAAATTGTAAAAAATTTATGCGCTCTGCGGGCCGAGTGACGTCACAACACCCCTCGCTACTAGGGCAAGGTTATGTCCGGTTTTTACCATCTAGGGTTATATCCTCCGGATAATCCATGTTAAAAGGATCGGATATTCGTCGGTTAGCTTTGTCCGTCGGTGAAAAAATTTACACGTCCGTGCTGTGACTTGAGAAAAAAAAAAAATGAATCAAGGATACGCGAAAGCGACATCTGCAAATTTTTCAATAACAGCAGATTTGGGGATGTTCCCAAACACAGATAAACTCATTTTCTGGCGTTGATGCAGTTGGATTTTTCGCAACATGATGCAATGAAACAATATTTGTACACTTTCTTCGATCGTTCAGATACATTAGTCATATTTTTAATCCTATTTGCAGACTAGATATTTACGAATTACGAAGATTTTTTTTGGGTTAGGAATGATCAGGTACTTGAATTTCTTAATTTTGACGCTAGAGGCGCTTTGCTCCATTGGGGTGCTGTGACGTCACTGTCACGCGATACACGTTTGAAATGCAACTCAATTTTCAAGCTGATCTGAATTAATTGGAATAACGATGAGTAGCTGAAAAAACTTATGCAAATTATGTTTTTGAATTATTATAATTATTCTTATCGATGCTTCTTATAATTATAATTATTGATGTTTTTTTTTCAGTTATTCATCCATTATTTTATTAATCATATCAGCTTGAAAATTGAGAGTTTAAAAGATCTTTTAAATAATTGAAAAGCTGAAAATAATGCAAGTTCTCAAAGTTGGACCTTTTTAACATTGAAGTAACAATCTGGAACCTCTCGGAAAACAATTCTGCTTAATAATCTTGTACACGTGACTCTAAAAAGCTGGGACACTATGGTGTTCACGCTATAAATTCGTGTAGTTTTTATCTCGGTGGGGGGGCATAGTGTACAGCACTGAACTTTTTAAAAAATTAATAATAAGTGTACGGTAATTGTTCACCATAGCTGAGCCAGTTTGAAACGATATTTGTTCCGTGCATAGAGCGAAAAAGTGGGAAAAAGTTGACTGACAGCGCTCGTAGTGGCGAGTTTCCGGGCATAAACGACTCAACTGATTCAACTCCGTTACAGAAACTCCGTATTACTTTTATCATTTATCACAAATGTTTGATAAAATCGAATATTCTTGAAAAAAACCCCATCCCGGATTATGATCGCTACAAATTTTATTTTATTGATGCATTAAAAAAAGAAATAAAGAAAGAAAATGTAAATAAATATTTTCCCATAACCAAACGTGTGTATATAATGCATCTCATCGTTTATGCTCGGTTTCGCCGCTCGAGGCGCTGTGTCATGCTTCATCGTGCCCGCCGAATATGGCACATGAGTTTGCACGTCTCACCTTGCTCATGAGCTCGGGTATGTTAAATTCCTCGGGCAATTTATCGAGTAGATCCTCGATGACACCTTTTACTTTGTCTTCCCTCGAGAGTCCAGAACCGGATGCTTCACCGGCGTCCCTCGGCTGCATTTCCAATATAACTCTGAACAGACTTTCCGCGGTCGCCGTTAGAAAACCTTTCGAGGGTAACGACACACGTGCGATTAACAAATCGATATGCAAGGTATTCCCGGTGTCTTCAATGGGCAAATCGATTGAGAGTGAAAAGTGTATTTTTGGAGGAGTTTTTGTTTTTGTATTTGTTTTTTTTTTTTTTTTTTTTTTTACCAATTTCGGCATTGGGATGCAATCCATAGAGAATCGGGCTCTCAGCCGGTAAATAATCATCGACGTATTTGTGATAAGCTTGATAATCGCTGTTTGGCGGTACGAGGAAACCCGGTGCTAAGCTGTGATCACCGTCGACAAGCTCGGGCTGAAGATACTCGAGCAAATACGTACGGCACAAACGACGATCCCAATCGTCGGTTATGTGTCCACCGTACATTATTTCACCGAACAAATAACGAAGATCCTCCCATGGTACTTTGGAATTGTTCTCGAGATAATTCAGTAGAACGGAGACGCTTATCGTCAGATCACCGACGTTGAACGGATATGACTGTCATGGATAGGTATAATTGAGATATAGATAGATATAATTAAGATCTAGGCGGATCTATTTCTGATCTTGATAGATACATTTGAGATCTGGGCAGACCTAATTGAGATCTAGGTAGATAAAATTGAGATCTGGGTCGATATAATTTAGATATAGATATATATCTAATTGAGATCTACCAGGCAGATACAATTGAGATCCGGATAAATAAAATTTAGATCCAGGTAGATCTATTTCAAATCTAGGTAAAACCAATTGCGATACAGGCAGATCTAATCTATATCTAGGTGGATATAAATTGAATCTAGGCAGATCTAATTAAGATCTAGGCAGATCTCATTTAATTCTAGGCAGATCCGATTGAGATGCGGATAGATCTTATGGAGATGTAGGTAGATCCAATTTAGATCTCGGTAGATATAATTGAGATCTATAGGTAGAACTGTTTATGATGTAGGTAGATCTAATTTAAATCTAGGCAGATCTAATTGAGATCTCGGCAGATATAATTGAGATCTAGGTAGATCTAATTGAGATCTAGGTAGATCTCATTCAATTCTAAGAAAATCTGATTGAGATGTAGGTAGATCTCATTTATATCTCGGTAGATATAATTGAGATCCATAGGTAGAACTATTTGAGATTTAGGTAGATCTAATTTATATCTCGGTAGATATAATTGAGATCTATAGGTAGAGCTATTTGAGATTTAGGTAGATCTAATTTAAATCTAGGCAGATAGAATTGTGATCTAGGTAGATCTAATTTGAATCTATGCATATCTAATTGCGATCTAGGTAGATCTCATTAAAATCCAGGCAAATCCGATTGAGATACAGGCAGAACTAATTTAGATCTAGGTAGATCCAATTGAGATGTAGGTAGATCTATTTGAGATCTGTGCAGATACAATTGAGATGTAGATCCAATTGAGATTTAGGTAGATATAATTGAGATCTAGGTAAGATGCAATTGAGATGGTAAGTCTATCGACGATTTTCCAAAATTAAGATCTACGCTGATCCAGCAAAATAACTACGTGGATCCGAATTCAATCTGCGTAGATTTAAACCATTTTTTTTCCCGGGTTATCGATCGATTTATCGAATTATAATCGATCGTAAACGACTTATCATGTAATCTATCAAAGAAATCATCTACGATCGTTATTGAGCGGAATATCGTTGGAAATAAATTATGCGAATCTGAATCGAATACGAAAATTCAACGATTGAAATTATAGAATTGATGTTTTTCGTTAGTTTTTTTTTTTTTTTTTTTTTGTAAAGATATTAACCCGGTTCCATCCTTGCGCCCCGAATTTACGTCTCTCGGCAACGACAGCGTGATAATAACACAGAGCGAAGAGAATTCCTTTGAATTCCGACTCTTTGCTGCACGAGTCGAGAATTTCCTGATTAAAGTTGTCCAATGCTTTGTGAATATTCGCGTGCATGCCGGTCGGTGGTTCGTTAGTAATTTTTATAGCGGATTCCAATATGCCCTGCGGTTGGAGAAGATTAAAAAAAAAAAAAAAGATTTTTTTTTTTCAATTCTTCGTCATTTTCTTAGCGAAGTGTCCGATATTATATGGAATTTTTTTTTTTTTCGCGGTCATAAATAACGATCATGTGAAATTATATTACGAGCCTGAGGTATGATGGATTCGTGAGGATCCCCGCTGGCCTCGGCGCTTATGTAGAGACGATAATCCGGATGGGGATTTTCCGTCAGTTGTTCCATTTTCTTTTCCATACTGGGCAACCAATTTTTCACAAGATGAACGTTCTGGAGTATGACCCAGTGGCCGTTTGACGCGGCAATCTCCATTGATTCCTCGGCAACGGGTTCTTGACCCTGACCGAGGGATACGTTGTGAAAATTACGACCGTCGAGAGTGAAGCCCAAACGCTTGCCCAATTTCTCCACGTCCTGTAAATATTAATGACGAGGAGATGACAGAGTCGTGTTTCGATCGTTTTTTCAATGTGAATAAGAGATGAAAGATAACAAAACAAAGCAAAAAAAAAAAGTGTGAAAAGATAACAAAAAAAAAGATGAAAGATAAAAGTTAAAATATTAAAGATAACAGATAAACGACAAAAGATAACAGACAAACGACAAAAGATGGAAGATAAAAGCTAAAAGATTAAAGATAAAAGATAACGGAAAAAAGATTAAAGATAAATTATGAAAGATAAAAAATAAAGGAAAAACTACAAAAGATGAAAGGTGACGGATAAATGACAAAAGATGGCAGATAAAAACTAAAGGATGAAAGATAAAAGATAAAAGATAACGGATAAAAGATAAAAGATAAATTTTGAAAGATAAAAAATAAAGGGAAAACTAAAAAAGATGAAAGGTGACGGATAAACGACAAAAGATGGCAGATAAAAGCTAAAAGATGAAAGATAAAAGATAACGAAAAAAAGATTAAAGATAAATTATGAAAGATAAAAAATAAAGGAAAAACTACAAAAGATGAAAGGTGACGGATAAATGACAAAAGATGGCAGATAAAAGCTTAAGGATGAAAGATAAAAGATAAAAGATAACGGAAAAAAGATAAAAGATAAATTTTGAAAGATAAAAAATAAAGGGAAAACTACAAAAGATGAAAGGTGACGGATAAACGACAAAAGATGGCAGATAAAAGCTAAAAGATGAAAGATAAAAGATAACGGAAAAAAGATTAAAGATAAATTATGAAAGATAAAAAATAAAGGAAAAACTACAAAAGATGAAAGGTGACGGATAAATGACAAAAGATGGCAGATAAAAGCTAAACGATGAAAGATATGAGATAACAGACAAAAGATAAAAGCTAAATGACGAAAGATAACAGACAAACGACAATAGATAAAAGACAAAGGATAACCGACAAACGAGAAAAGATAAAAAATAAACAAAAAAACGAACGACGAAAGATGAAAGATAAAGGATGATTTAAGTACTTTTAAAGGATCTACACCGGGTGACAAGATAAAGAAGACCGGGGTAATCGAGCTCGTTTCTTCGTAAGATTTTTCAAAGGGCGGCGATCGAGATTCAGTGAATTTTTGACCCATTTTTTCCTCCACGAAACATCTGTCATTGAATGAAAAAAAAATATAAAAAACGATAAAAATACAAAAAAAATAAACGTACGAATCCAGATATCATGGATCTTAACATTTTTCTTCAATTTTGCCAACGCAAGTAAATTACCGAATCGCATAAGTCATACGATCGAGCCTGAGGCATCTCATCATGCACAGTCTCTGCAGTGCCGATTTGTTTTTCCATTCCTGGGGAAACTTTTCTCTCTCCGGTGTCTCGGATTCGACGAATTTTTTCCATCTTTTCGCCGCTCCCTCGATATCACGATCCAAATTTCTAAACTCGTCCGTACCGCTGAGATACTTGACGCCTCCCCAGCCGGCATTGCCGAGAAAATCTACGGGACTAATGAGATTCGGCGTGTACGGATATCTCAGTAGAAAGTCCAATTCCGAGGGTAATATCTCGTTCATTTGCAAGAGTATCTGCGATAAAAGTGATCGGATCGATATTTATCTCAATTCCAAATAACGATTTATTGCTACGAATGTAACGTAAGATGATAAATCGTGAAATATATTTTTTACGGTTAATATATATTATTGTGAGATAAATTTGATTTTTTTGTTGTTGTAAATATATTTTTTGAGAAAATATATTAATATGCTCGCGTTTTAATATATTTGAGATACGTGCAAGATATATCTCAAACATATGCGTGCATGCTCAAGAAATATATCGACAGATATACTTCGTAACATATTTTCTTGTTTTTTTTTTCTCAATTTAAAATATATTGCTCATGTAATTTTGGAGTATATCTGATTATATATGAAGAAATATATTGTAAAATATATTTACAATACATTTTTCACGCGTATGAGAAAATATATATGCTGTAAAATTAGTGCACGCCAGAAAGAGAGATAGTACTCCTTGACGGCCACTAGGTGGCTAATCGAGAGTCGTTTCTCGCAAGTGAAGATGCCTATCCCCTGCTATAATATCCCGGCCTATCCGGAGTTAACTACCAACGCGTTAATCAAGTCTTTTTCGTCTATATGCAACCGTGATTAACAATTCGTAAAATATATTTATAAATATTTTTACAGTACAGTGCAGTATATAGTACAGTCAGTACAGTACTGTCAGTAGAGTAGTTGTAAAAAAAAACTACATATCGAGCATTTTTAATATATCAAATGTGCATTAAAGATTTGTTTAACGTATAAAATATATATCTTAAATATCTTTAAAAAAATAGTACGGTATAAACAAAACAAAAAAAAAATCTCAGTAATAATTTTTTCCCCACAAGTTCAATGATTAATATGAAAATTGCTCAATGTCGATGTATAAAAAACATAATACAGCACATACCTAACAATTAATTACGATTCAGCAATTATAATTCAATATGAATCATGATTTATCTTTTTTGTTTATTTTTTTTTTTTTTTTTTTTCAAATTATTCAATATCAATTATCCCAAATGAACATACCTGTATCGACATTTGGCAGAGGAATATGAGTTTGTCACTCTCGAAGAGGCCTCGGCTCGTATAAACGAATACGAGATACGTTATACTGTCGATTAGCAGAGCAACGCGTTTCCCGATATTGTCCGACGGCTCGGCGAATTTAATCGCATTTTGAAAAACCGCGCTGAACGCCTTGAGGGAGAACTGATAGAGCATATTTATTTTGTTCAAATCATTGAGAATGAAGTACAAGAGGCTCGCCCTCGACGCAGCAGGACGATACAATTCTCGCGCCTCATCGATCTTTATCGATGTTGATTTTGCCTCGATCACCTTTATACCGATCTCCGCGGCTGTTTTCTTCGTTGTTTCGAGATTAACGACGAGGGCAACGTCACTGAGGACATTCGGTCCGGCCGATGACAATCTTCGATCATTCATCGAAATATGAATTTAATTAATTTTTTTTTCACAATTAACGATTTTTAATTGATTAATTAACGATTTTTAATCTGATGAATTGAAAATTTATAGAATTTTGAAAATTTATTCAAATCAAAACTATTAAATCGCCCCCCTCCCCTCCCAATCTAATATCCTTTAAAATTCAATTACAAAAAATTGAAATTCGATAAAATTTCTATTTTAATTGAAAATTTTTTATTTTAAAAAATTGATTTAAATTAAAACTCTCTCTCTCTCTCTCTCTCTCTGAAATCGCCTCAAAAATCTGATATCCATTAAAATCAAATTATAATTTGACAAAAATTAAAATTTGATAACATTTTTATTTTAATTGAAAATTTTTGATTTTTCAAAAATGCATTTGAATTAAAACTCTCTCTTGAATTAAAAATCGATTTTTAATTTTCTTCGATATCGCGATACTTTGTTCCTAAAAAAAAAAAATATTCCGTTTCCTCTCCATATTTGAATTGTAATAAAAAAAAAGGCAGACCTGTGCAAAAGATCGTCCTCGAGGGTCTTCAGGGTAATCTTGAAGGTATTCTGCTGTTTGGTCAATTCCGCCTTCGTGGATTCTAAATCCGGACGTTCGGCCTTCACCACATCGCCCAATAATTGTTCCTCCAAGCCGTCTTTCGTTACCGTAAAATTAATAAGCGTCGTTTGCGCCTGCATCTCGGGCTTGTAATGAGGATTCGCCAGTTTGGTTTGCAGTATCAAACGAAATTGCGGATTAAAGTCGATCTCCTTGTCCCCGAGCTTGATTGCACTGCACACGAGTTACGAGTATGTACGTGTGTGTGTGTGTGTGCAATATATTTCTTTTTTTTTAATTGCAATTAAACGAGCCCGTAGAATCCATGAGATGTGGCAATTTTGATTTTTAGGCAAGAAATAAACATCAAACGAAAGTGTCATATGAGTCGTGGACAAAAAATAATTTCGGGATGTTCGATGCTTCTATATTTACCAAAATATTTCAAAGTTTGACGAAATTTGGAAACAAAAAAAAAACTACGAAATCTCAAAAAGTTCTCAATATGGTCGAATCAATTTCGACGAAAATATTGCATTAACGAGGGCAAAGGATCGCTGTACTTGAGTGCCAAATTTAAGATAAATTATACTCACCGAACAGTCTCGAATTAATTTTTTTTTTTTTTTGCAATCTCATTGACATTCATTCGGAAATTATTCTTCGATATGATTTTGCTCAATCAGAGGCAAAAAAAAAAAACAATTAGCCAACTCCAAATCATTTATGGAGAAAAGTGTAAAAAAGAAAATAAATAAATAAACGATCAGTCATACCGTCCCTTCTTGACGAGCACTCGTCCCAAAATTGGATCCAACACAGCGTCTACGGTCTCCATTATATTTTCCAATAAAACTACCTGGCCATTAGCGACCGCGAATTCAATTCGATCGAGATAATTTCGCTGCGTCAGTCTCATCACTTTTAATTCATTTCCGTATTTAACTTTGATCCACTTGAGGCCCTGTAGCTGTGGATCTATCATCAGTGGCCAGCGCGACGAGTTTGTCAATATCGTGGCATTTTCCGATGACATACGATCGGACGGTAGACCTAACGGTATTTATAATACGACTTTTTTACTCGTGACACCAAGCCATTGTTCGAGAATACAAACAAAAAGAAAACATACAAAAAAAGTATGATTTTTTTTTTTTTTCTTTTTAAATTACCATCGTTGTTCCATTGGGCGATTTGTGCATCGTCCGTAAGGAGCGACAACGGATCTAAATCCGGGGTTCGCGGTATCGGCGTTGTCAATTTATCCAAGAACGGTATCCAGTGTGTGTTTATGAGATCGAGCCGATATTTTCTCGTGAAACAGCCCACGTATGATATAAAAGCTGTCACGAGTAGAACATCACCGGGTACAGTCTCGGCGGATTTTTTTAACCTGATGCGTTTTTAGAACAAAGAAAAATATGTACGAAAGAAAATTACATTTAATATTTTCTTCTTAATTCATGAATTTCCTGATTGATTTAGCACGGTGCAATGCTAGTTGAGAAAAATTTGGAACTTTTACGGTAACGGCCGGTAAATGACGGTGAGATATTTTTTAGAGTTAGATGCGGTAAACTAACTGGTTAGTCAGTTTACCAGATAACTCGTTAGTTAGTCAGGAAGCTAGTTGATAGCTGGGAAAGCTGGATAGTTAGTGAGTCGCTGGCTAACTAGTTGGCTAGCTGGCTAGTTGATAGCTGACGAATTGTAAGTTGGTCGAAGGCTAACCGATTGGATACTTGATTGGTTGCTAACTATCTGCCTAGTTGGTTATTCAGGCGCAAGCTATCCGGTTGGTTAGTTGCTAGCAAACTTGTTCGCTGGTTAATTAGTTGCTAGTCAAATGCTTAGTTAGTTAGTTGGTTACTAAATAACTAGTTAGTTAGCTAGTAGTTAGCTCGCTCTTTAGTCGGTTAGTTTTCTAGCTGACTAATTAGTCACTTGGCTAGTTGATTGCTACAGAGTCAGTTGCTGGCTAACGAGTTGGCTGGTTGATAGCTGACGAATCAGTCGGTAAGTTAGTTGAAGGCTAACTGATTAGTTACTTGATTAGTTGCTAACCATCTGCATATTTGTTTATTTAGGTTCGAGCTATACAGTTGGTCAGTTGCTAGTTAGTTAGTCGGTTACTGAATAACTAGTTAGTTAGTTAGTTCGATAGCTAACCAGTTAGTCACTTGGCCAGTTGATCGCTACAGAGTCAGTTAGTCAGTTAGTCAAATAACTAGTTAGTCAGTTAGTCACTTGATTGCTACAGAGTTAGTTTCTGGCTAACTAGTTAGTTAGTCACTAGCTATCTAATTAGTCACTTAGTTACTGCCTAACTAGTTAGTTAGTTAGTTAGTTAATTGCTAGATAACTCATTGGTTGATCAGTTGGTAGATACCTAGTAACTAATTAATTGGCTGACTGATTAACTAATTAACTAACTAGCTTACTAACTTACCTAGTAAGTGTTAATTTACACCAAATCCCCTTATATCGTTGATTTACACCATGAAAAAGTAGTTGTTCAACGAATTTATGAGACCTATACAGGCAGATCCAGGCTGTCTCGATATAGGTTCAAATTTTTTACGGTGTAAGATTTTAATATACTTACATTTTGTTAAGAAAAATTGGATTCATTGAAGAAATATTAATGCTTTCATAAAAATAATTTGATAAGAACAAGATCCATAGTAAATTGGCACATTACTTCCTCATAATATACGTTTCAAAGAACACAGGAGTTTCTCTCGCGAAGCTAAAATTCATAGAGACTATTGCTCTTAAAAGCGTGGTAGATGCGTCTGTATTTTAAAATTGCGAGGAAAGAAATGTGAAAATATTGATTTGATCCCTTTTTCATCTTTCGTGTTCGCGCGAACTTACACCTCGACGGTTTCTGCCCAACGAATTTTCTCCGACGCAAGACCATTGACCAATCTGTTGGCAAGATCGATCGTCAAAGCTGTCGCGTCTGCTTCGTCCTGACATTTTTGCTTCTCACTGAGTGCAACGTTCATCTTTTCACCGAGTATCTCGAGGACTTTTTGCAATTCCTGAAATTATCCGGTACGAAATATTTTGTCGAAACATTCGCGCTCCGTATAATTATCTCCAGGGAAGGGGGAGGGGGGCGGGCTTGATATTAAAACATAATGTTGGTAGTCTTACAGTCAAGCGAGCTTGAAGAGCGACCAATTTATCAAGCGCTGCTTTGAGCTCGGCGTTCGCTTGCACCAGCGCAGCCCTGAGTGGTTTCACGCTCTCGTTGATGTAGTAAAAGGCCATGATATTCTTAACCCAGCTGCAAAGACCCGCGGCAGCTTGTGACTTTGAGTAGATGAAGTCAGGCTCGAATTCTGACGAATGTGAAATGCGAAATGGTGCTTTAGTTGAATGCAACGGCATCAAAGAGATTTAAATATTTTGTACCATTGATGCCTGATGGTATAGTGCTTAACATTACTCACAACGATTGGTTAATTCGAGGGCATATTTATTTTTTATTTATTTTATCATCAAGGAAAACTATCCTGTATATACGAATCTGCATTATAATAAAGTGCATCCCTTTCGAACAGTCACGGTTTGCAGCGGGAAAATCGCTAAAAGATCTTGCCTTTAAGAACATGAGGTTTTATTAAAAGACGAGGAGGACTTGTACTTTGAAACAATCAATGAGATATTTGCGTGAGTCTGCAAAGTATGAGAGAGGGTATATGACTTCTAACGGCAGTTTCATGCACGAGCCCTCTATCCGAGGTTAGGGATTACAATGAGGAAGGTAGGAACGCGGTGGAAGGCTTATTATATAGGCGCTGAAGCGTTAGTTCTCTCGCGCGAAGCTTTCCGGCTGAAGCCACCTAGCGGATTACCGGTGAATTTGCGGGGGAAAAAAAAATTCGTTCGAAACTACGCAGATCTGATATACATCTGCGCAGTAATTTTTCCGATCGAATTTGACCGAAATTTTGGAAAATTGTAAATCTACCTGGATCTCCAGGGCTATAGATTTATACGTACATTCGAGTCAACGTTTTTTTTTATTTTTTATTTTCGTCTTCGCTTCCGCAAATATAATATTCATGAAAACGTTTCAACTGACCTTTATGGGTTATATAAGGCTGTATAGCCTTTACGACATCGGGATGAATATTTTCCTTATCGTAATGCCGCAAAGACGATAAAAATGCATCTGCACCGCCCATCATCACTTTGCACGCTTTCCAGCTTCGATCCTTGGGCACCTTGCCCTTCGGTGAAAATAAAACGAGCACGGCTTCGGCGACCATTGCTACTGCTTCCGGTGGCGTACCGAACGACTTGAGCTCCGTAAGATTATTCTGAATTTACAGTGTAATGAAAAATAAATTTAAAAAAATAAATAAAAAAAAGTGATATCGAAGAGTTAGAAAAGAAAAAAAGAAAAAAACGAAAAACAATGGAGTATCATCTTTGAGCGAGGAGGTGCTTGCTGCAATCGCGCTTCAAACTTTATACCCGAGTAATAACTAAACTTCGCTAAAATGTACATATAGATATGCGTGGGTGTTGGTGAATAAGAGACAGACCTTATTCAACGTGTCCAAAGCAGCTTCGGCCTGACGCACCGCTGGCTCCGCTTTTGCCAAATCTTCGTCGCAACGTTTCTGCCTTTCCGTAACTCGTTCCTTTATCTCGGCAACATTAGCCTCCTCCTCGGAAACTTTAGATACAATTAAAAACAATAGAATAAGCCACGTATACATATACATATATATATATATATATATATATATGTATATATATATTTCGCCTTTGCTTCTGTCATGTGCAATAATTGAGGACCAAAATCGTATGCAAGCGGTGTTCGATATGAAAAAGATGTTTGCATTTACGTTCGTTTGGGTTTAGATTTTAAAATATAAGGAGCGTATATAATTTGACATGGGTAACTGTGATCGGGTATGGATTGAGCTTTTTGTCATCTTATAAAGGGCTGTCGAATTTGAAAAGGATGTCCCTGATTGGATTTTCGTTGGGCTTTTTGTCAGCTTACGAGGAATGTCAAATTGGAAAACAGTGACCATGTTTGGGTTCGTTTGGGTTGGAATTTTTGGGGACCAACTGTAGATTGATTGCCCAATTTTAAAATAACGACTCTGTTTGGGTTCGAGCTTGTTGGCACTCTATTCAAGGCGTTGGATTTGAAAATGCCGAGTCTGTTTGGGTTCGTTTGGGTTATGCGAGGTTGTCAGCCTCACGAGAGGTGTCCAATTTGAAAAGAATGTCTCTAATTGGGTTTCGGTTGAGCTTTTTGTCAGCTTACGAGGGGTGTCAAATTGGAAAACAGTGACCATGTTTGGGTTCGTTTGGGTTGGAATTTTTGGGGACCAACTGTAGATTGATTGCCCAATTTTAAAATAACGACTCTGTTTGGGTTCGAGGTTGTTGGCACTCTATTCAAGGCGTTGAATTTGAAAATGCCGAGTCTGTTTGGGTTCGTTTGGGTCATGCGAGGTTGCCAGACTCACGAGAGGTGTCCAATTTGAAAAGGATGTCTCTAATTGGGTTTCGGTTGAGCTTTTTGTCAGCTTACGAGGGGTTGTCAAATTGCAACAGAGTCATTATGTTTGGGTCCGTTTGGGTTGGGATTTTCACGGATTGTATTTATAGGGTTGCCAAATTTGAAAATAATTAATTTCGGTTTGAGCTTGTCGGCTCTCTGTGCAAGGTGTCGAATTTGAAAAATGCCGATTACGTTTTCGTTCGTTTGGGTTGAACTTTTCATTTTTCAAATGATCACTATTGGTCTGGGTTGAGAAACGAGGTTGCATAAAGCTCGAGCCTTGCGAAATCCTGGCAAATATATGTATAAGCTTTACATATATGTATAACGCTGCGGTAGTATTATGGAGTAGTCGTAAAGTTCTGACAATAAGTCCTTCCACTCTGTTTAGCGTTTGACTTTACTACAATGAATTACTCCGGTTTTACTGCTCCCTCCTTCCACCTTACCTATCGCCTTCTCAACCTCGGCTTTCGTATTCTCGGCTCTCACTTCGACCAAGATTTTATCGGCAATTTCGTTCTTCTTCTTCAAGTCTATTTCCTGCACTGCCAATACGACTTTGAGATCGTCGACCTGACAATTCGTATAATTTGCCAAAATTGAGTAAAATAGAAATTGAAAAAAAAAAAAAAAAAAAAAAAAAAAAACACGAAAACATTTTGTCCCTGTCATCCTCATCGTCGACAATTATCGTTAATCATCGAAGCACGCTTATACAACTTTTTTTTTCATATTTACATATTTTTTAAAATCATCGATCTATCAAAGAAAAAAAGAAAAAAAAAAAAAAAAAAAAAAAATTGTTCAAACAAATGAAAAACAATGGAATTCGATTCTGCGCTCTTTAAATTGAAATATTTGACTGACCTGTCCTGCGCAAGATGCCAATTTCGTTAAACCGTTCTCCAATCTCACAATCATGGACTTGAGATCGTAAGTCTTTTCCGCCAAGAGCTTCGAGTACAGGGCAATCTGTTCGAGGAATGATTTTGGCGTCGTGTAATTATAACGCTTTTCATTCTGAAGATAAAGCTTTGACGTATCGTTGACGATCGTGTGAACGAATGACATGAACAGCGAAACGGATTTTTGATAATTTTTCGGCAATTCCTCGAGTTCCTGAAAATAAAAAAAAAATAAAACAAAAAAAAAAAATAAAAAGAAAGAAACAAAAGTTCAACTTAGTCGATATTTCCGGCTTTTTGCGCTGTTTCAAGCAGCCCAAGAGTCTCGACATTAAAAAAAAGGTCCCATAAATTTAGGAGCACCCAAAAATTTAGTCACTTTGAATTAAAATATTTTTTTCCTCTGTAGATCATCATTGTTGAAAATATTTAATTAAAAAAAAATTAGGGATGCTGCGCGTGTAAATTTTTAACCAAAAGTTTGATTCGATCAGAATAATGCCAAAAAGTTGTAAACAAATTCGTTGAACAAACAAAACGAAAAAAAAATTCCTCGACAAATCACGAATAAAAATTTGTTTTTGGTCACGAATAAAAATTTCCGAGCCATTGAGTCGATATTTTCATCCGCGAAGCCTTGAGAAAATTTCGAAATCAGAATTTTCAAAAAAAAAAAAGGGAAATTAAAAAGATTTATTAAAAAAAAAATCAACCAATTCGTTCTATCCGAAAATAATAATAAAAAAAAAAAAACGAAAAATCTCTAATGATTCGTTCAACAACTTTTTAATTTCATTAAAATTTGATTCAAAATTTCATCGAACTTTACATTATTCAAAATTCAAGTTTTTAAAATCTCCCCGAATGGTTGACGATTTGTTTATTTATTTTTTGCTCTTCAGATTTTTATTTCATTCGCCAAGCCCTTAAATTTTTGCATAAAAATATTTACAAGATTTCGCGTAAATTAATTTCTCTCGCGCATACTTTTGGATTATTAGCGAATTTTTTTTTTTTTTCGTCAAAGATTTATCAAATATTTCACGAAAATGTTTGTATACCTCGAGAAATCTCGCGGAGACGGATTCCAGGGCGTCCTGGGGCCAATCCTGAAACCAATTTATCGACGTGCAATTCACGAGAGCCGGAAATTGTCGAGCTCTCTTTCTGAGGGTCGCACCGACAGGCGAAAAGCATAATACACACTTGAGATATCTTTGCACACGTTCGATGAAGAATTCCCAACAATTCTCTTTGGTATCCATCATACCGGTCTGCCTGACCTGATGAAATAGATTTAATCGAGATTTTTATTTTAAAAATTGTTTTTCTTTTCCCTGACGATCGGAAAAAATTGTTTTTTATAAGATTTTTTTTTTTTTTTTGTCAATAAAGTCATTATTTTGTCATTATTTTGTTTGCTTGTTTTCTGAGCAATCGTTACTTCAGCTCTTATGGCATTTATGATATTGTCGATCTCGTCGTCTGCGAATAATTCGGCTATTTCGCCGGAAGCGAGCATGTCATTGACGACAACGAGAAATCTCTCTTGGGCAACTTGCGAGTCAGTCATGAGAAACGTTATTCCCATGCTTTTCAATCCGGCTTTGAGGTACAAGCCACCCAAATCCGTTCTCAGATCGCTTATGGAATATCCCTTTTTCAGCTGTACTTGAAATACCTGCACGATGAATTATTCAATGTTCTTTGTAGCATAAAATTTAAGGGATGAGAGAAAAAAAAAATTCTTTTTTTTTCTTGATGATCTCTTTCAGCATTAAAATTGAACGATAGGCAATTTTTTAATTCAATAGTTCATTGCTCATTTATTTATTTTCATAATTTTTTTTTTTTCATTCATTTTTATTTTTCTCCATTTTTGTTTTTTAAATTAATTTTCGGATTTATTTTCTGCACGACGAATTATTCAATGTTGTTTGCAGCATAAATTTAAAGGATGCGAGAATTTTTTTTTTTTTTTTTTCAAATTAACTCTTTCAGCATTTAAATTGAATGATGGGCAATTCTTTAATTCGATAATTAATTGCTCATTTATTTATCTTAATTTTAAAAAATTTTTTTCCATTTTTTGTTTCTTAAATTCATTTTAGAATTTATTTTCTGCATGAAGAATTATTCAATGTTCATTGTAGCATAAAATTTAAGGGATACGTATAATTATTTTCTTAATGATCTCTTTCAGCATTAAAATTGAACAATAGGCAAATTTTTAATTCAATAATTCATTGCTCATTCATTTATCTTAATATATTTTTTTTTTCCATTTTTTTGTTTCTTAAATTAATTTTCCGATTTATTTTCTCCACGACGAATTATTCAATGTTGTTTGCAGCATAAATTTAAAGGATACGAGAATTTTTGTTTTTTTTTCTTCAAATTATCTCTTTCAGCATTTAAATTGAATGATGGGCAATTTTTTAATTCGATAATTAATTGCTCATTTATTTATCTTAATTTTTTAAAAAATTTTTCCATTTTTTGTTTCTTAAATTCATTTTCGAATTTATTTTTTGCACGACGAATTGTTCAGTGTTGTGCGTAGCATAAAATTTGAGTGATACGAGAAAAAAAAAAATTATTTTTCTTCAAAGTCATCTCTTTCAGCGTTAAATTTTTCAATTCAATAATTTCCTTGCTCATATATTTATTTTAATTTTTTTTTATTTATTTTGTTCCATTAATTTTATTTGTTAATTCGAATGAATCGCGATGAAAACAACGCTGAGCGAGAAAAACTTATTACCTCGAGACTCGAAATGAACGAGGCTAAACGTGAAAGCGATTGTTTTCCACTTCCACCAACGCCGACCAACAGTGCATTACCCCTGGGTGTTTCGAGGATACGATTTATACGACAAACGTGATACATCGCGTCCTCGAACATCACCAGATTCATCGCAGCGACCTTCAATAAAACACACAACGATTCAACAACTCTTGCTAAAGGCTAAAATCATTTTTTTTTTTTGCAATTTTTTAAATGATTTATTTTTTTTTTATTTTATTTTTTTTTTTCATACCAATTCGTTGTAATTCGTCAGAGCGTCGTCGAGCAATTTCGTAAGCTGTTGCCAATCTCTGATGGGCATGTATTTCGGATCGCCGATTCCCTCGGCAAAGTGACAATAAATAATGGGTTTAGCGAATATTGGCTTTTCCTCCAACTCCTTGAAATATTAGAACGACACGGGGTATTTTTTTTTGTTATTATTATTATTTTTTTTAATACTTGAATTTACAATTTTTTTTTTTTTTGTTATTTTCTCACTGCAATATTTTTTCTCAAAGCATCGATCATGAGTTTCTCGAATTCTCGTTTGTCATCGGGTGTTACCAATTTGTCACAGTAAACACGCGTTGCCTCGTGAACGTACAAGCGTACAGCTGCACTTGGCGTTGGTATCGTATCACCATTGGAGAATAAATATCCCTATTTATTGATAAAAGCACGTTTTAATTCGTGAATTATCGGGTAAAAAATGAGCTCAAGGTAGTCCTTGTGGCAGACTTGTGTGTGATCGACTGTTCTTTTTTTTTTTTTTTTTCCGTATGCCCTTTTCGCTATTAAAATCGAAATTAAAGTTGCCAACGCGATCTGAAACTTTTGAAGGTCTTCAAGTCCGGTAATTCTGGCCAAAAAAAAAAAGTCATTTCATAATGCAATCTTCCGAAGAATTGATTTTGTTTTTCGTAAAGAAATAAAAATATATAAAATATATAAAAATAAATAAAAATTTATATATAAAAATATATAAAAATAAATAAAAATTTATATATAAAAATATATAAAAATAAATAAAAATTTCCGTGAACATCGTACGAAAAAAATAGTTGAAAACTTTTTTGTAGACGATGAAATTTCCTAAAAATTTTGTTGGAAAATTTTTCCCTGTAGAGCGCGTATGGTTTTTGATTTATAGCGCGGTAAAATTTTCCAAAAATCACAATTTTTTACTGTTGCATCAACCGTTAAATATATATTTAGCAATAACGATGTTTGGAAAAGTTTGCCGCGCTATAAATAAAAAACTATGAACTATACGAGAAAAAGTTTTCAATAAAAGTTGTGAAGAATTTTATTATCTACAAAAAAGGTATCAACTATTCTTATCGTACGATGGCACGGTTCACGAGATATTTGATAAAGCGTGTTTTCCAAAATGACATCTAAAGCTGGACTCTCCAATGTAAATTAACACTCATAGGGGACTCCCCGGAACCTTTTCCAAAAAGCAAAATCAATTCTGCAGAAGATTGCAGAAAAAATGGCCAGAATTACTCGATTATAAAAAAAAAAAAAATAATAATAAAGTGCTTCGGGAGAAAAATATTTTAAAATTCAGAAAATTCTTCAATCGGCACATCGAATTTGCAAGGACTATCTTGAAATATGATTCTTTCGTTTTCGTTACTTGAAATATATTCGATAAATCTCGTAAATTGAAGATGTAATGAAACTTGATGGCCGTCGGTAGAAACGTAGCAGCGAGCTTTTCGTGAAGAAACAGGGCAGCGTTTATGAGTGGCTCGGCGATTTTTTGAACCAAAAAGTTGATCTTGTTTTGGGGATTTGACAGATGTGATTGTAAAATTTGACAGTATATCGTCACCAATGCATCGTGCCCGGGGAAACTGTAATCACGTTCAATTATATGCGATGATTTTTCATTTCTTCAAAATTATGACTTTTTTTTTGGCTCCAAATTGTCATTTTTTGAAAAGTTATTTTTGCTCTTAATTATGATTTTTTGTCTAATCATGCGATCCCATTTTCAAAATTCAATTTTACAACAATTTTTTTCCCTTTGCTCATTGTAGATTTTTTTAAATACAATTTTTTATGTAATTTTTTATTTTACGTTATTTTTTTGTTTGCCTCATTTTTTTTTCTACAAACAAACAATTTCAATACCTGACGGCGAATACCGCGAAATGCCGCTGGAGACGAGGATCGATGGTGAAACTTCCGGCTGTAGGATTCATGCATGACACGTATTGCGTGTTATGAATATCCTTCAAACTGAGCTTCGCTCGATCGTACCTTTTTTAAAAAGATTTTTTTTTTTACAATTATAGAAAAAAAAGGTGTTGATTAGAAATTTGCACATTGCTTACTCATTATATTAGCTCTCTCTCTCTCTCTCTCTCTCTCTCTCTCTCTCTCTCTCTCTCTCTTAATGAGGTTTTTAATTTTGGTTTCCTCATGGAGGAAGCTTTTTGATCTAGATAAAATAATGAGGAAGCAAAATCTGCAAGCTTATAATTTGCACGATTTTTGCCACGAATCCGATTTAAAAATTTTTAACCTTGCTTCAAAGCATTTAAATTTAAATCCAGTAAAATAAAAATTACATCCAGTAAAATAAAAATTAAATCCAGTATGAAAATAACTGCTAGTAAACTTAACACCGAACATCACCGAATATCCCTGGCTTATTAATGTGAAAAGTGCTGGCTTGATAGTGATAAATTCACGAATGTCAGAGCTAAGATAAAATTTTCCATAAAAATTCAAAATTTCACAAACCCTTTGATGGATTATCACCAAACTCATCATCAAATATCCTTATCCCCTAGCCTATTTGTGCAAGCAGTTTCAACCTGATAGCTGAAAATTTATCAAAGTTACAGCGAGTACGGACTTTTTTTTTTTTTTCGAAAAATTAAAAATTCTATAAAATCTAAAATTTTTGAGCAATTTTGATGAAAAATTTGTAGAGAATCTGGAGAATTTATTCCTCCATACTTATGTGCCAAATTTGGGCACGATTGCTCGTGGCGTTCTCGGGATATGTCTGATTGAATTTTTTTGAACATTTTTTCTGACTGTGATTTCTTCAATATTTGAAACATTTTGAGCACTCTGGTATATGGAAAATCCATAAAAAAAAAATTTTCTTTTTTTTTTTTTTTTTTTATGAAAACAAAGCTTTCTCAATGAGGAAGCAAAATGAGATTCGAGTACTCGACCATGGGGAAAAAAAAGAGAAAAACAAAAAATTGAAAATCTAACCAGTGATTGTAATCCATGTGTTGTCGTATGAGCGTATGAGGCTGTACAGTGCCATAAGTATCGACTTCCGGCATATTCATGTCGTCCACGAAATAAACCAATTGCTTCGTGCCAGGTGGACCATAATTACGTCCAGCTTTTTTCTCCAAATACTTTTCCAATATTCGCTGGAGCATTTCTGCGAGAAAAATGATTGGGAATTGTGGAAAAGCTTTTTGGATCAGGTGAAAGTGTAGATTTGTTTGTTTGTTTTTCTTCGTCTCACCGGAAGTCGTGTAATAATTGAAGGGAACATTGGCGATGTTGTAATTATCGGGCAGGGAAGCTAATTTCTCGGCGACAATGACGCTCTTTCCCGAACCAGCCCCACCTACCAGCATCACCGGTACTCGTCGCTTCATCAGAAGATCCATGAAGAAACGAAGACGACAAGTCTCACCAGTCGGTACGAGAGTCGACTGGCAAGTGAGAATTTATCAAATTTTTTTACCCCTATGCACTCGCGATGGTTTAAGAAAAAAAAAAAACGGATAAAAAGAAATAGAAAAAAAAAATGGTTTCCCATGAAAATTCTCCTTACCTCTTTTTAATTAAAAAAAAAATAAATAAATAATAAGAAAATGAAAAAAAATATATATATATATTAATAAATAAAATGATAAATGGTTCATGCTGAAAATTCTCCTTGCCTTTTTAATTAAACGAAAAAATAAAAAAATGAAGAAAAACAAAAAATGATAAATAAAATGATAAATGGCTCCCGATAAAAGTTTTCCTTGCTTCTCTTAATGACAAAAAAATTAACAAATAAAAATTAAGTGAAAAATGCCTCCCCATGAGCATTCCTTTTAATTTTCAATTAAACGAAAAAAATTAATCAAGTAAACAAAAGTGTAAAAAATGGTCCTCCGTGAAAATTCTGCTCACTTTTTTAATTTAAAAAAATCAAATAAATAAATGAAACGAGAAATCGGGGGGGAGAGAAAAAATTGAACCAACAAAAATGACTAAACCTGAAGAGGAACATCCGTATCGAGTTCGAATTTATTGACTTTCTCGCTCCATGGTAGCATCTTTTTCGTCTCGGTGTCAATGAAATAATTGAATATCGTACCACCCGATGGGAATTTTATCGTTTTAAATTCATTTAGCCACCATTTGCTGAACTCGTTTCGCCAGTCGATCAATTGATCTTGAAACATCGCCGAGCCAAATGCCCATATACACGAGAAAGCAAAGTATATCTCGTACCTGTTTAATTCGTATGGTCGATTAGAAAAAAAAAAAAAAAAAAAACATATTTTTTTAATTATCAAAAGAAAGCAAAATTAAAGATAAAGATAATTTGGTTGGATTACCATTCTTTGGGACAATCGGGAGGAACATTTTCTGGCGTTAAAAAGCAATCCAATAGATTGCACAATATTTCGAGATGACAGATTTCCGGTATCGGTGTGATTTTTTTGAATTTAGTTTTTGCTGCTTCCAGCAACGTTGGAATATATTTGTCGAAAAGTATCACCATATTTGCCCTTTCCGAATTATCACGAGTTTCGATCCAGCTCGTTACAAATCTATTTGTTGAATTTTAACTTCAGTTGCTGATACGTACGCGGTGTATTGTTTTTTAATGAAATTAAATTGAATGGTTATTATTCTTTCGATATTCGAATAATTTCAATGAATCTATCAATATTAATAATTCGAATGATTCGAGGTTTCATAATTCGAGTAGTTTGAGTAATTTAAGTAATTTGAATAATTCGAATAATTCGACATAGTTGGAATAATTTGAATAATTCGAATCGTTCGAACAATTCGAATAGTCCCATCAGTTTGAATAATTTGAACGATTCGAATAATTCGACGAATTCGTTTTTTTTTTTTCAATTAATTCAAGTAATTTTAATACATGAAATAATTTGAATAATTCGACTAATTTGAATAGTTCGAGTTGTTTGAACAGTTAAAATAATTTGAATAATTCTGATAATTTGAATATTTCGACTACTTCGAATAGTACGAGAAATTTGAATAATACGATCAATTCGAATTCTAAAATAATTCCAATAGTTCGAGCAATTCGAATAGTCCAATCAATTTGGGTAATTTTAATAATTCGAATTTTTCGAGTAATTTGAATGGTCAAAATAATTTGAATATTTCGAAAAATTCAAGTTATTTGAACTGTTAAATTATTTTTATAATTCGAATAATTCTAAATAGGTCGCGTAATTCGAGTAATTTGAATGTTTCGAATAATTCGAATAATTTGACAAATTAAATTTTTTTCCAAGTATTTCGAGTAATTTGAATATTCGCCTCATTTGAATAGTTCGAGCAATTCGAGTAATTGAAACGGTCAAAATAATTCGAATAATTCGAATTTTTCGAGTAATTCGAATAATCTGAATAGTTTGACTAATTAGAATAGCTCGAGCAATTCAAGTTACTTGAATAGTTACAATAATTTTAATTTTTCGAATAATTCTTAATAGGTCGAGTAATTTGTATGTTTCAAATAATTCGAATAGTCCAATTAATATGAGTAATTTGAATAATCCGACTAATTCGAATATTCCGAGCAATTTGAGTAATTTAAATAATTCGAGTAATTTGAATAATACGAATGTCCGAATAATTCGTATTCAATTTGTAATGAATTATGTGAAATTTTATCACGAGCACATCCTTGATTATGGGTAAAATACAAAATTTCTCGTTAATCAATTTTTCAATCATCGAGTCATAGTTTTGAATAAATTTGTTTTTCTATTTTTTTTTTTTTATGATTAATTACGGAATTATTTGATCAATCATCGAGGAATCTTTTTATCGTTTTAATCGATTATCAGTTTCTCAGTTACTGCTGTTTCACGATAATTGTCTCTCATAATTATCGGCTAATTAATTAGATAAGATTGTCAATGATACTTACGGATTCCAACCCAAGTCCTGCGGATTTATGTACAAAATTCCTGCCCTCGATACCGTGGCTGGTGTCGCTGTTCTGGGAATACAAAGACCGGCAATAACGAGCAATTTGACGATCGCAATGTTATTTGAGAAAAGAAAAAAAAAAAAAAAGAAATCGTTAAAACGTTTCTCGTGTCTCGTTAATCCGCATTACCTCAAATTCGATATCTCAAAGAGAAGCCTCATGTGTTTCGTAAGTGCAATTCGCTCGTTGCTAGCAAGTGTCAATACTTTGTTATCGTCCATTACCGTATTGAGTGACTCGATCCACATTGGATCTATGTCACCGTCGAAAACAATCCACTTTGGTCCGTCACCGATTAAATTCGCTTGATCGCGCATCAGGACCGAGAATAATCTACGAATTATCGAATTAATCGATTTGATTCATCAAAAATTCGTATTGAAACCTTTTTTTTTTTATTAAATCGTACATAAATATTCGACGTTCGTTCCCATTGTCAACTCGTTGATTTTATCATTTCGTCGAGTCATTTATTATAAAAAAAAAATATTTCGTTTTTATCAACAAAGAAGCCAAACGAGGATAATTAATTAAATTTTTTCTTTCCTTCAAATATCGACGTTCGTTCGAACGTTAATTCGAGGAGAAAAAAAAACGACAAACGTTCTATTGATAAATTGAATAATCAATTGATAAATTGAATAATGAATGACTCGATTAACGAAATAAATTCAGGCTTGAGAAAAAAAAAAACAATTGAATGAATCAAATAGAAGTTAAATTTAAATATAGAAAAAAAAAAAATTAAATTGAATTTGAATGAATAAAAAAATTGATGATTAAAATTTCGAAAAAAAAAAAATTACGATTTTCATGTCTTTTACCCATCTTTCCACTCTCTCGTCGCTGGATTTATTATACCGAACAATTCGTCGTTCGTAACGGCTTTTGGATTGAGATCGTTGTAATATGGCTTTCTCTTTTGATTGTGATACGTTCTGTTGAGTGTCTTCCAGACCTGGGTCTTGCCGGTTCCGGCCAAGCCAACGATGAAAACCGAGTGTCGAACGTTGAACAATTCTTCGAGCTGTACGATCTGCGACGAAGCATGAATCGTTCTTTATCGATTAAGATTATAATTTTGGGTGGAAATTCGTTGTGGGAATTTTATTCAAGGGTCGAGGGGGGGAGCAAAGAAAAGAATTACTGACTTTAAGGACGAAACCATCCTCGGGCTGCATTTTAAGATCGAGCGCAGCACCTCGAACCATTTTCTCGAAATCCAAGTCGCGCTTTCGCGGTACGTCGAGAGCCGGAAACAAATCACCTTTATTTAAAAAATGATCGACGAAAATTCTTACGTCATATGAATAAAAAAAATATACATATAGATATATTCAATCCTGAATATCTCTAATGTCATTTTGAATTTCGTGAAATTGAGCGCGACAATCGAATAGCCAAATAATAAGCCGGACTTCCGGTTAAAAGAAAAAAATAGAAACAATAATAATAATAATAATAATAATGGATCGAGGTTTGATTACCCATTGCCAAAATAATGAGCAATGGATTAAATTTCATCATCAATTGTCAAAATAATGGATAACGGATTAAACTCCATTGCCCCATTACAAAAACTAATGGATAATGGATTAAATTCCATTGCCCATTGCTAAAAAAAAAAACGGATAATAGATTAAATTCCATTATCCATCATCAAAGTAACGGAGATAATGAATTGATTTTCATTATTCATTACTAAAATTATGGATAATGGATTAAATTTCATTATCCGTAACCAAAAGAATGGATAACGAATAAAATTCTATTACCCATTACCATAATAATGAACGATGGATTGAATTTCATTGTCCATTGCCAAAATAATGGACAATGGTTTAAGTTCCATTATCCATCATCAGAGTAACGAATCATGGATTAATTTTCATTATCCTTTACGAAAATTATGGATAATGGATTGAGTTCCATTACCCATTACCAAAATAATGGATGACGGATTAAATTCCATTGCCCATTACAAAAATAATAAATAATGGATTCAATTTCATTATCCATTGTCAAAATAGTGGATAATGGATTAAATTCCATTGTCCTAAAAAAAAATAATGAATTGATTAAACTCCATTTCCCATTACAAAAATAATGGATTATGGATTAAACTCCATTGCGTATTACAAAAAAATGGATAATCGATTGAATTCCATTTCCCATTACAAAAATAATGGATAATGGATTAAACTCCATTGCTCATTACAAAAATAATGCATAATGGATTAAATTCCATTTCCCATTAAAAAAATAATGGATAATGGATTGTCTATTACAAAAATAATGGATACTGGATTAAACTACATTGCCTATTACCAAAATAAATGGATAATGGATTAAACTCCATTGCCTATTACAAAAATAATGGATACTGGATTAAACTTCATTGCCCATTACAAAAATAATGGATAATGGATTTCAGGAATGCATTATTATTATTACGATAATAAATTTTTTTAATAAAACTAATGAATCAAATTGATTAAATACCTTTTTTTTTTTTAAATATATTTTATATTAATAATTTCGTCAAACTGCGATTTACCAATAAGTCCCATGAATACGGGGACGTCGTCCGTGACGATTTTCGGTGTATTAAAGTCACGCAGTGCTCTCATGAGTACCTGATCCTCGGGACGCGAGCGATCGCCGCGTTTTAATTTACCGGCAACCACGAGAACGGATTTAATGGCTCTCAAGCCCCAATCATAATGATCCTGCTTCGACAATAGTTCACGACAAAGCGTGTAGAGGGTTATGAATTTTCTCGCTAGCAGACGAGCCTCTTGAAATCCTTCCGCGACCAACATTATTTCGCATATTAGCTCGAAATCCGGCACGACCATCGCGCAGGGTCTGACAAAACGATACGCGATTTTAAAGAATGAAATTCTTCATTTTTCGTTGTTTTTTTTTTAACGGGAACACTCACCTTTTTTTTTTAAATTAAATAAAAACTTTTGAAAATGCTCCAATTAGAAAATTTCGAATATCTCATCAATTTTAAATATTGCAATTGGAATAATAATAACATTTTAATGCTGTATTTTTGTATGAATTTTAATATCCTTTTCTCAAATTTGATTTATTCTTTTGTAATTTGTTTTTTTTTTTTTTTTAGTACAAGCTCGAGTAATTCATTCGGAATTAAATATATGATTATTTGAAAAAATTATTCTTATTATTTTTTAATAAATTTTATTACACGAAAAATCTCGAACCTGAATAATGTTTTCAAATTTTCCGGTAATTCGGTTCTTCCGGCATAACCGGGATTCATGGTAATAAACATTCCAACGGTATTGATCAGATCGAGCTCTTCGCCGAAGAACAAAAATTTTTTTTTACGATTCTTTATACCATCGAGAACCGACTTGACCTGGACGGCAACGACCGACAATACCTCGACGGATATCCTATTGAATTCATCGAAACAACCCCATGCACCTGTCTGCGCCAGGCCCTTATAAATATTGCCACAGGACTGTACGAAAAAAAAAAAAAAAAAAAAAAAAAAAAAAAAAAACGGATAGACACAATTTTAGCAGCTCAAACGTTATTTTGTGACATTTCGAAAAATTTATCAAAGAGGAAAAAACATTTTTTTTTTTAGTAATCCAATATCGTGAATTTTCGAAATAATTTCCAGTGTTGTACACGTAATTTATTCTCAATTAAAAAATTTTTTAATCAATTAAATTATCATAAATGAAATTAATAATTTTTTTTTTTTAATTTACAAATTTTATTATTTATTTTATCAACAAATTGCCCATTAATTCGCGATATTAATTCGAAATTTATGGGTGGAAAAAATTTGACTCGAATGAACAATCGAGTGACGATTAAAAGTACGATATTTTTTGAAAAAAGTACTTTTTCAATTTTTTTACAAAAAGGCTGAAAATTAAAAAAAAAATCGTTGTTTTTTTTTTTTATTGTCAGAGCTATTGGCCAATACCAATTGGCATTTATAATTATCTTTCAAATAAATGGCAATCTAGATGAAAATTCGTAATTATTTTTTTTGTCAATTACAAATTTCATTATTTATTTTGTCGATTAATTGGCCAACAATTCGCGATATTGATTCGATATTTACGAGTGGAGAAATTTCGACTCGAATGAACAAACGAGTGACGGCTAAAAGTACGATATTTTTTGAAAAAAAAAAAAGTACTTTTTCGATTTTTTTTACAGAGGCCACTTTTTTCTTTAAATTTCGAAAACTGAAAAAAAAAAATCGTAATTTTTTATTCTAAATTGTCCGAGTATTTCGAATTTTATTTTGTCATTTTTGGCGTAATTTCGATGGAAAAAAAGTGCTTTTTTTTTGGTGCTTCGTCACGATACGAATGATTGGATAAATTTTTTTTTTTTCATCGATTAACCTACCTTGTAATCCATCTGTTCGGAACAATTGAAAACGTAGACCATTTGTCCCAGTGCCCTGCCGAGATCTTTCGTCGTTTCGGTTTTACCTGTACCGGCTGGACCGGCCGGTGCACCGCCCATCACCAAGTGCAACGATTGCGTCAGTGTTATGTAACATCTGTCAGTCAATGGTGTTATCACGAGACGCGGCACATTGCCGAGATACTCGTAGCAGTAGGCGAAACAAGCGTCGCATATATTGGCGAAACAGTCGCCAAGCGTGTCGTCCCATCTTCGCGATGAGAAATTAAAATCTCTCTTTTATTACGACACAATTGAAAGAAGACACAATTGGAAAGGAAAAGAAAGGAAAATTTTTTTTTAAAGAAAATTTGAAAAAAATTGTAACAATGGGCGACGAAAATTAATTTTTATATTTATTATTGATATTAATAATGAATTAATAATTTATAAAACGGGGGAAATAAATTTTTTCTTTCTCACGCTTGACGAACCTGTGACGGAGCTGCGATTGCCATTGAAAACTCGACGAACTTTCGGCCTTCATCGCGATGAGTTTGGCCACGACGTCACGGGCATGTACGTCGATCGTACATATCGTCATGATTTTTTGTCGATCGTTTTCATTCAATTCACCGCACAGGGCCGTTATGAGCGCGCTCAATTGGTTTATCTGTTTCTTCTGATAATCCTTCAGTGAATTCTCGAAGCCCTCCTCGAGCCTCGCGAATGCCATATTTACCTCGGTTGTCCACCAGATTTGTGTGCCGCAGAGTGCTGGCTGAGCCTCGTAATCGAGTATCCACAATTCACGGGGTTTCTCGTCGTAGGACGTTACGGCTTGATTGAAATGATATCTGACTGTTCGACGCATCGCATCCGTTACGCGATTCAACCAGACTTCGACCTTTTTTTTTTTAATTTATTTAGGGCTCAATATCGTGAAAGGGTTCAATGAATAAATAAATAAATTAATTTATTAATCAATCAATCAACCAATCAATCAATGAATCAATAGATCAATGGACCAATGGCTCAGTCAATCGATCAATCAATCAGTCAATCAATCGATGGATCAATTGATCTATTAATCTATCAACCAATCAACCTAAAAATCAATGAATCAATGGATAAATGGATCGATCAATTGATTAATAAATCAATGAATCAATAAATCAATCAATCAATGGATAAATTAATCATTGCATTAATGAATCAATCGATGAATCAATAGATCAATGGACCAATCGCTCAATCAATCTATCAATCGATCAATCAATCAGTCAATCAATCGATGGTTCAATTTCTCAATAAATTCATTAATCAATCAACCTACAAATCAATGAATCAATAAATAAATCAACCAATAAATCAATGAATCAATGTATAAATGGATCAATCAATGAATCAATGGATCAATGGATCGAATAATCGACCAATGAATCTATCAATCAATAAATCAATAAATAAATCAATCAGTGCATTAATGGATCAATCAATGAATCAATAGATCAATGGATCAATGGCTCTAGTAATCTTTCAATCGATTGTTCAATCAATCAATCAATCAATCAATCAATCAATCGATGGATCAATTGATCTATTAATCTATTAACCAATCAACCTAAAAATCAATGAATCAATGGATAAATGGATCGATCAATTGATTAATAAATCAACCAATCAATCAATGGATAAATTAATCATTGCATTAATGAATCAATCAATGAATCAATAGATCAATGGACCAATGGCTCAATCAATCTATCAATCGATCAATCAATCGATGGTTCAATTGCTCAATAAATTCATTAATCAATCAACCTACAAATCAATGAATCAATAAATAAATCAACCAATAAATCAATGAATCAATAGATCAATGGATCAATGGCTCTAGCAATCTTTCAATCGATTGTTCAATCAATCAATCAATCAATCAATCGATGGATCAATTGATCTATTAATCTATTAACCAATCAACCTAAAAATCAATGAATCAATGGATAAATGGATCGATCAATTGATTAATAAATCAATAAATCAATCAATCAATGGATAAATTAATCATTGCATTAATGAATCAATCAATGAATCAATAGATCAATGGACCAATGGCTCAATCAATCTATCAATCGATCAATCAATCGATGGTTCAATTGCTCAATAAATCCATTAATCAATCAACCTAAAAATCAATGAATCAATAAATAAATCAACCAATAAATCAATGAATCAATGTATAAATGGATCAATCAATGAATCAATGGATCAATGGATCGAATAATCGACCAATGAATCTATCAATCAATAAATCAATCAATCAATGCATGAATGGATCAATCAATGAATCAATAGATCAATGGATCAATGGCTCTAGTAATCTTTCACTCGATCAATCGATTGTTCAATCAATCAATCAATTAGTCAATCAATCGATGGATCAATTAATCAATAAATCAATCGATCGATCGATGGATCAATTAATCAATCGATCAATCAATCGATGGATGAAACAGAATGAAACAGAATGATTAACTTACCTTGCCATTGCAATCGCATGTACCATGCATCTTAATTGCTTCGCCGTCTTTGGCTATCATTACATTAGCGATTTTCGTTGCTTTTCCACTTTCCATTTTCCACTCGAGCTTAGCAACGGAATCGTACAGTTTCGACAAATGCTTGCACACCAATTCGGGATTATTACCATTGCTGAGAATATCGAGAAGATCGGTCGGTGATACGAAATAAAATCGGGGATATGCCAGTCTCTTTGTTTCCAAATAATTCGAAAGTGCTTTCTCGCAAAGATTCAATTGTTTTTCCAAATCTTCCAAGCGCTCGAGAAGCTTGGGCCTGTTGGTTGCTTTCACGATATTCGGCGTCGATAGCATATCTTTCAACATTTCCTATTTTATTAAAAAAAAAAAAAAAAAAAAAAACATTTTTCCATGTAAATTTCCATTTAATCGCGATAGTAAATATATTATTATTATTATTTGAATAAAATTCTCTTTTTACTTTGAAGTCTCGATCGATTTTCTCGAATCGCTTCGAATCCTCGGGCAACTGATTTCGTATATCCTCGGAACCGATGAAAATACTTTCCAGGTGCATCCAGGCTCTTTGAACCTCGAACCACACGTTTATAACGGCATCAGCGTTGCTCAATTTATTCTGCCAATCCGTCACCTCGCCCAGGAAATATCCGATAAATTTCGAGCTCAGCATATTTTGCAATTGGACCTTTAATCAATGAAATATGAGCGTAAAAAATTTGTTTGTTCGTTGTTTTTTTTTATATTCATCTCATTTTTCTCCAAATCTATAATTTTTTATATAAAAATATTTAAAAAAAAAGTCAACGACAATAAACGATTGGTCGATTCAGCATAAAACATTATTTAAAAAAATTTGTTTTCATTTTATCATCGATCCATTGAGTTGGCAGCATAAAAATGGATTGATCTTTAAATAATAATAGAATAAATAGAATTTTAAATAAAAAATTGACTAAAAATGGTTTAATTTTTTGAAAAAGACATTAATTTGAAAAAACTTTTTTTTTTTTTATCGTTTTGCACCTTTAAAAAAATAATTTTATTTCTAATTTAATTAAAATTTCAATTTATTTAATTTTAAATAAATTTAAAATAATTTATTTAAAATTAAATTTTTTCATTTAAACTTATTTAAAATTTAAATTTATTCAAATTTATTTAAAATGTAAAATTAAATTTTAAATAAATTTAAAATAAAATTAATTTAATTAAATTTTAATTTAATTAAAAAAAAAAAAAAAATATACAATACCTGATTGTCCTCCAATATTTCAATGGTCTCCTCGTCGATCTTCAAAACATTTAATTTCGTTCTATCGTGAATTTCCTTGTCGAATTCGAGACTGGCCCACGTATTGTTAAGCTCTTTCAGTGTCTTCTCCATTGCCATTTCTTTGACGGCTTTGTCAACGGTATTCTTCACTTCCTCCTCGTACTTGTGCAATTGAAGGTTCAGCAAATCGTCCAACGTTGTTTTATCGTCCATGGTGAATTTTACCTGAGTCGCGAGTTTTTTTTTTTTTTTTTTAATTTAAAAAAAAATTTTTTTTACAGCAAACAAAAAAATGTCGAATAGGTAGGATATATCGTATATTGTTTAATCGACAAATGACTGAGATACGTTATATCTCAAGGTTGAAGGTCTCACTTGTGTCTCCGCCATGAGCTGTTGCCAGTGCCTGTCGCGAATTGCAGGATTTTGCAATTCCGAAACGGCTCTCAGCGAAGCCATCATATTTTTCATCTGAGCCTCCGTGTTAGAGTACAATTCCCAGGCTCTTGTTTCCTTGTCCAGGACTAAGAGAATTTCAAATAGAGCGAAATAAAAGTACGAAAAATGGATCTCCAATTGAGATGCCAGTCCTTTGGTCTTTCTCGAATTTTTCTTTTTGTTTTTGTTTTTTTTTTAAATCAAAGTTTATCGTTTTGTTTTGTTGATTTTGTAAAAGGTATACTCACGCCTCAGCTCCTTCGTAAGTTTCTTGCACTCCTGATCCATTCCTTCGGGATCTATCTTCTTCCATAAGGTCGTCTTCCACTCGTCCAAACTCGACTCAATTACGATAACGTAGTCCCAGAGGCACTTGAGCATCCTCAATTCTCTTCTGGCTTGTTTGATTTGCTTGAATTCTTGCACCTCCTGCTCGAATATATTCGCCGTGTCCGTGAGAACGTTCAATTCATTTTCGAAAATTGCGATTTCATTGTTTATATCGTCCAATTTTTCGTAAATATTCTGACATTCATAGCTATATAATGGGAAGAAATAATAATCGTACTCAATCGCCGTTTATTGATTAACAAGTTGATGAAAAACAGATGTATATTTATCATGGATGCTAGCATGGAAAAAAAAAAAAAAAAAAAAAAAAAAACTATGCATATATTTCATTGAATTAACGAACTTGAAGATTTCACTGTTGTGAAACTTGGTGGCGAAGCTTTGCTGCCTGAAGTCGAAGAAATTGAAGCGTTTCTTCAGAAGATCGATCTGTTTCGCGAGCAACGGCGACACAATTTGCTTCATCTGTGCAGCCAATTTTTTCACAGTTGCCCATAGCTCTGGCAATTCAACGAGCTGATTGTAAGTACCCTCGTCAAATTCTACTTGATAGAGTCTCAGTAAATCAATTATAGCCTGAAAATAAATTCTTTTTTGTCATAATTTGTGCGCAATTTGGATGTTTTTTTTTTTTTTTTTTTTTTTCGTCTTAAAAACGAAAGCGTACCTTGATAGGATCGAACATGTCATCGATTTCGTACTGTCTGTCTCGGACTTCCTTAAGATAATAAATCGTCTGCAGCAAACCATCGTAATCGTCTTCCAGGACTGGCTGCGTAAATCGATTGTTCGCTGTGCTCAAAAATTCCGCGAGTTTTTTCAAACTGTAAGTAGAACCGAAAAAAAAACATAAAACAAAAAAAGGTTACGAGCTTGACGAATGAGCGAAATTGACGAGACGCATATTGGGGAAATTCTTGTAAACCTATTATTGACACGATCGACAAGATGATTCTTCAGCAAATTGGCCCATTTGCATATCGTATTGAGGAGCGTCTGTTTGAATGGTTTATTGTCGATTCTCAGCAAGCGCGACAGTACTTTCTCATTTTCAATTTCGTCGCACTTGTCGTAAAGATTCATGAAATAATCGATTTCCCTCTTGAAGTCCGTCAGCGCGGGCTGCTTTTCCTCAATAAAATCCGACATGTTTTCCGGCAATTGACTGAAATATTCTTTCTCCTCGTCGGTGAGCTTTCGCGAATATCGTAGAAATATATCGAGATATTCTTGCCTGTCGTCGAGCCACAGCCACGAGTGAGGCTCGAAGATCTTTCAGTACAGATTGTTCATTGAATCAATGAATCGTCATGATCGATCGAGGTGTAGCACATTTTTTTTTTTTTTTTAACGATTAATTTCATTGTTTACGCTATTGTTATTGTTTTTATGAAATATTTGCCCACCATAATGTAATCCTGTGCCTGTATCAGTGCCACTTTGACTCTGTTGCACGTTTCTTCGAGCATGAAAATAATTCCGTCCTCCTCGGCTAGATCGATCTTTCAAGCAGGGGCATATACGGGAGTCTTAAAGGGTCGATGAATTGAGAGATGTAAATGAAGTGACAAAGATAGGAGGGAAATACTCACCCCGTAATTTTCACGCTCGGAAGCTTTCTCGGGATCTATTCGCGGGATAAGTGTACCCATTTTCATTATATCGAACATCAAGCCCTCGTAGAACATGTAAAAACCATTTTCATCGTCTAATCTGACCGACGGCTGGAAAATTATGTCCGGTGTTTCCAGCTGAAGCTGAATCTCAAAGAGCGGCCAAGCTCTGCCCTCGGGATCGGTCTCGTCGAGTATGTAACATATACTGATTGAAAATAATAATAATAATAACAATAATAATAATAGTTCGTGAAAATTTAATCAATTCAAATGTCTCGATAATGTTGAAAACTTTTTAAAAATAATTTTAATTATAATGATAAATATTTAATGATAAATATGATTGAAAAAAAATTTAATAATTATTTATGATAGACCGATAAACATTTTTCAAGATGACTTTCTACAGCGTTGACCAAAAAAAATTACGATGGTAGTATTAAATTAGAATTAGTATTAAATTAGAAGGAGTATTAAATTAGAATTAGTGTTAATTAGAATGTCTCGATAGTTCATGAATTTTGATTTTTGATTTTTTCTTTTTTCTTTTTTCGTATGCCATCAGCTAGTCCAGAATTTTAAATATTTTTAGTTGAAAATTTGGCTACAGTGGGAGGAGAGTTTATTTTTATTTATTTATTTATTTTTGTGTGTTCCAACGTATACCCCCCTGCGGGTTTTTACGTATTAACCCTTCCCGTAGCATCCGCAGCTGCTTTTTTAGCTACACCGTGTATCGCATTCGCCGTGGACATGGGGAAACTGCGGAAAACCCATGTCGATACAGACGTGGCCTTATTTTTTTTACTGAGTTTCCGATGTGTTACCATCGGAATCACACGCAGTAAAACTGCCTCCCGCTCGGTAGTCGGCGCGCCACGCCAGTGCACGGCTAAGCGGTCACCCATCCGAGTAGTGGCCTCGGCCAATACTGCTTAACTTGGGAGATCGCCGGAGCCGCACACCGACCGCGCGTCCACTACCGTCGGTGAGGAGGAGTTTAATAATTATACCTGCCCAAATACGACGAATGATTTATCGAAAATTTTTTGTAAAATAAATTCCGCAAAAATGAATCCGTATTTATGGAGACTTTTAATAAATTTCAGTGAAGTTAGAAAAATGTGGTGCAAGGAAAATAAATAATTTTCGGCCCCGAGTATTAAGCATATCGTTGCTCGATAATTTTCGAAAAATTATCAAAAAAAAAAAAAAAAAAATACCTCGTCGAGGCTGCTTGTATCAGTCCCCGTGACACGAGTTCGTCTATATGAGCAAGATAGGGCTGCCACTTGATTTGCCTGTCAATTTCGAGCTCGCCTCCTCTCGCAGCCTCGTCCTCGGCCCCCAAAATTTTGGAGGCTGTCTTCTCTACTTCCGGCTGAGCTTTCGGCTTTTTCTCCTGCTCCTCCTCCTCCTCCGCCGTACCTTCCACGAATCCGGCATCGGGATCATCCATTCCCGATTTCATCGCGTTTCTTGCTCGTTAATAAAATTCAAACGAAGACCAAAAATACTTTCGAGATAACAGGTTTTTTTTTTTTTTTTTGCAAAAATAATCATCAGCCGTCAATTAATTTGTTTAAAAAAAAAAATAAACATACTCGACGACCTCACCCTCTGGCGTTTCATCCTCAATTTCCATCATATTTTCTTTGGCTTTATTTTCTGCCTCTTCTAAAAAAAAAAAAAAAAAAAAAAATCAACAAACAGTTAAAGTTAAAAATCGAATAATAAAATTTTGATTCGAAACAAAAATCGGCAAAAAAATGAAATCTAATTGACGATATTGTGGGGAACGATGAGAACAATTATCAGTCATCCCCGACCTGTATCGAGCTCGAATTCATCCTTCGCGTATTCGGACTGGGGCAGTAGATCGAAGAAGAGCTTGTAATTCTCATCGAGAATTCGTACGATATCATCCGCGGCGCGTTCGATCGTGGCATATCTCTTTGCGAATCTCTCTTCGCGTTCGCCGATAGCCAATAAATTCTCGGCTCGCAAATCCTTGCGATCGAGTATCGGTATCATCGCCCATTCGTACATTGTCTTCAACATTTTCTCGATATTCTCCTGAGCTCGGAATATCCGCGAATGTAACTTTTTCACGAGACTCAGCAGGGTCTCTATGTATTCCGGCACCTCTGTCGATATCATTCACAGTCGGATCAATCGTATATCATAGATCTTTCATGTTTGTCATATCAAAATAATTATAATATTAATTATCAATGATTTATAATATTTAATCCTCTCAGTTTTGGTCAATGATTTTTTTGTATTGCCGATTCCCACTCTGAAAGGTTCTTAAAAAGACGATAAAAAGGAAAATATCGTCTCAGCTGTTGGCGAAAAAAATTTTTTTTTTTGCCGGATATCGAAGCTTAAAAAATATTTATTTTGTCAATTAACCCGGGTCCCTGGATATTACAGCCTTCCCGGGTTAGCTAGGCTATCATAACCGTCGATCATTATCTAATCGTGATATTTTTATTACCGAACAAGTCTTCCCCCGTCGCGGACGCAGCCGCAAGCCCTTTCTGCATAGCATTTGTACGGGGGCACGGGGAAAGTACGGTAAATCCGTGTTAATAACGATGGGTAAATGTTTTTTTTTTTTGATTCCTTGGTGTTCTTATGAGTTCGAATGTAAAAAAAAAAAAAAAAAAACTGCGTGCGAATTGGAAATTTTGCACATTGCTTCCTCATTAATTTTATCTCGCAGCTGGATTTCTTAAATTTTATTTCCTCACAGAGGAAGCTCCGTGAGCAAGATAAAATAATGTGGTAGCAATGCGCGAGCTTTCAATTTGCACGCTTTTTTATTTTCTGAATTCGATTTCAACAACGATACGATAACGAGCACAAGTATTTTTTTTTTAAATAATATTTGATACATTAGCGGTAATTTTTTGAAAATTTCAAAATTCTTTACAATCCGAAATTCTCAATCGATTCTCGACAAGTTCAGTGCCGACCGTGATTGTGACTGAAAGTCTATTTGTGTAAAAAAAAAAAAACAATTGCGAGAGTTTGAGTGTCCACAGATAATTTTAGAAAAATTCAAAATTCCTCAGGATAAAAAATTCTGGAGCGATTTCAATGAAAATTGCAGCAAACAAAGGTGAGTTCATGGTCAATATCTGTGTGCCAAGTTTCAGACTATGATTGGTCAAGTATATAGTTCTCCGGATAGACGGATTTGAATTTTTCTAGGGAGGAACAACAAGCAAACAAAACAAAAAAAAGCCACCTCATGAGGAAGCAAGAATTAATGATACAGGGTATGATTTGTGGGATTGGGTTGTACCTGACGAATTCCAGTTGTAGTTTTCCTGTCCCTCATCCAAGAGCCTGTCAATGGCTTCAATCTCCTCTTTCACCAATTCGAGTTCCACAGCCGAGCTGTGCTCGCGAATTCTATTGTACCTAAATTCAATAATAATTCAATTACACATTTTTGTGTGACTTTACGAGATTTTATTACCCCCCGCCCTATTTTTGTTCGTTTGTTTTGCCCAAAATTTGCTGACCAATTGATTATCAGATTGAGATTGTATACGCTCTCGAAGAAAAATTGAGTTCTCGCGTAGAGATCCATGGCTTCCTGTGGCAAGTCGGTGCTCTTTATGATAATCATGTAACGTATTTCACGCAGTAGGGTCGTTAATTGCGAATTGAAATTCAATGCCAAGGTGCGATCTTCGTGAATAACGAGGAGGGCTTTTATCAGATTTGTCGAACAAATTTCCGGCACTTTTGCCGCCCATTCGTTGAATATTTCTTGCTCGGTTCTTTCGAGAAGGCCCTTGGATAATTTTTTGTTTTTTTGTTTTTTTTTTTTTTTTTTTTTTTGTAAAATGACAAAACCCGATCGAGTCATCGAGGGGTTTATTTTTGAGTTAAAAAAAATAAAAAATAAAACTACGTACCTGCAATTCTTCGTACTTTGCTTCAATTTCGCGGGCACTTTGACTCACGAACAATGGATGATCGATGATTTTGATACACTCGATGGGATAATCTATACGACGTTTTAGTTTCATCAGGTAGCATAGCGCACCGGCGACCGGGGGAAAGTATTCATCGACTGTCATGTAACCCGTTTTTTTTCTAGTTTCGAAATTTTTATCGTATATAATCTAAAATATATATATATATATATATATATATGTGAATTTATATATAAATAAATAAACAAATGAATAAAAAAATGAATAAATAAATAAATAAATAAATAAATAGATAAATGATTTAAAAAATATATTAACATTTTTTTCTTCTGACAGCTGAGTTTAAATTAGGAAATATTATTTTTCATTGCATTCGAAGAAAAATTGCGTACTATTTACTTTTACATCGTCAAAATATTCGTGCAACATCGACAGCAGCGTCTCGAAATTGTGATAAAGCTGCTCGAGTATCGTTGGCCTAAGACCGATCGTACCGACGATCCATATGAGCCTGAACATTTCATCGACATTGTAACATTCCGAAAATGCTTTGCCAAATATCGTTGCCAATCGCCGATCGAATTCTTCCACCTGAATTAAAATATTATTATTATTATTATTATTTTCTCAAATTTTTCGAGGGGCAACACCGCTCCAATGGACGAAAAAAAGGCCCAGCTTTGACGATTTATTTTCGGAGTATGGAAAAAGGAATAGGATTTCTTTTCAGAGGGTTTAATTAACAAAAATTGAAGTATGAAAAAAAAAAACACACACACTTTTTCATTATCATTTTGATGCAAAATAGCGGCGACAGAGCCAATATTTGAAATCGCCTTTTTTTTTTTTAAACTCCTTCACGGGGAGGACGGATTTCTCGTAAAGTATAAGATCTCGAACGAAAAATCAAAAAATTTTATAATCTATATACCATTTTCTATGGGACTATGTAGGGGGTTTTTTTTTTAAATCAAATTTTGTAGAAATGGCGCACCTCTGAAAAAATAAATCGATTTTCGGCTAAAAAATAAGCAGTAAATTGTTTATAAAAAAAAAGTTTACATTAAATTGAAAAAAAAAAAAAAAAAAAAACGGCTACGTGCTCCCATAGAGAATGTAATTGTGAAGCTACTGTAAAAATTTCAAATCGATCCGTGCAACGGTGTTCGAGTAATCTGTCCTCCCAGTTTGAAAAAAGTGCTTTCGAGAAAAATGCGCTTCAAGTTTTCATCGCGCTCAGCTCGCGCTCCGAGGCACTGTGACAAAATCGAGAATTGAGCCTTAAAAAATTTTTTTTCCCCCCCCTATAGGATCAGCTGGTTATTGTTTTTATGACCGTAAAATATTTTTTAAGCCGAAGAAAAAAAAATCGAATTTTCCAAAATCCCAGAGTGGCGTTACTCCTTAAATAAAAAAATTACGATATCCAATGCTTTTTCCATTCGAACGAGTTTGCCGAATGTACTTTGCCCAAAAATTCATCAAGATCCTTCGTGAATTCGTCGTCCTCCGGCAGCAATATTTCGTACTGCACCGAGCCAAACTCGTTGTAGGCCTTTGCAAATTCCTCATAAACGTCGTAAGCCATTTGGCACAATTTTTTGCCCTTCAGGCCCGAGATCTCGATTCTCTCGAGCTTGAAATAGTCCTGCGCTATTCCGAACAATTGCTGAAGCACGAAAAATAAAAAAAAACAATCGAACAAACATGATCAAAATTATTTTGATGAGGAAAAAAAAAAAGAAATCGTTAAGATTTTTTTTTCCACAATAATTCATGATGACAATGCTGTTCGTACTTGAATGTCCTTCAAGCGTTTCTCGAACTTCACGAGACGCTGGAATATCAATTTTTGATGAAAAGTCCAGTGTATCGGTTCGGCCGGTGGTTTGAAATAATTTTCGATTTTACCGCGAAATATCTCAAATGTTTCGCGAAAATTCTCGGCTATGCTCAACGCCGTGACCAAACGCTTGAGATTGTCGTCGATATCGCCCTCGAACAATGAGCCCGGATCCAGATATTTCGTGGCCTTTTTTGGGGGGAAAAAAAAAAAAACTCAAAAACCGATTTTGTTTTTATTGGCAAAATTATTATATTTTTTTTTTTTCAACCTGCGCAATGAGAAGATTTGCGACTTGGCCGAGCAACGTTATTATACGAGTGGTCGAGCAATAATATCGCGAATTCGCCCATGCAAGACAGATACAGTGCATGAGCCTCTTGAGTTTCGGTTCGATATCGCTGAATTCCAAAGTCTCAATTTCCTCAAAGTAAGACTGCAGTGGCTTCAAATACAAACATATATCTCGTGCCTCGATAACTCCTGTGTCGATCAATATTATTCGATTAATTACAAACAATTGTGATGATTGATGCGTTGGATAAATCTAAAAAAAAAAAATGTAAATTTGTCACGGAGACCTGCTACGACGTTTTTGAAGAGTGTCTTGAGACATGGCAGATATGGGCTTTCCGTTAATTCGAGCAACAATGCCATTCTCTTTACGCGAGGATCTCGCAACTGGTCGTAAATTGACTCGACGTTTCGCAGTCTTCGACGCCAAAAATCGAGCTCTGAAGATTTTTTTAAGCATCAAATATACACGAAAAAGTGGCGTATCTCGATTGAGGCATGGATAAATGAAAAAAATAATAATAACAATAAAGATATGATAAGAATAAGGAATATATTTTAATTTAGGCAAGTTTTTGCAATAAAAAAATTTGCATTCTGATGCGTTGCTTCTTTCTTTTTCAATATGCAACGCAGGTAGAAAAACGAAAAATCTAATTAACGTAATATCAAATTTTTCGTAAAATTATATCGCTAAGTATATTTAAAATATACTTTACGCGTATACTTTATTTTCACAGGGCTAGGATTAGCTATCGTTTTTGTTTGATTTTTTTTTTTAAATTCAAGTTCGTATTACCGCACCGCTTGCGTTATAAATGAAATTTCATACGGGAGCCACTATCGTTAATTACCGGCATTAGGCATGGGATGATTATTATCAGCATGAGAACTATTTTCGTTCTCAAGCTCATTTATCTGCGTCGCCCACTTAATCACGATCTCCTCGATATTGCTCTTCAATTGCGCGTCCAATTGATTCCCCGTCATTTCCTCGGGCTTATAATCGACATCGAAAATTCGCTCGGCGCCTATCGGCATCGGCAACAAAGTTTGCCCGCTCATTTTTCCACGAATCTTGACAAACCGAGATGTAATATATGCACATCGATATATCGCTCGTCGTTGTTAACCGAGATTAACGATCAATATTCACAGCGTGAGGATGAATTGGAAATTCGATTTTACCTGATATATCGAGTTTCGAAAATCGTGAATGTGCTTTTTGATATCGTCGACGACAACCGCGGGCCAACGCTTTTGATTTTTCGGATTCAGAAGAATCGGAATGTAGGCCTCGAAGAAAAATTATTATTCCATAAATATTTCCGTGTGTCGTAACAAATTAACGATTTATTTATTATAAATGATTTTAAGACTATTTTTTAAATATTATATTAAAGTGGATAACGGGCGATAAACGTTTTCTAATGTAAAAAGTAAAGGAGACCACGCCCTTTTATCGTTATCCGTCGATTCGATTGGTCACTCGAGTTCGACTGTCCCCGATGATCGCCGAGGATGGCCGATACGTGCGCGCGCATCTCCTGCGATCATCGACGACGGTCAGTCATGTGAGCGCGCGAATATCGAACGCGCTACTTTCAAATTTACGTGTAAATGAATTTATTTATTATAATTCAATGATAATTCTTTAAGCATCTCAAATTTATTTTAGCCTTCTCGATGTTTCGTCATTCAAATGAACTATTATCTAGCTGTCTAGACTATCTGTTCTAATATAAAAAAAAAAAATATTTGTCAATGACATTTGATTAGCTCGGGATGGATACAATAATTATTTTGAATGATACCTCTTCGAACAGGACAGCCAGATCGTCCATCGGTCTAGGAGACATGTCACCCGGTATCATAACGTCTCTGTAATTCTTTTCGTCAATCTTTATCGGTATTTTTCTCATGAAATACGAAATCTTGACTTTTCCACCAGTCTGAACGCTCAGAGATGGCACGAGAACACCCGCAGGTGATATTTGCATCGTCAACATTCTTTCGGTTGGGGTATCAAAAAATTTCACTATTATCCCCTGCGATAAATTCGTGAAAGCTTATAAAATTGTTTTATTTTTTTTTTTAAATCTGTGGCTTGAAAGAGACAGAGAGAGGTTGATTGAAATGACTAACAAATATGATGTTCAATTCGGAGCTAAAGGAAAATATCGTTTATCTGAAACTATGGAAAGATAAAAGGTCTTGCAGCAAAGGTAGCTACGATAAAGCAATTAGGAATTATGACTTTTGAAAATTTTTAACTCAAAAGCTAATGATCCCACGTGGTTTGGTTATATAACCTTTTTCACATAAAATTATTTCAAATTTTTGGAAAAAAATAAAGCCAACGAGAAAACTTAAAAAATTCTTTAATTCGTGCAAAAAAGTGAAGCGATTCGCAATATTTTTGAGTAAAATAAATTTTGAATTCGAACGAAAAATAAATTGAACAAGCTCAAGAAATTTCTATCGATCCGGAGTTGTGTAACATCGTGTTTTGGAGTCAACTCGATGATAAAAAAAAAAAAAAAATGATGGCCCCTTTGTAACTATAAATATTGGTAGCTGTTTCGACAATTTGCCCCAAAAAATTAATATCATGTATTTTTTTTTTTGAATCACTTTGAGTTCCTCGGTGGTCATCATTTTCGTCCATTTTTCCATTTTCAATTTACTCGAGCGAATCAAATACTGGAGGATAAACTCGAGGCGTGGATCATCCTCCTTTTTCTCGTCTTCCTTCTTATCAGTCATTCTGCCTCGATGCTTTTATCGTGGTCACAAAATCTGAGAAGGTTTCGCAAAATATGGACGCGGGGGCTTTTTTATTGCAATATTTATTTTTTTATTTTTTTTTTTATTTCCGTATCTCTATGTACTCGTATTTATTCGTCATATCTCGAGGGGTCTTCACGATGATTTGACAGGTGTCAAAAATCTCGATATTGAAACAAGTGACAGCTTGAGTGACACATGTCATTCGAGAATTTTTTGTTTTTACGATGTAAAATCGTATTCGAAGGCCCGCACACCAAAGGAAAATAAAAATATTTTTTTAAAAATATATTTTTGCTTGTTTCGCGCATTTTATGGTGCAGCAGGAGATCGCGAGCTTGCGTAATTCTGTTTTGATTATTAACGTTCAACAAAGTTAACACGTTTCTTCCTCTCTCTTTTCGCCTGTTTTATACGCTGACGATCTTTACGACCGTGTCAACTTGTAACTGGGTCACCGTGGCAAATCAAACAGACAAATGGTTTTTTCACTTTTATTATCTCGTCCGAGCTCGTAAAGTTTGTCGAATCATCATCATGATTATGGTTAAAAGAACACAGGTGTATACGAGACATTCCAACTGAATTTCTTCCCGTTCCCTTGACTTTTTAGTCCTGAAATTTCGAATTCATTTTCTCGTTCATTATTTACGGCTAATAATGAGTGGATCCCAGTATAGTGATCGTGTACATGTATAAGGGATCGAAGCCTGCATAATTTATTTTTGAAAAATAAAAATTAATTTTTTCGATCTCTCACCGCGGAAAACCTTTCGATCGCCACTGCACTTGAGAAAAATTTCTACAATGTATATATATATACATAAAGGATGTATCGGACGTACGTATTCCCAACCAAAACTGACTTTTGTCGACAATATTGCATACTTTATGATAAGATAAAAAACGGAAAAAATTCAACCACAATAAAGACGATAAGAAGATTAATTTTGAATAATAATAATGCCAAAAAGTTATCAATAAATCGTTTAAGCAAAAAATTGCTTAACAAATTTTTAGGGAAATTTTTTTTTGACGCGTGAAATGAATTCGATGATTTTTCTGACTGCACGTGGATTTTTAAAAAAATTTCTTATTATTTTGAAATTTCGGTTTTCGAAAATTTTTTAATTTTGAAAAATGAAGGAAAAATCCCGAATTTTGGATATGTTTTCGTAAAAACGTTTTATATTACAATTAAGAAATTCCCAGGCCATTGAATGAATCGTTTCGTAAATACAACCCTTGCAAATTTCCGAAAACTGAAATTTCAAAATGATAAGAAAATTGAAAGAAAATTCATGTGTAGTCAGAAAAATCAACGAATTCATTTCACGTGTCAAAAAAAAACTTTCCCTCAAAATTTTTTAAACAATGTTTTGTTTAAACGATTTATTGATAACTTTTTGGCATTATCGTTATTCAAAATTGAACTTCTTATCGTCTTTATTGTGTTTAAATTTTTTCCGATTTTTATCTGATCATGAAGTACGCAATATTGTCGACGAAACTCACTTTTGGTTGGGAAGGTACGTCCGATACATCCTTAAATAAGAGAATATAAATATTTTATGGTCGCTGAAACTATAATTAAAATAATTTTTTCTGAAAGTATACATTTATGATTGTATCTTTTTTCACTATATTTTTCTCTCTGTGTGGTGTTATATCCACCACCGTACTCAATTCATCCAAAAACTTTGTTAATATAAAAAAAAAACACTATTGACTACTAAACGTTCCAATTACGCTACCAATCGACCATTAAACGATTAGTTATTGAAAAAAAAAATCAAAGATCAATGTTGTCCTGCTGACATCCCATAGGTATTTGGTGACTGTGTCATTTGAGGATCTTACGAATACCTACCATGATCTTATTTTCGCCCCCAAAGTTCTCGCCTTGACAGACCGTTGAAAAGAGCGATTCCGCCTTGCCGTGTTCCTCGTCGGACACAGAGCCCTTTACCCTTATCGACTATCGCTCTCAACCGTTGCCCTCTCAAGGTAATGATAATGGGCAAGCAGATACAACTAACAATGTGATTTATCGTTGATTCGAATGCCTGCAAAATATTATACCGTAGGACGAGCTGACATACTTCATTCTTTCGACAAATTAATTTAGTGTCATCAAAAATTGCATAATTCTAAGCAACAAACGTATATTAAAATTTTATTTTGTTTTTACTTCTTGATTATACGCGTCCTCAGGAATACTGCACTTTCGTTACGTTACAATTATCCTCGTGAATTAATTGATCGATCGGTCAATTAATTATGATTAAATTAATTATAAAGTTACGTTGAGCTTAGCTCATCTAACAGTTGCACACGCACGCAGTACAAAACTCGAATCTCAACGAAGGAAAAAAATATAATTTTTGTGTACGACAAAAAGAAAAAAAAAAACATTAGGACAATCCCATGAGGGTAATCAAGCCATCGGTATATTATAGTCGAGTGAGTCCGAGCGTTAATTAATTACGGTGATTAATTGTTGAAAAATTACCATATTGGCGGAATTCACAGAGAATTATTGAACGAACGATGTGAGCTAAGCATAAAATTTTATAATCAAACGAACGATTAATTTTCGAGTAAACTTGATGACGATGATGATGATGTCAGTCAACTCATTCGCAAATAATTCTTTGTTCAGTTTAGAGGACACGAAAAAAAAAAAAAAAACACTCATCAATTTTACCATCTCAGCAGTGAATATAGGTGCCTCTGCTGTTTGCTCGAAAAAAAAGCATTTGGCAATGTATAATAGACTGGTATTTTTCATTGGAGCAATAAACGTGGTATCTCGTCATTAATCTCGATTGATTTCTCAAATTTCGTAAAAATCATGTTCCGCTAATCTTTCACTAAAGGAGTATGCATAGAGTGCTGCCCTGCTGGGTAATCTTGAAATCAATACTGTCACGAGTTGTTGACCTACTGACTAGGCTGCGTAAGGTTTGTACATGGGTCAGAATTCGGGTTTATCAATTTCCATTGTTTCTCGTCAACGTTCTACGTTGACGTTTATTCATAAAGTCACATGCGTATACACGTGTACAGATTTGGACGTTCCTGTTGCTCGAGGGTGTGAGCCTGTTTCCTCATGAGCCCGAGTGACCGATCTTTTTTTTTTTTGTAAAAAAAAAAAAACAAGGCCCAAAACCGTTTTTTTCCCTCGTTCTTTTCATCCCGACGTATCTCTCTCTCTCTCTCTCTCTCACTTTCTATACCTGAAGTGGACTTTTCGTGATCGTCTTATGCCCCCCATCGTTCCCCGTTGCCATTGTCCCTTCAGCTCGCTTTTTCAGACCAGAGGCTATCGAGGAATGAATAGAAAACCCATGACATTTCGTCGTCTAGGCTCGCTTTGCCCCAGCTCTTTGGCTCCCCCCTCCCCCTCTCCATCAACCCAAATCCATCCCAACCCCAAACCCCACCACATCAGCCTTTGCCCCACTTCGCGAGTAACCGATGTCTCGTATGCGCCGTACGGTGGCGCAGACTCCTATAGCTCGTTGCTGCGGTATCGTTCGAAACTATTCTCGGCGGGGGGATTCCCCTCACTACGCAAAACTCTAGGCTCACAATTTCCCCGACGGTATCCCCACCCTGTTCCATACTCCGTTGACTCGTGAAATTCTACCGTCACCACTCGTCTCCGTACTTGGCCGAGAAACGATCAGTGCGACTCGAACGTTCGTTGAACGATCATCGTTCGCGTTTACCGCGCTTTCGTTATCGGCTACATTATAGATAGATAGATAGATACATAGATATATGTATATATGTATATATGTACGTGTATATACATACATATGTATATGTATATATATATGTCTAGGTATACGTACATGCGTAAACATAAACGCGAGAGTTAAGACCGTCCGCGTCCCCGAACGTTCGGATTCTATTGTGGTCTCGTTGGACACGAACAAAAAGAAGAAAGATTCGTGTTCTTCGTTGTCGCGTTTAAAAACGGAATACCCCAATTGTGCATTTTGGGGAATAATTTCAACGGGGGCGAGTGTCGAGTGCCACGAATTTCTAAAGGAAACCACTGCCATTTTGGAATAACTCTGTGAGAGCGCTTGAGTGGACGTAAAAAAAAAAAAAAAAAAAGAAAAAACGAAAACAAAGCGTCAACAAGGTCGAAATTAGTGCGCGGGAAATCGCGAGTGAGTCGAAGAGACAAAGAAAAGTGGACGGTCGAGGGGGGGAAGCAGGGATGAGCGCCCCAAGCGGTTGAATTATGACCGAAAGATCGCTCGTGTGATTATAATATATAACTTACACACATGTACGTGATCGAGTGTCTCGCGTTTCTCGCGTCGACGTGTTACCGCGCTTTTTCGCCCGGATTACGATAAAGAAAAGCGCGAAGCGCTAAGATCGCGAGAGAGACGCGAGAAAAGAAAGGAAGAAAGACAGAAAAAAATGGCCGCGAAATGTGTGCCAAGGGCGAGGATAACGCTGTTGAATATCGTCGTTTGTTCGTTTTTATGCTGGACGACAATGACGATACGATTGTCTCGGGCATCGTGTCATTGGTCGTCCGACGGTAACGACACGCGTTCCGCGGTATGCTCCCTGAGGACTCTCGATCCATCGGCCCTCGCTGCCCTATTTCCATCCCTCGATGGGGCGTACAAGCTTTCCCTCGGTTGCAGCAGCGTTCATCACTTCGAGAGCGTTATATCGGGCGAGAGCTGGCATCGTCTGAGCGGTCTTCACGAATTGAACATCGACGGTTGCAAGATACTGCGCATACCCGAGGCAGCCTTTCAGCCTCTCGGTGAATTAAAGAGACTGAATTTACGTACCGGGAATGCCGATTGGAACGTCGGGCGTATACTCGAGCTCGACAATGAGGCGCTAGCCGGTCTACGGGAATTACAGACACTCGAGATCTGCGGCAGTAATCTCAAGAGCCTACCGAAAAACGTACTTTGCGGCTTGAACAATCTTCAGATGTTGAATCTAACGGACAATCGTTTGGAGGCCATTGAGGAAGTTGGCCTCGTCGATACGCGAGCCAATCGTGCCGATTGTCATGCCGATATACGTATACTCGACTTGTCGCGAAACGAGATAAAATCATTGCCCGAAGACAGTCCGCTATCGGGCTTACGGCAATTACAAGAATTGTATATGCAGCACAATGCGATAAGCTCGATCGCCAGTGATGCCCTCACCGGCTTAACGAGTCTGCGTCTGATAAACGTCAGTTACAACAGTCTCGTTTCATTGCCCGAGGCAATGTTCGCGAGTACCCGCGATCTACGCGAGATACATCTTCAACGCAATGAACTGAAGATATTGCCAAGGGGAACATTCACCCGTCTCGAGCAATTGCTGATATTGAATCTCGGTGGCAATCGTTTGGACAGCGATAACGTCGACGAAACGACATTCCTCGGTCTCATAAGGCTCATCGTTCTCGATCTATCGTACAACGGTCTATCGCGCATCGACGCAAAAATGTTCAAAGATCTCTTCTTCCTTCAGATTCTCGATCTTCGCAACAACACGATAAGCCACATCGAGAGCAATTCATTCATGCCGCTGTACAATCTTCATACCCTCGAGTTGTCGGAGAATCGCTTGCACAAAGTCGGCGCGCAGTTGTTCAACGGTCTCTACGTACTGAATCGTCTTACCCTTTCGGGCAATGCCATTGTCACGATCGATCAGCAGGCATTTAAAAATTGTTCGGACCTCAAGGAGCTCGATCTCAGTGGCAATGAGCTAACGAGCGTGCCCGATTCATTGCGCGATCTTACGTTTCTCAAGACCCTCGATCTCGGCGAGAACAAAATAACGGATTTTCACAATGGCTCGTTTCGTAATTTGAATCAGCTCACGGGTTTGCGTCTAATTGGCAATGAGATTGGCAATTTGTCGCGCGGTATGCTCTGGGATTTGCCGAATTTGCAAATATTGAATCTCGCCCGTAACAAAGTACAGCAGGTCGAGAGAGACGCATTCGAGAGAAACATTCGCCTCGAGGCAATAAGACTCGATGGAAATTTTTTGTCCGACATAAATGGCATATTCACGAGTATAGCGAGTCTCCTGCTGTTAAATCTATCGGAGAATCATATCGAATGGTTCGATTATGCATTCATACCGAGTAATCTAAAGTGGCTCGATATACACGGAAATTTCATTCAGAGCCTCGAAAATTATTACAAAATACGTGATCTTCGTGTGAGAACGCTTGACGCGAGTCACAATCGTATAACGGAATTATCACCATTATCCGTGCCAGATAGCGTCGAACTTTTGTTCATAAACAATAATTATATAAATACGGTTAAACCGAATACATTTACCGGCAAGATAAATTTAACACGGGTCGATATGTACGCGAATATGATCGAGACAATGGAATTAACGTCGTTGCGTCTTACACCGGTGCCGGAGGGAAAATTTTTGCCAGAATTTTATATCGGTGGCAATCCGTTCAATTGCAATTGTTCTATGGATTGGTTGCCGGTTATAAACAACATGAGCGCATTGAGACAGCATCCACGTGTCATGGATCTCGATAATGCGATGTGCCGTGTCTCGGGTCCTCGTGGCACGGCAATAGTATCTGCCTCGATAGCCCGTCCCGAGCAATTTTTATGCCGCTACGAGGCGCACTGCTTTGCCCTGTGTCATTGCTGCGATTTCGACGCATGCGACTGCGAAATGACCTGCCCGTCCGACTGCAAGTGTTATCACGATCAAACATGGAACACAAACGTCGTGGATTGTTCGGGTCTTGGCTCGCAGGATATACCGCGTAGAATACCGATGGACGCGACCGAGGTTTATCTCGATGGCAATGATTTTCGTGAATTGCAAAATCACGTTTTCATCGGACGCAAGAACATGCGTGTACTCTATGTAAATGCCAGTGGCATCGAATCAATACAGAATCGTACGTTCAACGGTCTCAATAATCTTCAAGCTCTTCATCTCGAGGACAACAAAATTGCGGAATTGAAGGGTTTCGAGTTCGAGCATCTTTATCATTTGCGTGAGCTTTATCTGCAGAACAATGTGATTGGTTACATTGGAAATTTGACGCTGCTGCCTCTGCGCTCGCTCGAAGTCTTGAAATTAAGCGGCAATCGACTCATAACATTTCCCGTCTGGCAGGTAGCCCTGAATACTCGCTTGATCGAGGTGTCCCTCGGTGAAAATCCCTGGTCATGTCGTTGCAAATTTCTACAAGAATTGTCATCATGGATAACCGACAATGCGCATCGCGTCGTCGACTCGTCGGACGTATGGTGTTACAACAATGAGGCAAGACCGGCTTATCGTCGTCGTTTGAACGTCAATGAGACAGCATGCTCGGATTATTATGCCCAGGGGGGTGTAATCGAGAGTATAATGGTGTCGGATTATCTGCCTATGGTGGCCGCTACGCTCTCCGCCGTTCTACTGCTCCTCGTTATCGCCGTATTGGCATTTATATTTCGCGAGCCCGTTCGTACATGGGCATACACCCGTTATGGGGTACGATTTTGGGCAAAATCAACGACCAACGACGACAAGGAGCGTCTTTACGACGGTTACGTCTGTTACAGCCCGAAAGACGAGGATTTCGTGTTGCACTCGTTGATCGTCGAGCTCGAGCATGGTCCAAGCGGACTCAGGCTTTGCCTGCATCATCGGGATTTGCCGTGTCTACGGGCAGCCGCCCCCGTTGTTCTCGAAGCTGCCGAAGCCTCGAAACGCGTTGTTCTCGTGCTCACGCGTAATTTCTTACAAACGGAATGGTCGAGATTCGAATTTCGTGCTGCTGTACACGAGGCAATGAGAAGCCGTACGGGACAGCTGGTGGTTGTTCAGGCAGGTACGGTTGGACCAGAGGCCGAGGCCGATCCTGAATTGAGGCCTTATCTGAGGACCGCGACGACCCTGCGATGGGGTGAAAAACGTTTTTGGGAGAGGCTGAGATTCGCGATGCCACCGGGCGATGCGCTCAGACGAAAATCATCGTCTTTGTATCGACGTAACGTTAATACTTATACGCTCGAGGGACGACCGGAAAAGGGTACATCGACACTGCGGGTACACGGACACATACAGGGTCATCACAATCATCATCACAATCATCATCACAATAATCATCATCATCATCACAATCACTCGTTGTTCAAGGATAATCCGGAATTGTTGCAAGCACCACCGGCTTACACGAGTACGGCAACGACGATTGGACAGGGAAACGCAAGCAGGAACAATGAGACGTTGGCCGGTAGGGATACACCGGTTAGCTGTTCATCAGCGGCAAGTCCAAGTCCAAGATTAACGATGAATCGTGGCTATCAGGAGGGACCTATGGACGCCGTTAACGAGAGCAGAAGACCACTGTCCGAGCACATATACTCTTCCATTGATTCGGATTATTCGACGCTTGAGAGAATCGCCTGGAGGCAACAGCAGCCATCGCAACCCGGGCAGGCTTATCTCGTTTGAGTTACTTCGACTCTCCGTGTCTCTACGAAATTATACTCCTCGCGGTGGCTCAGATTTCTTCCTTTGGCTTTTTGCAACAACGAAACTAGGATTTCTTCACATTCCGGCCTCCCCCTTTCCTCCCTCGCCCTCCATGTTTTTCGTGAAACTTTGCAGTTCGAGAAAGCGAACATGATATTTTTTTTTTGTTTTGGTTCTTCGTCGTATTGCGCTGGATAAAATTTGGAAAAAAATTAAGAAGAAGAAGAAATTGTATGCGTAGCCTGTGGTGTACGTGTTTGTGCATTTTTCGTCCGAATTTCTTCGTCTTCGGAACTCTTCGTGTGCCTCGCCCACAAGAAACTACGTAAAAAAGAAAAAAAAAAAAAAAAATTTCGCGAAGTCCCAAAATACCGGCCTCCCCCGTGACATGCGCTAATTTTGGGATCTCCCGAGGGCAATCTCTACCCTAAAGCTTAAAGGAAGATAACAAGAGAAAAAAATAACGAAAAATGGTGTCTGTTATAAATAGTTTTGTTGGAGCGTCGGTTACGAGCGTATACGAGAATACAAAGAGAAAAAGGGTTTTCTTTCTTTTTCCGTGTTTTGTTTTTTTGTTTTTTTTTTTTCATTCTCGGTTTTCTTCGGGGCTTTCGTCGAGAAAAGTCAGAATTGTCTCTCGTTCATTCGCGAAAGTGTGCAACGATGTTTTGGACGAAAAAAAAGAAAACAAAAAAAAATAATAATGCTCGGAGAAAAGAAGAAACAAAAAAGAGAAAATTTTCATCAAATTCATCTTTTCCTCGATGTATATTTTTTTTTTTTTTCTAACGCGACAAATGAAGGACTTTTTTTTTTTAATTTTGTCTCACCGATTAACGTCACGCCGAGTCTAGTCAAATGGGAGGAAAATGTATATTGTATGCTTTGCTTCGTGACGTCGAAAGTGAGGTTGAGAATGAAGAGGAAAAGGTAAAAAAAAAAAAAAAACAATAAATTACGTAAATTGTTTAATTACGTCGAGATATTGCGAAATATATATGGAGGGTGAGGAACAAAAGAGAGAAAACTGGAACAACGGTGCTAGAGAGAGTGAGTTCGGTGTGGCTTGTCGTGGTTGTTTCGTCGATTATTGAATTTTGGTAATCTTTTTTTTCCCCCTCGAAAATCGTTCTCTCTTCCGGTGGGGAAGATTTTCTTTTTTCTCGAATATAATTTTTTTGGAGTACGAAATGAGAAGGTCGATCGTGCGAATTTCACTGGTGAAAGAGAGAAATTTTCTTTTCATTTTTTTATTTTTTTTTGTTTTTATACGATTTTTCGTAAACGAAAAAAAAAGTATTGACCGATCGATGTTGTTGTTTCGTGTATACGAATCGCCTATGAATTATTATTTTGGAATTGCAATTCGGGCCTCATACTTCGTGAAATGGCCTCTGAATCTTCGATCATGCAAAATTTTTTCCTTGTTTTTTTTGTTCAATCTTTTTGACGAGGAAAAATATAAAGGGGGAATTAAAGAAAACAAATATATATATATATATATATACAGATATATTTTACCCTCGTAAATTTGTTAACTACCGATGGCCTACTATCTCGCCAGTGACTAATAGCTTAATACGGTTTACTTAAGTTTGCGCTTGTGAAAATTTTTCGATCGGGGTTTCGAGAAAACGAGAGAAAAAAAAATTGAATGAAAAAATTAATTACGATTTTCCCTGTTTAATCGTGCCTGTAAATACTCTTTCTTTATAATAAACATATATATATATATATATATATATATATATAAATGTATATATATATATATATGTAACGAGCTGTGTATAAATCGAAATATAATTATTGTTTATTTACGAGGGAGAGAGAGAGAGAGAGAGAGAAAAGTGCAACGTTCCGAAATGCAGTGCTGAGAGACTCAATTTAGGTAGGCAATTTTTTGTAATTTTATATGACTGACGAAAAGAAAAAAAAAAAAAAAAAAAAAATTCGAAAGAACGCAAAGAAAACGCGCAAAAGTCGTGCCGTGTATGATATGTAAATATGTAACTATAATTCCGCCTCGTGTAAGATATAATCGCCGTGAAACAAGCAAAAAAATACGAATAATTCAAACAAAGAAAAATTTAATAAAATAATTAACGAATAAAAATCTTTCGAAAACTCGACGCGAAAGAGTAACTTATAAAAACAAATGGAAAAAAAAAGAAAAAAAAAACAATTAATTGCGCATTATCACGCGTATCGACACACGTATACCCGAAACCCACTGTACATTTGCTAATATACTTCGATAATTTAAATCTTGTGAATAAATTTACGACATACCGTTATCGTTTCAATTCGAAATCTTCGCACGTCTCTCGTTATTTCATTCATCACGTACCATAATCCTTCAAACCAAAAATCCTAGATCTTGAAAAAAAAAAAACCCAAAAACAAAGATTAACAAATAACAACTAACAAATTACAACGAAGTTACTGAATATTATCCAAGAGATCAGCGACTCGATCGTTAAATTTTCACGTGAAAATTTTGGCATTTGTGAGCCAGCCAAGTTAGGATAAATTCACTTTGTGAATTGGACACTTTAATGACGTTCAGCACTGACATTTCCAACCAAGAATAAAATTCATTGTGAATTGTGGTGAATCCCAATGAGCGAGAAATTAAGAAAAATAAATTTAAAATAATCACCGAACCTCGAGAAACCAAGGATATTGAGTTTCAACGATGACAGGGCTAAACAGTTATTAATAAAAAATAAAAAAATAAAATGTTCAGTTAATATTCCGGAAAATTAATGGGAATATCGAGAAAAAAAAGATAAAATTTTTAGAATTTTTTTTTCCAGCCTCGTTCAAACCGATTCACGAATTGAATCATATTTTTCAATTTTGCACTTTATCGACGAAAAAAGAAATGCTGAAAATTTTAGTAAAATATAACTTCTATCCTCGTAATTCAGTCCGATGCATCGAAAAAGCGTTTGATTTCAAAAGAAAACAATTTGTTTTTTCTCCTTCAGAGGGTCGACAATATCGTTCACGCTTAAAGTCCCATGTATTCTCGAGATTCTTCGGATTGGCATGAAATAATAATTTTTTTTTTTCAGAGAACACATCGATTGGGTTAAAAATAAAAAAATGAGAGCCCGTTCTCGAGTACTTTTTCCGGAGTCTGTACACGCGAATCAATAAAAATTATTCCAAGAATAGTTCAGCCCTCTGGAGCAAAAAAAAAAGTTCTTACCTCATTTCAGTTATCCTCTCGTAGGTTGAGGATGTATTGGACGTACCTTCCCAACCAAAAGTGACTTTCGTCGACAGTATCGCATACTTTATAATAAGATAAAATTCGAAAAAAATTCAATCACAATAAAGACGATAAGAAGATTAATTTTGAATAATAATGATGCCAAAAAGTTATCAATAAACTGTTTAAAAAAAATATTGTTTAACAAATTTTTAGGGAAAGATTTTTTTGACACGTTAAATGAATTCGTTGATTTTCATGACCACACATGAATTTTGGATATATTTTCGTAAAAACGTTGTATATTAAATACATTTAAGAATTTTCCAGGACATTGCACGAATAGTTTCGTAAATACAACCTTTACAAATTTCCGAAAACCGAAATTTCAAAATGATAAGAAAATTAAAAAAAAAATGCATGTGTAGTCAGAAAAATCAACGAATTCATTTCAGATGACAAAAAAAAACATTCCCTAAAAATTTTTTAAGCAATGTTTTGTTTAAAAAAATTATTGATAACTTTTAGGCATTATTATTATTAAAAAGTAATCTTCTTATCGTCTTTATTGTGGTTGAATTTTTTCCGATTTTTATCTTATCATGAAGTATGCAATATTGTCGACGAAAGTCACTTTTGGTTGGGAAGGCACGTCCGACACATCATTAATAAAAAAAAAAAAAACAAAGCCCATATTTCGCGTAGCGTAATAATTTTAAGATGAGTAAACTTTTTGATAAAAAAAAAAGGATAGGTAAAAAAGAGTTGACTCCTCTTTCCTCGTTTCTTCTTTTCTCTAATCTGCAAAAAAAAAAAAAAATGGTGGCTGCAAAAACTTGCCCTGCCAAAAATCGTTTCGTTTTCAATGAAATATCTCATACAGGCGTATCGTTATTCGTTCCCAAGTTTTTTGTTGGCATGGATATATTGAATCTTTAAGATGAATAACCGAGCAAGAACAACTCTTCTTTTATGGAGTACGAGATTCATGTCAGGCACTTGATAGATCATTCATCGCAAAGAGTATTGTAATACGAAATGCAAGATCCGAGGGAAACGTTTGGTATATTCTCGGGTATAAATCGTATAAACATAGAAAATCCGTTTAACCCAGGAAAAGAGGATGTGTCGGTGAAAGAAATATATGTATATGGTGTCAGAAAAGGAAGTGTATCGATCGCGAAGTAGTCGATGCTGATGAACGGTCCAATGTGCACCTTCATTATTAAAGTACTTTGCCCGCTTTGCCGGTATAAACCCGCAACCGGATTTTCCACTGATTTTACTTGATCCCGCGTCTCCTTTCTTCATTAAGAAATAATGGTGCTTGGGATTTTTCTTTTTTTTTTTTTTTTTCAATTTCATTTCCATTAATTGGCGAAGAAAAATGATAAGCAGACATCTTTCAAGTTACTCGAAATATATTTATTTACTTTTTAATAACAATATTTGTTAATTAATTAATTAATTTTTCATTCAAATAGTATTTTCCAATGATTTTTTCAACGAGTCGTCAGAAAAATGTCACTCTTGTTATTTATACCATTATTAATGAAGACGAGTAACCTGTAACTATAGGAGGCTCTCCACGTGATTAAAAGGAAGCGAAGTCAAAATCGCTGACCCTCCTGAACATCAACTTTTCCCCTCCACGTGGAATACTCCATATATATGTATATATATATATATATATATATATATATATATATATATATATATGTGTGTGTGAAATATCATCTGCCAATGCCCGGATATTGCTTAGATAAATTTTTTTACAACGCAAACATATTCGAAGAGGATTCTTGTGGTAGTAAAATATTTTCGGTGGATGAGTAGACAATCGTCTCGATCCCTCGTGCAGCCTCTCATCGTTTGTTCTCGCGTTACCCATATACGCATTCAATATTATTTTTTGCCATGGCACTCCAGATTTCATCCGACTCCACTTGAATCCTCGTACAGATTCATTCATCTCATATAAATCCATGCACGAAAATCAACATTTTCGTTCTCTCATAGGTCCTACCAAAAAATAGAGTTTAATTTATTTTCGATTTTTTTTCCCCCAATTTATTCGTTGCCAGATATTTGAAAAAATGATTTTGTAAAAAGAAGATTAATCCAGCGTTGTGACTAGTGGATTTTATGAAAGCAAAAAAAAAATTGTTAAAGAGTACAGTATAGAGATTAGTCATGGAAATTAATAATATCTTGGTAAAATTATTGTTCTGTTGGAAAAAACATTGTTTAATTATTTTCGTACTCCGGTTCACCATTCACTTCCTGTATTGTAGGAATTTCATACAAACTGGAACATCTAAAAATTATTTCAGACTTTTTTTAAACCCACACGTCATCCCGAGCCGAGGTTTTTTCGTTTTATTTATTTTTATTTCTTCGATTTACTGTAAATTGAAAGTTGTAAATAAATAAATAATTAAAATTGTTTCAAGTCCGAATTAATTTTCAACGCTTGAAGCAATTAAACAAAAAAAGAAACATACGAACCTTTTTGTGAGACCTCGCGATAGATATCGCGATAGATATAGCATTCAACATGGAATGCCCCACATATGGTCGATGAGAAAATATTTTTGCCCGTGACGATTTGGGGGATATCTTTTGGGGAGCGCGGTGTGAAAACACATGGCGCAGTGTTCTCGCTCGTGCTATGGATATAAATACCCACGGTGACGTTAATATCGTTACTTTCACAGCTCTTCTGTGTATTGGCTCACGCGGATGAACACTTGTGTCGTAAAAAATAAATAAAAAAAAATAGCGACATGCCAGAGGTGGGACTCGGCGAGGTGGTGAGCGGGGAAGGGAAAAGGAGTAGTCAGCACGTATGGTGACGAGCGCATAAACAAAAATCACACAACAACCTTCATCAGTGGCAAGAGTCTCTTCTGTCTTTGTCTTTACTTTTTCGTTTTTTTTTTTCAATTTTCTAACCATTGAGGCATGGAAGAAAATTGTCAATTTTAATTGTTTTAAAAATCCTCATGTCCATCGTAATTGATTGAAATTCGTTGAAGCTCGAACGAATAAAGTACGTAAACCTGTGAAATATGTAAGGGCGAAGATCGTCGCGCAGATCTAATGCGCAATGCGGCGTCACGTGAGACGCGCGAGGCACCAATCAACGCGAGTCGAGCTCTCTCCCACTTCTCGCGCCCGAGCGAATGAGATCGTCTCGGCGTCTCCACCGTTCGCGCAGACAACATATGAGCCTCGCGTGCTCGATTAAGCTGCGAGAGGTTCCACTGTACTATACGATTGAAATGAAATTTCACGACAAAGCGCGAAAAACTGACCGGTTTGATGGTGATAATGATAAGGATAATTAGGAACGATATTTTTCCGTACTCTCTGCAAAACAATCGTGCTTCAATTATACGAATTAAATTTTTTCTACGACGCTTTTATAATTTCGTCCGGCAGAGCCGAGGGTCCTCGTTGATATCGCGAGAGCGATGATTGTACAATTCATTTATATTACTTTTTTCGTTCTTAATAAATCATTACGAGTTAATTTGCAGACTCGTTTTTTCCTCTCACTCTGTCTCTCGCGTTTTTTTTTCCACTCACTACCGGAATGAATTATCAAATGGGAGAAAGATCGAAGAATTTCTGGCTAATATAATCATTACGCTTTATATATATATATATGAACATATTTCGCGGAGAAATTCCGTGGGCACTGGCAATTCAAGTCGCGACTCAATTACATTCTCGACGTCGATTTTTCCGTGCCCCGTCGGGACCATCGGGTGAATTAATTAATAGCAGCGAAGTAGATGAAAGAAAACGAGATATAGCTGGGGGAAAAAAAAATGTATTTGAAACGAAAGAGAGAAAAAAAAAGACGAATTTCCTGACTATCGCGTGATAAAATAATGCTCGAATCGTGAGAGCCGAAAGATTTTTCTCGCCTGATTAACTAATATGTCTACGGTACAGTTTTTTTTTTTTTTTTTTTTTTTTTTTTAATTCAGACGGCGCACGACGCTTACACATTTTTCATTATAGCTACGCAGGGGCATAGAAATTATGTATATATGCGTACGTGTATATGTGAAGCATTTCAGGAGAGATTGACAGGTCAATGACGCTGATAATTTTTTTCTTTTGGTACTTTCGAAAATTGGAAAAATACCAGAAATATTAAAAGATTACGCTTGTCCAAATATTTCGCATGTCTTCGTGGTTTTATTAAATAAAAAAATAATAAAGATTAAAAAAAAGAGTAGCAGTGGGCATTAGTCCATTGAACTCCGTGAAAATATGCTTCCCAATGGAAAAATTATTACGAAAAGTATCGACAGCTTTTAATAATTATTTTTTGAATAATTTGTAGCTATTGACATCATTGATTTTTTATCTGCAATAATAAAAGAAAAAAAGTGGCACGAATATATCGAGAGAAAAGCAACAGCAGAGGATGAATTAATTTGTATTTTTTTTTTGCAAAAAAAAGGCCATCTATGTGGGTGGTTGTAAAAATGTTGATTTCTTTTTTAATTCCAACCAAGAATTTAAGGTCGGGTAGTTGCGACACTCGAGTTGAGTTAAAAAAAAAATAAAGTATTGACATAAAAAAATAATCATTTGAATTTATTTACTTTCGGGAAAATAAAGTTTTTCGCGTTGTAACGTTAAAAGGGACATCGGTCAAGTACGATTTTTCCATTTTTCACATATATCGACTGTCAATTTGATGAAAAAAACCTCAAGTCATTGGATGAATGACAGAAGAAGTAATGCCTGAATCCCATATCGATTATCTCCATAAAGGACTGTGTTACATTCACCACTCTGATGTTGGCCGAAAACATAGAAAATAAAATTCAAGCCTCAAAGTTGAATTTTATCTGACAGTCGGACAATCTTGAAATTTCGGAAAAAATGTACAGTCGACCGCCAATAAATCGGTAAATATAAAATTAGCGCTAATTATATTTTTTTTTTCGTATCGATCTACAGTATGTGATGAGAAAAAACGAAAAAAAAAAATGAAACGTTTGAAAATTGTAAGGATTGGGATGAATTTTTTTAAATTTCATTTGGAAAGTCCGATATATTAAATTAAAAAAAAAAAAGCGTCACGAATAAAAGGCTGACATTCCATACCGCAGGCCGTTTTTTCATCTCGCGAATCAACGCATCTTGCTCTTATATGTATATACATGTATGTCGTACATACATACACGCGCGAGACGACTTATAGATATATCTCTCGCTCGCGGCTCCGTTAAACCGGTATAAGGGATGACAGGTGGACCACCTCTGTAACTCCATGAATTACATAAATAAAAGCTAGTTAACATCAGCCCGCGTTGCGTCGAGATAAAAATCTCTTCTCACGTATATCCGACGTAGTTGCTCGCGTGAATTTTCTCTCTCTCTCTCTCTCTCTCTCTCTCACTCTCTCTGATTCTCTCCTGTACTCTCCCGAGTTGAATTTTGTCTCCGTGGAGCTCCGACCACTAATTCACCACGTCGGTCCAGAAAGATGTATGTATAGTATATATTTCCGTTCTTAAAGTATATATATATATATATATATATATATATATATATATATATATATATATATATATATATATATATATAGGTGTGTGTGTGTGTGTGTTCGTATAGACGGGATTGTGGGCTCTTTGGTTGTTTCGGGGCCGCAGCATTGCTTGGCTGCTTCTCTTATACGTTCGACTAATCCGATAAGAGCAAGCACCTTTTCAGCATTTGGGGTAATGCGGACCACCCCAAATAGAAACTTCGCGCATTTGGACGAAAAATAATTATTTTCTTGGACATTAAGAAAAAAAAAGAACCCCCTACGATCATCACGAATTTTATGTCGGTGGAATAAAAGCAAAAAAAAGCGTGCAAATTGGAAAATTTCACGTTGCATTCTCATTACAAAATTATTTCTAATGAGGAGACGGTTTTCGTAGTTTCGCTAATGTGGAGATGGCTTTCGTAATTTTGGCTTCCTCACAGAGAAAGCTTTTTAATGAGGGAGCTATATATGCAAGTTTCCAATTTACACGATTGCTTTCTAAATTTGATTTTTTTTTTAATACGAATTTTAATGTCCTGTCTCCTGGCGCACTTGTGCGACATATTTTGCATTGATAATCTCAAATTTGCGACAGTCAGAGCGATTACCGATATTTTTCGACTATTTCAAAATTTCATGAAATTTGAATCACTTGAGTGATTTAATATCGAATATCCTTGTCCCATAGCATATTTATGAAAGAAAAGTTTTCATTCAATAAGCTCAAATTTACGGAAGTCAGAGCAATCACAGACATTGTTCGAAAATTTTAAAATTTTATGGAATCGTGACCTCTTAAGGGGTAACGTCACTCCATATAACGGCCGAAAAAAGGCCCAACTTTGACAATCTATTTTGAGAGTATGGAAAAAGAAATAGGATCTCTTTTCAGAGGGTTTATTTAACATATATTGAAGTATGAAAAAACATTTTTTTATCACCATTTTGATGCAAAATGGCGGCGCCAGAGCCGATCTTTGAAATCGCCTTTTTTTTAAACTCCTTCACGGGAGGATTTCTCGTAAAGTATAAGACCTGGAACAAATATCCAAAATTTTTTATAATCTACATATAATTGCCTATGGGACTACGTAGGGAGTTTTTTTTTTTAATCAAATTTTGTAGAAATAGTGAACTTTTGAAAAAATGAATCGATTTTTGGCCAAAAAATAAGCAGTAAACTGTTTATAAAAAAAAAAAAGTTTACATTGAATAAAAAAAAAAAAAAACGGCTACGTACTCCCATAGAGAATGTAATTGTGAAGCTACTGTCAAAATTTCAAATCGATCCATGCAACGGTGTTCGAGTAATCTGTCCTCCCAGTTTGAAAAAAGTGTTTTCGAGAAAAATGCATTTAAAGTTTTCATCGTGCTCAGCGCGCGCTCCGAGGCATTGTGGCGAAATCAAGAATTGAATGTTTAAAAATTTTTTTTTCACTATAGAACCAACCGGATATTGTTTCTATGACCCTAATATATGTTTTAAGTCCAAAACAAAAATCGAATTTCCCAAAATTCTAGAATAGTGTTACCCCTTAAGCGACATGCTTGTCCCCTAGCCTATTTAAATAAAAAGTTTTAGGCGAATATCCTTAAATTTACCAAAGTCAGTGTGATCACAGAAATTTTTGAAAGAAATTCAAAATAATTCAAAATCAGAAGTAAATTTTTTTGAAAACTTTGTCAAATAAGAGGAGTTTCCATGTTGTAGTAGTGTGTAAAGTTTCAGGATGGTAACTCCAGAAGTTCAAGAGATATTTCAATTTATATTTTTCGAAGGTCTGTCTAACACACACACACACACACACACACACACACATGCAGACATTTTTTCGAAATGTGTTTTCTCGATGTATTGGCACATTCTGAATACATTGGTATCAAAAACTGGCAATTTTTTTTTTCACAAAAACAAAGCTACCTCTATGAGGAACAATAATTAATATCAATCGACCTTAATTATTTTTGAAAAACATTAAAGTCAATCGGTATGCATTATTCTTTAAAATCATTAAAGTCAACCGATATAAATTATTTTTTAAAATCATTGAAATCAATCGATATTAATTATTATCTACAATCATTAGAATCAATCGATATTAATTTTTTTTTCTAATCATTAATATCGATTGATTGACGTGGAGAAATAATTTCGTAATGGCAATCACCTTTCCTCTCGTTGACCCCGAGGCTCAACATTTTTTCTAGCCTCGTACCTCGTATCATATCTCCGATCGTTTCCACACGAATAATGTACGATTCGATATATACGTGTCTTGCAATTTTTTTTTTTTAATCCATTATCAATTTTAGCCTTTGAATGAGAGACTTTTTTTTTTCTACGTCTGCTGTGTGTCGAGGCCTGAATCGAAACGAAATAAAAAATTGTATACCCATAGCATATGTATATTATATGTATAATATGCGTATAGTAGTTTTATAGTAGTTGTAGATTTGATCGAGATTCGAGAATCCCCGTGACTCGGCGTATTTCTTTCGCTATATATGGGCGTGATACACGAGGTTTAAAATGTCGGAGTTTCACAATTATCATCATTATTGCTATGAGTGTTATTAAGCTTATCACATTGCCAGACATATTGACGCAGTCCTCGACGATAGAATTCCAGCAACTTTTTATTTCTCTCTTTTTTTTTCTCCAATCTATTTCATTCCACCTTTCTTACGAAATTTTTTTTTGTCCATGCCTGTCTACACGGCATGAGAGGCGTTTTTTTTTTTTTTAAATGGAATCAAGAAGGTTCTGCTCGTATCTGGCCTCCGCGGTGCGAGACGCATGGCCCGGGGTTACGGGGCATACAGGGGGAACACGTAGCGCGTGCTCGCTCTCTCTTTGCCTATATGCATCGTTCCGTATAGATTGTCCATTATCGACAATACTTTATTCGATTATTCACAAACGGAGTAGTCAATCTATGCATTTTTTCTCTATTTTTTTTAAATGGATAAGCCTGATCTCTTTTGCAATTTTTAAACAGCCACCACTTTTTTAACTATCACCCGACATCAAATGATTCTTCACGTTATAACGGTTGATGCCATAAGGCCCTATGCATTTCGAGGGAATCTTTACGATTTTTAATCTCGGAAAGTAGGCAGTGAATCTTGTTGAAATTTTTCATGCATACGGAGAATACCTTTGCAAACATTCTGTCAAAATTTCAAGTCACTTTAACTTTTCTGATGTTCGAGCAGAACCTCCTTAAATAATTGCCATATGCTATACGATCCAGATAGAAATTCGTGAGGCTATGCTAATTTCTTCGGGGAATAAATGAGGACGTAACCTCGTCATGAGAAAGTTAATATCGGTACGTGAGTCGAAAAGTATATGACACCTCAGATTAATGCCCGAAACTATGACACCTCCATTTAAATTTAACCGGAGGTGTCATAGTTTTGGGCATTAATCTGAGGTGTCATATTTTTCGACTCACGTACCGATATGTGCAAGTTTCCAATTTTTTAAAATTATTACTATTATTATTAAAACTTGCGGCATATGTTTTCTTACAAAAAGTTCGATTTTCCATCAGTCATATAATATATATATATCTTTTATTTATTAAAAATACACTACTGAGTATAAAAAAATATATATATATTTTGAAGAACATTTTTCTTTTCATGGTGGATATCCTGCCAAAAGTACATTTTACTGAATTCATTAGCTTTTTTTTCCATTAGTAAATTATGAATAAAAAAAAAATAGTAAGAAATTCATTGCCATTCTTGAGTTTCGAAACTTTTAGTCCATAAATTACGTGTCTGGGTTGGCGTCGTTGGAACGACCAGCATGCAATTCAAAGTTTTCAATCGAAGCAAAATAAATGACACGCATATTTCTCATTATAATCGTATGAAATTTCCGATGCGCGACATTACGTGTATAGAACATGGAGGAAAGTTAGGTACAAGGTTCGTAGATCATCGAGGCATATGGAATTCTTAACTTTTCGGTGTATTCAACGACTTCAGTTTTCGTGGCACACGGATTCATAATATATAGAGCGGAGAATGGGAAGAATAAAATTTCGGTTGGTTGCGGGAAATTGTTCGTTTTTTCATCCAAGAGCAGAGTTAAAAGGAAGCTTTCCCTCGAAGCTGTAACTATGACTTATATAAAATTGTATTTTATATATATATATATGAGGCTGGAGGACTATATTCGCGTATATACGCACGCGGAGTCGTGATATTATTCAGTAGGATAGGATATTCATGCGGCCAAAATATGCAGCGCGAGTGAAGTATGAGGATGGAAAGGTTGGAAAACTCATATATGCTTCTAATGATACTTGACTTGGGTTTGAACTTAACGTTATGGCCACAACAGTTGCAGTGACGTTGCTTCAACCATTGACAGTTGCTCTCAGTAAAAAAAAAAAGTTTCAACTACCAGAATTGGCAGACTTTTCGGGTCAGTAAAAGTTTTCCGCGCATGCAACATCCAAGCGAAAATAATTCCTGAACGATCTGTGGTATCACTGGAAAGTACAAAAAAAAGAGTCTGAGATAGAAAAAAAAATCATGACTGTCTCGGCGTCAACTGTTTCGTAAGCTATAATTTCCGCGTCTTCTCCGATATCGTAGAATGTAGATTTTCTTCTTTCAAAAAAAAAAAAAAAAAAAACAACGATTATTATCGATAGGTAAAAAAAAAATATATACCTGCGTTAAAGTGACAGACGTTAATGATTTTCTTTAAAAAAAAAACAAATTATCAACCATGATGTATTTCCGTTACCTCGTGGAATCATTAAAAAAAAATTTTAATATTGAAATAAAAATGATTTAAAATGAAAATGAAATTATTATAATGCATTAATTAAAATTACACCACTATTTTTTGTTGTTGTTCCATCATTTTAAATTTTACATTGAAATTTTATTGAAATTTCACAATTTCGCTATTGCTGGATAAAACTCGTCATTTTTTTCGTACAGCTTGAAAAAAATAAAAAAATCTTTTCGTCGTACCGAGAATCATGAAATCATCGAGCAACGATCCGAGGTACACCACAATTTCTTCCGTCAGTAGAACAGAGCGTTAAAGAGGATGAATGATAATTAAGAATGTAGAAGAAGACGAGAGAATAAGATCGGGATATCTCGACAGCCCCAGTGAGAGCTTGAAGCTTATATTATGGGCCCGGAATAACGGATATCCGTGAAGTTTAATCCCACGGTTTACTTTACTTCCTCCGCGACTCACTCACTGAAACTTCTTGTATATATATATTATATATTATATCACGAGAGGTCCCACGAGTGCCACGCGTTTTCGTACAAATAAATATACGATTCAGCGTTATAATCTCCATTGGGAAATTATATGGCTCTCCCCAGTACGATTCAATAATTAAATTGACATTTTTTTTCGCTTATTTATAAAATAAATAATAATATACATATCAGAGCTGGGCAGTACTTCAAGTACCCGGTACTTGCGATGTACTGGAAGTACAGTACTTGAAGTACAAAGTTACTTAAAAAGTATTTCAAGTATTGTACTCGAATTTTCAAGTACTCGACCGGTACTTGAAGTATTTGTATTTAAATTTTCAAATACATCCCTGTACTCCAAGTACCTTCCTGTTCCTCAAGTTCCTTCCTGTACTTTAAGTACGTTTCGAGTACTTTAAGTACTTTTCGAGTATTTCAAGCACTTTTCGAGTGCTTCAAGTACTTTTCGAGTACTTCAAGTATTCGACGTGTACTTCAGGTACTCTGCAGGTACTTCAACTACCCGGCATGTACTTCAAGTATTTTTTCAATACTATAAGTATGAAGTATTTTTCAAGTACTAGGTATGAAGTACTTTTGAGTACGTTTTGCTAATGGTTGCGTGTATAACACCTTTGAATATATAATTAAGGAACGTTCTGCGCCATCTTTGATTAAGATTGTAAGTAATGACCGTTCAAAGGCTCAAATTACGGTAGTTACGCTGTCACCGCCATGCATGGCTCCGTTTTCAACAATCCGTGTATTATATTCTTTATTTTTCCTTTTTCAAACCTGAAATTAAAAAAATCTTAATTACAATCGTCAGTGCTATTTTTGAAAAATTATTTCTAATTCTTCGTTTAAATATTTCTGTTCCAATCTGCCTAACTTGTGAGTGAATTGCACCATGTGAAAATATGTTTTGATACAAAAAGTACTCGAATCAAAATCAAATGGATTTAAAGAGTACGTAAGAAATCAAATATAAATAATAGAACTTAAAGCTTGATACCTCAAGTACTTTAAATATTTAGTATTTCAAGTACTGAGTACTTGAAGTATACCTGGCACTTCAAGTATTTACGGTACTTGGTACTTGACATACACGAGTACTTCAAGTACTTACAGTACTTTATGCTTTGTACTTGAAGTACTTTCAGGTACTTCGCCCAGCTCTGATACGTGTGCATGATGATTTTTGAAACGAATCGCAGTTGAAGCGCGATAAAATTAAGCGGTATTGGTCCAAGTCAGCAGTGCATGGGATGGGTGAGCGATTAGTCACGGGCTTGCATCCAAACGTTTTCCTGAATTTACGATGGTAAGGCAACCAAAACTTCAGAAAATATAGCCACACGTACAGGCCAGGTTTTCAGTACTTTCCCTGTGCCCACGAGCAAATGTGATACAGTATAGTGCATTAGGAGAGAGTGTCTGCAGATAATACTCTATTGGCAAGGGAAAAGGGACACAATAAATAATAATAATGAAATGTCTATGTGTGATCATTTATACATATATTATATATACGCAGCTTTGATTTTCTTTTTCTTGACCATGGGTCGTTTTGTGTACAATACACGACTAACGATTTTGTTCGAAAAAAAAAAGTTACAAGTTTGATCTTTCGTCGAAGCGTTCAGAATCGTTCGAACGGTCGCGGGAAAGTGCCGAGGGTTTTCGTGAAGCGAAATTCGTCACACACGAAAGAATCGAGTGGCAAATGCCGGTCGCTCTCGGGTAACATCGAGAAAAAGGCAGTTTAAAGACGAAGATATATGTTACATGGGTCATAATCCACAAACGACCCTTGATTCGATTCGGGCGCGTGTGTACGATTTCCAATAGTCACCATGGAGTATCTATACATCGCTTTTGTATATATGCAGAATGCCCAGAGCTTTAATATGGCAGAGCGAGTGCATCGCGTCGCCCGTTGCATCCCAGAGTCAGGATTTCCCGGTTCACGTATATGCATGGGCTCCGATGCAGAATCCGACAAAGGAACTGGTATAACAGATCGAAAGTTCGCGCCACTTATCGTTCGAAAAGTTCTCCCTCTGACTTGTGGATTCGTCGAAAATTGAGTGCGGGAAAAAAAAAAAGTTTATTTTTTTTCGTTCTTTTTTTTCATTCCACTTCCCCCCGGTCACACAATTTGTTGCCAATCGTTTCATCGATCACTCGTACAATTCTACGATTATTACGTCTCTTTTCCTTCGTTCTTCATTCCCATTTTTATTCCTTGTGACCCCCCTCCCCTCCCCGAATTTTTATTCGCAGCGATTCTCTTAAAATGCATCATTCGTATGACATTTTTGTGCGCGGGCACGGGGAAAGTGGCTAAAATTCGGCTGATACCAGCGACTAATTTTTCCCACTTGTATTTACAACTATTTGGAATGTTTTTTTTCCCTTTTTTTGCAATTTTCAACGACATAAAAAAAATGAGGGGGGGGGGGGGGGGAAGGGGTGATGCAATGGATGTGAAATTTCTCGTATGTGCATAATACATAAAATATAACTGCGATTGAAAAAAAAATTTGTGTACACATTATATACGTTATATTCGACGTCATGCGTCTCTTCATTATCCCCCTTCGCGCTTTATTCCGTTCTCCTAAAATTCGTCACGCGACGCGACACCAGCTGCCTCGCTCGCTCGTCGCCATCGAAATTTTTTTTAATAAGCATAAAATCGGAGCAGCTGCCGCTCGTATTCGGATAGCGAAAAACGAGAGAAAAATACAACATCGCGGCCTTCTTCTTATCATCTCGGATCGTTCTCGCGTGGAATAACAATTGATATCACCCCCAGGCATAGCAAGAGAACTTTCCCGCTATACCGCGCCCTTCTCTCTCTCTCTCTCTCTCTCTCTCTCTCTCTCTCTCTTTTGAGCTATGCGGATATAATAACCACCCACCCAGAGGTGAATTCACTCGTTCTCTCTCTCTCAATCCCTCTTCGTGCAGTCGATCGATATTACCCGAAACCGGAATTTCAAGACGAATACATTTTCTAACCGACAAATTTTCGCCCGCGAGAGGCGTTAATTTATTGAAAAAAATTCTTATAATTGCTATAAATAAGCGACAAATTTTTTTGCCTCCTCATAAAGGAAGCTTTTTCTTCGTGCCACGAAATTAATATATTCATTATCATTGATCATTCATTTATGATAATGAATTACCGCTAAAATAAATTAATATTGCATCGTACGTTCAATCGATGAAATTTTTTTTTTCTAAAATAAAAAATTAAAAAAAAAATGTATATGGACCGCAAAGACTTGCTCGCAACGACTTCCAGTACACGTGACGATCCTTTTGTTTTCATTTATTTTTTTCAGTCACGTTGTTCGTTCTTTTCCAGTTATTTCGCTTTAGCATGGAAATTTAATTATCTCCTATAAATCACTTGATCCATCTTGATTTTAATATTGCATAAAAATTCATTACTGTCAGCGAGGCTGGGATAAAAAGGTTGGAAAAGTTCAATTGAAAAAATAAAATAATAAAAAATGTAAACAAATTTGTGAACATTCAGGACGCTTAAAACGACTAGGGGAAGAAAAAAATTCAAAAATTGCCCGTGGCTGAGTTGGGGGTTCAATTCTACAATATAAACATTATGTATATTTCAATCCCCTCCACCCAATGGTATACATATACGTATCTTTCATTTCACGGTGGTACACACATCGTATATGTACATAAATTTATGTACCTGTATACACTTGTTATGTTTGCATATCATGTACGGATGAAAAATCAGTTGAAAAGTTAACGGCACAACTCGGTAGACAAACAGCCCCCTCCCCCCCCCCCTGTTATATACACCGAGGTATATGGTTATATGGGCATATAACATGAATGAAGGTATATATATATATATATATATATGCACGAGATACTTGACGCTTCACACTCGTTATTCGATGTAGATAATCGATTAACTACGAAATCACTGATCTGAAAAAAAAAAAATTCATCTCCCCCTTCCGTGTTTGTTCAAGATGAGAGGACCATTGGGGTGATTGTATACCAAGGATTTTCCTCGTGATAATGATGCACGAGGTACAGAGAGAAGAGAGAGAGAGAGAGAGAGAGAGAGAGAGAGAGAGGGGGATGAAATACAATTTTTTCTGTATGGGTAAAATATTTTTCTATCCATCAGGGTAACGCATATATGAAATATATCGAAAAATATATATTTTCATATGTCAATTTGAATATATTTTAAATATATTTTTCATATATTTTAAATATATTTTTCATATATTTTAAATATATTTTTCATATATTTTAAATATATTTTTCATATATTTTAAAAAATTACCTGGTTATATATGCAAAAATATATTGACAAATATATTCAAGATACTTTTTTCATCGATCAAAAGTATATTGTTTATATATATTTTTTTTAATGTACATGTAGAATTATATTGACGGATGCGTTCAAAATATATTTTTTAATGTAAAAAAATTGATTCCAAATGGACATGATGTATATGCTTAAATCATTCGTCCAGTCTAAAGAAATTCGGCGGCGAGGCTGGAGTATTGTGTGCACGCTAGAGTGTAGTACTCCTGGGTTGCCGCCAGGTGATCAACCTGAGAGTCGTTCTCGCGAGCGAGAGAGGCTTCGCCCGGGATGTAATCCCGAGGCCTCGGACGTTTTTTTTTTTTTTTTTTTTTTGGCACAATTATTTCTGAGACCATGCATTCGTTGAATGGTTTCTATTTAGGCACTGTCTATGTTCAATTAATTTTTACGTACACGCAATAATATTTCTGACATATATCCAAGATACATTAATAATATAATTTCTGATATATAATATAACAAATATAATCTATAACTATAGATATGTAACTTAAGATATGTTAACCAGTGTAGGGAAAAAAAATTATTTTCAAGTTTATTTTTTTTTTGTTTTGAGAGAGGGTGATAGATACACAAATGATACGATGTAGCGATACTTTTCTCACGTTACAAAATACAAGACATTAACGATATGAGCTTTAACTGCTTGGCCAACATTAGTGACGATTTTACTGCTCCCTATATTATTCGAGACCTATACACGGCGATCTAGCATATACATGCTTGTATGCTATATATTTTAAATTCAGGCGAGTTCGTTCCCTCCATAGCGTGACTGATATGACAAGCGAGGTCATGAATATATAGTAACATATATACTGCAATGGGGTAAATAGTATACATATATACTGTTTACCCCATATATATATATATATTCCGTGGGTACGTCAATTGTCATCGTGGACATAATTCACTAAAAAAAAAGTAAATACCGCGAAAATACCCTCGTGGCAATCGCCAAATGGCGCAAGGGTTGATGAAATATTACGAATAAAAAAAACGAATAAAAAAAAAACGTTTTAAAACTAATGAAAAAAAAAAAAAAAAATATATGTGAACATGGAAGCTTGCACATTTCTATCTCATGATTTCAAATTCCTTCACAGATTGTTATCATGTCAGCTATCACAAATTCGAATCTGCGATAATTAAGAAGATGCAACAGTGCAATTTTTCATTTTTGGATCTTCGTTCCTCCCTTTTATATTGTTTGACATAGTTATTTTTCATTTCTTTGCGCTCATAGTTTGTACCCATGCAGCATTGAGGTTGAACATAATTTTTTTCGGACTTTCATTCGAATAAGGACGCTTTCTCAAAAATTGGAAAAATTTTCGAACCAAAATAATAATAATAATAATAATAATAATAATAATCGAAAAATTGCAAACAAAAATTCTCTTTATCGATACGTGAATCCGTATCGGATAATTTTTACGATTTTTATGCCCAAGTGCAATCGATGGTACGTATCGTGAATACGTCAATTGTGGAGGTGAATAGAAATAAAAAAATTGAAAAAAAAAAGACAATGAATGAACATCGCGATAAGCCGCCGGTATAATTGCGTAACGAGCGGCTGTTAAACGATCGCAACGAAAAACAAAAAGAAATAAAACAATAAAAATAAAAATGAGTGCACGAGAGAAAAAGAAGGAAAACAATCGAGACTCATAGTCATCGATCCGGTGCTCTGTATATATTTCCCGAGAGCATTACACGCTGGGAATTCCCTCGCGGTCGAGTCATACGGGAAATATATATCTATATATATATGGATATATAAATATTACCAGCGTAAATATCTTCTGATAAGAATCCGGAGGTCGAGGACGTAATGCGATGAGCATTCGTAATTCCCGTTATACTAGACGGGTTTTTATCGTTACTATTGTTTGATTCATCGAGACCTCCCCATTCGTGGATGAGACAGCGAGGCTATTTGATGCCAGGCTTGCTAAAAAAAAGGTCACGATATCTTCGTTGATAAAAATTCTGAACAGAAATGAAGAAAGTATGCACGACAACCCCCTAAATATGACGGGCTTTTCTACGAAATTCGTTCAAAGTTCGAAGGGATACGCTGCATTATCTTGGATCATTAAGTAGTCCGCAGTCGTCACAGAATCCATGAAAAATTCTACTCAAGCGAATTTCCTTTTTTGGAAAATGTTAAGGCTTCTTTTGGAAAACATTTTTTTATTCCGAAATATCTTAAGAGCGCGGTCGTTCCTACGATAAAAATAGTTATAACTATTTTTGTAGAATACAAAAATCTCTACGATTTTTATTGAAAACTTTTTTTCTATAGAACTAGTAATTATCGAGTTACAGCGTGGTAAAGTTCACTATTGTCAGTTCAAGATTTACTGTTCACGAGAGCTATATTTGGCGAAAACCATTTTTACGAAACTTTTACGCTCCGTAACTCGCTAAATAACAATCCTACAGAAATAAGTTTCAGATAAAAAGCGTAGGATATTTTGTTCTTTAAAAAAATGGCCATAAGTATCTTTGTCGTTGAACCAACCGTTCCTGAGACATTTCGCAAAAACTGTTTTCCCCCTTGCCGCTGCTCGAACTTGAACTGACTGATCAGTGTTGGATCAAAAGTCGGATAATCGTGATTTACGATATAAAAAATTTTCACTGAAATCAAAATAAATGATATCAACAATGTGTGCCATACAACAACCTTGTATGAAGATTCAAGTAAAAGTGCGTATGGTGCAATATGACACAATTGGTACATTGATCAGAATTAAATTTTACAAGCACTTAAGGCACCTGATATGAAATTCACAATTTTGTACAATGCGGATCGATGATACGTGTACCCGAGGAGAACAGTATACACCGTACACAATAGTGTACAAATATGACAAAGTCCCGATCGAATTTAAGCGCTCGTTATTTTTGCAAAAAAAAAAAGAGCGGCAAACAAAAATGTCGGTTTCAACGAACTGTAGGTTGAAGAATAAAGAAAGAGTAATTGTTTGCATGGAATCATACGATCTCGCGACTCGTGAAACAAACACGGTAAATATTGGAGGTACGACTAATCGATAGCCACAAAAAGTTTCTATAAAACTACACACACACACATACATACACGTATGCGTGCATGTGTGTGTGTATGTAGATCACGCACAGTTACACGTAGTTCAATCTCATTGAAAAACTGTCGTGAAAAACGAGCGAATGTTGAAACTTTAGTACAGCTATAGCACAATGAATTCATCACGAGTAACAATGCTATATGAAATCTCTCGTGGTTTTCTCGTGGAGGAATCTCGTGGAGAGAGAAACTTTTTCTCTCGCTACTGAAATTTGTGGTTAAGCGCCTGCCCAAACGGACAGTGCTCAACCGGACTTTATCTATTTCTCGTCTTTCGCCCGGAAGCTTTTACTAACCTTTTTTTTTCGTCTTACATCCGGGAAAACATCTTTTAGATCTACGTACACTGCAAATCCAAGTGTGTAGTTTTTACACACTTATGTGTGTAATTTCTTGTAGTCACTTTTTACTCACTTTTTACTCTCACAAAATAACACACTTTAAGTGTGTTATTTTGTAGAATTACACACGTGAAAGTGAGTAAAAAGTGACTACAAGAAATTAAACACATAAGTGCGTGAAAACTACACACTTGGATTTGCAGTGTAGTAGATCAAAATTTTTGAAAATCGTAAATCTGCCTAGATCTCCGTACATTCGGGTCGAATATTTGTTTATTTTATTTTTTTAATTTTTTATTACCAATGCCCGGGGTCCTTCCCCTTTTGGCAGTCCCTAACCTATTCTTCCCATGTTCCAGTTTTTCTCTATTTCACAAGCCCCCCCCCCCCCCCACCCCTCCCATGCAGAGTGTTTTCCGCAGCCGCTCTTTCCTAATCCCCTTCTGTATCGCATTCGCACGAGGGCACAGGGAAACTGCGGAAAACCTGTGCCGATACACATTCGGCTCTTTCGGCAGAATTCGTATTCCCCACAGGGATCCCGGAGTTTATTGCGCCTAAAATATAATTTGAATTTTCATGTACGTCATATATATTTCAAATATATTTCACGTAAGCAAATTTTCATGGTGGATGCTGCTACATATTGGTATGCAAGGAAAACCGAGCATGCGCAGCGTATGATACGAGGTTGACAGTAAACTTTCGGAAAACAGGACAAAATAGTCGTCAAGATGGTGATACGATGCCGCTCGTGTTCGGGAGTTTTGGCCCGTACGGGACAATAATTATCGTCCTTCCATCAAGCACATATGTACACGCTATGATGCGTTTATATAAAACGTTTGCTTATGTAACATCCTCTCATCTGTCTCACAAGCGAAGATGAGTAGGATGAGCGAGATGATGCGTTGTTTTATACAGGGACGAGAGAGAAAAGTGTATTTTTTGCGTGTGTATGCGTGTATGTTGGAGGAGGTTCGTTGAACCTGCCCGTGAGGACGAGAGAATGCGACTGACTTTCTGCTCTTTTAACCGCCTAACGCGAATCGGGCTCTGAGAGCAGAGATCAGAGAAGCTGCAGGCAAAGAGAGAGAAAGAAAGAGAGAGAGAGAGAGAGAAAGGGTGGAGAATAGCAGCCGCCAGGGCGTCGTTTGATGCAGCGCGCGCGGATGCTCTCGCTTATGCTCTCCGAAAGAAATTCAATTTCCTACGACATATCCTCCCGGGGGAATTTTCTTGATTCAAAAATTCCCGACGACCGAGGAGAAAGAGGACCGGGGAAAGAAGAAAGCCAGGGAGAGTTAAGAGAGATAGAGAGAGAGAGAGAGAGAGAGAGAGAGAGAGAGAGAGAGAGAAAGAGGGAGAGAGATTCTCGGGTCGGTCCATGGACGTGATAATGGGGATCGTGGATATACCGGAAACAACCATGGTTATACTGTTTACATCATCATCATCCTCATAGGCCTGGGGAATTATTTTTTATGCGATAAACAAGTGTGGTTATAGGGTCAACAGGGGTTCCGTAGAATAGGCCTCGAGGGGAAAAAAAAAACGTTAAGATCTACGCGTAGATCCAACTTAGATTTACGTAATTATTTTGTCGGTCAGGTTTGATCGACGTTCGATCAAAATTTTGGTAAATCCGTCTGGATCTCCGAACTTTCCCTAGTCGACCGATTTTTCCTTCAAACTGCTAAGGAACATTTTTTTTTTTTCTGAGCCCTCAAACTTTTATTTGCAACACAAAGACCGGATGAATATTTCGCTGACTCGGAAGAGGCTGAGTTTCGTTATTAATAAAAATTCATTGAAAAAAAAAAAAGAAAAAAAAAAAGACATTTCTATATCGAATGCATATGTACCTACATATACGTATGTATGGTGCGGAACAGGGTTTTGTAATACGATGCAGCGAACGGTAACGGGTAATCGAATTGCCGTGAAACTGTCGATCCTCGAAGCACTACCATGGTGCGGTGTGTGTAGTGTCAGTGGTTTCTCGTTCCCCCGCGGACTAGACGTCCACGACGACGGCTTCGCCGATTCGCGAAATTGGACGCGTGCATACCAACGTTCCAATCGAAGGATCCTGCAAATTCATACATAGATAGATTGTAGACCAGCCATATTGTTTTCCGTACATTTCAGCTAATGAAAAAAAAGGATAAGTGGATATATAAATTCCAAAAAGAATTTAAAAAAAAAAATGAATTTTTTTTTTTCGTTCTGCAAAAAACATTGAAAAAATCTCTCAAATAATGTGAGCTAGATAGTTTAGTTGAAGATTAGTTTAAAGATTGGTAGAAAAAAAAAAAAAATTTCATTGAAAACTGACGAAAAATGTGTTTTCTGGCTGCACCCCGAAATTACAAGAAACGTCAGTCACGAAGCACGAAGATCGACTACAGAGGCGTGCGTGTAAGTCGGTTTTTAATGAACGATTATATCCATGTATATATATATACATACATATTTATAGCAGATGCATAAAGAAAATCGGATTGATTCGTCCGGTTGTCACGCGAATCGGCCGAACGCAAAAGGGTCGCGTTCTCCCTTTTTCTATACTGCACCCCCCCCCCTCCCCTCCCCGTGTAGGGGATGACGATAACGAGCCCGTACGAAGAGAAACCGCAGAGTACACGACGATGATACGTCTAATCTCATCGTGTACGGCGTATAAGGGTGTGTGAGTGAAAAAGTTGGTGAGTTCGAACGAAATAGAAGAAAGACGGGACGGGATGTACAGTCGTCGAAAGCGAAAACGCAACACCCGCACGATGTATACGCGTGACGAGAGGGAAAGGAAGCCGTATACGCAAGTTCGCGTGTATTACGGCGTACACGTTAAAGCTGTGCACCTACACGGTCGTGAGTATTGGAGAGAAAAAAACAAAAGAAAATAATAATAACGAAGGGGTCGATTCACGACGAAATGGCATTTTTTCTCTTTTTTTTTTTTCGACCAATAAAACTATGCTCCGTGCGGCTACGGCGTCTGTCGTACTGACTGCTGCCGCTGCGTGTAACACGATACTCTCGCCGTATATGCAGATTATGTGTGCACGCGGACTCGCAAGCAACCCTCCCCCGGAACATCGGCGCGAGAGCAGATTTGCACCATATTCGTTAGAGTGCGATTAACTTTCGTCTCGAGAGGGTGCGTGTATGAATTTGTTTGTTTGTTTGTTTGTTTGTTCTTCTGCATGGGATTGACGAAAGACAATGACGGGGAATTTTTTCGCTTCCTCGTATAGACGAATATGTTTCGGTGACGGACGTTTTTCTTTTCTCTGCGATATAATTTCGGCATTAATTGGAACGACTATCGGGCCGATTAAGCTTTACCGAACAGCCGTTTAATCTGTGGTCACCCTGAATATATATTGATACTGCAGAGAGAAACTTGGAAAGCCATTTTTCTCCGTTGAAACGGCCGTTCGTGTTATCCCGAAAGAAACTGGGTTAACGATTCGCTGATACACTTATGAGCCGATCGCGGCCACTTGTAATGTATAAGCGTCAGCCGATTACAGTCATATGTTACGGTGTCCGGCTGGGTCGTTTGTGTATATACAAGAAAACTACTAAAATTCGTTTTTGAGCAAGGATCATGGCCGATTCGGCGTCACTTCGTTTCGGCGCCGTTCCATTTTCGTGCCACTTTTACTTTTCGTTCTGGCGGGGCATACGATGAAAATTCGGCAGTAAAATTGTAATTTCAATGAAGCCTGGATGATCTCGCGTGAATCACCTGATGCACAGGAATGACACGTGTGTACATATGGCGCGACTGTCACAGTAAATTGTGCACATTTCCATTGCACATATATATTCGCGGATGTATTACGGCCGTTGGTCTACGTTTTTGTAGTCACACGAGCACCGAAACCGGACTATAAACGTCGCTGGAATTTTTGTTTTTTTTTTTTTTAAATTCTTATATATTTGTTTTTCGTTCCATCAGGCCGAACGCTCTAACTTTTCTCGCTGATCGTACGCTTGCCCCGATATGGGTCGGATACTACGGGCTTTATAACGGGAGTTTTCGTCGGTGCTTTTGGCCAACGGTAGACAGAGAATGGCGATAGAGCTCGATAGGTTACGTTTATAGATATATTTATACGCAATGAGAGTTGCAGTAAGAGAGAGAGAGAGAGAGAGAGAGAGAGAGAGAGAGAGAGAAAGAGAGAGGGTTCGCTGACGTTAATGGTAGCATACTAGCGGTAGCAGAAGAGGTAGATCGCCGGGAGGGTGATGTTGTGTGTATATATGTATATGGTTTATACTGAAAAGGGCAGGAGGAAGCGTGGGTGTTGTATTCGCTGGACAAACGGTGCATGGGGTAGACGAATCACCCGTCGCGGATGATTTTCCAGTTAGTTGCGTGAAGACCCTCTCGCCCACGCGCGTTTTCAGCCAACTCTCTCTCTCTCTCTGTCTTTCTATTTTCTCTTCTCTCTCTCTCTCTCCTGAATGTTCGGTGGAATATTCACGCGTTACCCCATGCCATATATATCCCGAGTGCTGCGTACGTTACTATACGCTCACGTAGTTACATAAAGAGTAATACACATATGGTGCACTCGAGGCGAAATCGACATCATGACTCTGGCGCATTTTTTGTTATTTCGTTTTTCGTTTTCCGATCTATCTCGTAAATTATCAGGCAGGCTACGAAATAAAACATTCTACGCCGAATTGAACATTTATTTTTTCGATAATTCGTATGGGTCTCATTGGCAAAAGTCGTCGATTCTTCGTGAATTAACAACGACAACTTTTTACGGAACAATTGCAAAATTTTTTAATCGACTTTTATTTTTGTTTTTTAATATTTAAAAAATGGTTTTCACGTCCTAAGAATTTCGGAGGGTGAGTACAATTTTTTTTCAATAATTTCATATTTAATTTTGAAGAGAAGAGCCCCGTCATTCAAGGCCGAGTCAAGTTTTGGAAAAAAGAACATGTAAAATTAGCGTGAACTGTGTTATTTTTTTTTTTGAGCCATCTTATTAAGAGAAAGAGGGTGGAACGAAAAAAAAAGAAAAAAAAGTATCAAGGGGAGGCTCATGACGTTGTCGTTTTTTGGCCTCGAACGCACGATACATATTTTTATAAACACGCGGGAAAGCAAAAGGGTGACATCGATTTACATGCTAAAGTTGCGAGGGTCCATCTTTGTTTTATTCCAGTTGAGCATAATACTGTCCAATAGGGTTAATGTCAAACTTCATTTTACGCGTTTTTGAGTCACGATCTGACTCACCCTTTATGCGATATGATATTGCGATATGTATGTATAGAAACGCGTGAATAAAAAGTATCGTCGAGTCACCCCGAAATGGAAAAAAACTGACGGAATTCTTTTAATGCCGTAATTACAATTTTTTATTTTTTATTTTCGATGCCTCATCATATATAACTCATGTCTATGCTGCATATTTTTCTTTAATCTCTATGGATCATATCATTGTCATGCAACTCGTATGTAAGCTGTTTTGGGCACCTCTTGAAATTGAAAATATTTATTAACCGATTAACCAGTGTCCCTACCGTCCGCGGACCGGTATTATTTTGATCAATAAAAAATTGAAGAAAAAGACCGAATTTCAGAGTTTCAATTCCGAAATATTTCAAGTATTCAAAGGTAATCCTAGCGGCAGACTAGTCATGTGATCGACGATTTTAGCAATAAAATTGTTGGAGAAGGCCATAAAATCTGATGAAACGTAGAAAAAGTAGCTGTCAGAATTTACAATAACCCGTGAAGATGTCTTTTGGCAGTTGAATCAATTTTTTTCTTCTCAAAGTATATAATTATGATTTTTCGTCAGTTATTTGACCAGTCCGTCGAATAATTTTACCTCAGCCAACCTCAAAATTGTTGAAAGTTTTCTTATAAATATATCGTTTAATCGCCATAATTATCAATTAATTTTTTTTTTTTTTTTGGCAAATCGGTGAAAAATATACGTCGTGAATTTTCCCGTCATAAATATTCTTCTCGCGTTTCGCAAAGCTCGAAAGTTAATTCAGGAAGAAATTTTCTACCGCGAAGAAACAATTTTTACAAAATTAAAATTTTATTCATATCCCTCTGTGCTTGTACGTAATTATTTTTAACGTTTTTAGATGTACACCTTTTTTTTCATTCGAAACGTAATTTTTAAAATTTCAATTCTTTTGCCAATGACGATTTATAACAAAAATTTTCATTGAATACATATTCGAGTTAACAAAATTTGAGTATCATTATTGTTATATTGCCAACTGCCGCGGGGCATTTTGTGCGATAATCGAAATGCAATATTAGCACTTTTCGACTGGGAAAGACGTAGCGAAATTTCTTAATTTATGAAAAATCGATTGATCACACACACACACACACACACACACACAGCCATTTTTATGAAAATGTGGCATTTATGGAAATAAACGATGTATAGGGAATGAAAATGCAATGGATATATAATGGAAAACCGTTGAAATCACGTAAAAGCTCACAAACAGAGAATTATCATCGTTTCAAATACAATTCACAATGTTTTTTTTTTTCGTCTTATTGATTGGTTTTTATGAACGACACGAACAATCGTACAGCGCACATTAGATCTGACTCCTATATGTACAATTAAAGTGGCGTTAATCCGTTCACATCTATCTGCGATGTATTGCAATCCTGTTATTGATATTCGTGCATCCGATTCATTGACTTAAATTTTATCTTCGGGACGACGATAATACGACGTAAGGTAAATGTACCATTGGCCGCACACATAATGTATCGTTCAGATTGCTATAAAAATTTATTAGGACGCAAAGCTTTATGTGTTCTCAAACACCTTGAAGGTTTTATGATTTCAAGTGCTCTAAAATACATGCATGCAATGTTCATTGAAATATTGCGTAATTTATTACTCATACCGCGAGAAAGGTGGAAAGCTGGAATGTACCAGTGTCCGTGCAGCGCTTATTCGCTATGTCCCAGTGTTCGGACACGAGAAGACCCAGTGTCCAAGTTAATGTAAGAGCCCAAGTTAATGAGCATTCTCAAATCTCGATAGAATTAGCTTTTGGAACTCAATAGTGCATCACGATAAAATGGATACCGATTAATACAAAATACAAAATTTCAATTTGGTCAGGAAAGTCAAGGATTCAATTTTGACACCGCGTTGTCACCGGCCCGCGGCATGCCATGTACGTAACGACACCGATCGCGAAACAGCTGAAAATCGTGTACCATGTGCGGTTACCGGGCCTATCGAACTGTATACGCGCGTCTCTGTACCAGTCTCCGAACGTTGTCTTGACAGGGTTACAGCTTATGACTTGCCTGTCCCAATAATAGAACACGAAGATTTTACATAGTTCATAATTAAGTTTTATACGGAAAGTTTAACTGCTGCATGTAAAACCTTACTTTTTCCTGAACAAAATGAGCTATAATTTATCTCTAATACGCGCATATAATCTAAAAGATGAGCGTTAAAAATCTTTCATTTTTTCCTTAGCATATTCGATAAGAAATCCGTCGATACGGTCTCCATAATACGCGCCGGGTCAGAATTAAATATTAATTATGAAATGCTTAATAAATGTAATTACTTGTGGTGATGTACGACGACTGGGGGCGTGTGCGGCTTTTGGTATACATTTACCTTATATCTCATTTTTATATCAAATATTCATTCTAAAATTGTCTTTTTCGTCGATTTCGATTTCCGGAGCGTTACGACATCGAATATAAAATTCGTCTTTGTCTATTTAAAGTATATAGTTCCTGTGGCTGGTTAATCGAGTTTCACACGCGCAAGTCATCGTAACTTTCGACGTCTGCCAAGACACACAGCACTTTCAGGGCTCATTTCACTCTGCTAAACGTTAAAAAATTGTCAGTATAGAATTTTTGAATTGTTTTTTTTTGTTCAGTAGTCACGCAGCACGTTGTGTCTTAAAACGTTGTGTCTTAAAATAGCAATGGAATTTAACTAACAGGGATCTAAATTAATTCAAATTAATTTCAATGAATTGGAAATTGTGTGAGGGGGGGGGGGGGGGGGAAGAATTTGAATAAGGATAATTAAAATTTTGTTGATAATTTTCAAGTTAAATTGTTATTCTTGGAATAGCAATTTGGCGATTCTTCCCAATAGTTTCCATCTCGTTCTACCCCAAATATTCATGTACTTTTTTTTCTTTAATTTCACGCGATAGATAAAAAGCTTTTAATTGAAAAAAAAAAAATATTTATTAACAAACGAGTCAGTTCTCCAATCTTCAAGCTGACGAATTTTTCAATTTATCTTGCTGTCGAGCATTGTTGTTTCTTTCACATTTTTCCACCCTGCGTCAAAACGCCAATTACGGAATCGAAGCTTTATACTTCTCGATAAAACAGTCGGTAAGATTAACTTTGCAACGTGATCTCAAAAAGTTTTTACAACATATTTTCCACCAAAACGGCTTGACATGTTGATAAATAAAAAATGATCACTTCTGTATAATTGACAGATGTAGATGGCCCTGCTGTCGTTCGTTTTATTTTTTTTTATTCCGCATGAAGTCGTTTGGAAAAAAAAAATTGTTTAAAATTTTAATATTGAAATTTTTTTCATTCACGCGATTCTTTATTCCGGACAAGGTTCAAGAATCACGACGTGTCATCTTCAATAAAGAAAGAAAAATTCTCCAATATCGGAGAACGAATATCTCAATTTCGAATTTCAAAGTAAAAGTTACCGTGTATGAAAAATCGATTTTTCCGTCATCTTCAATTTCTAATTGAACGATGAATTTTTCATGTCTCCCGAAGGTCCAGAAGTTCAAAAGGACACCGATAAGCATCTACATATATATATATATATATATTTATAAAAAAATGAGACAGAGTGAGACGAGGAAAAATATGAGTTTCCTTTGAGGTCACAAAAAATCGATAGCGTTTGTTAAACTGCATCTTATTCTCGTCGTGCACTCTCGAGGGTTGTACATTAGCTAATACGAAAATAAAGCTCCTTATTTTTCGGATATATATCTCAGCGAGGATCTCGGATCATCGCGTCGCTATATCCGTCTCTCGCGTTCCATAAATTGTGCTCTGATGGAAAGCCGTCGGAAATTCTTTCTTTCACCTTATCCTCGAGCTGTGGGCGTTGACCTATGATACACCGTGCTCGCATATATATATATATATATATATATATATATATATATATATATATATATATATATATATATATATATATATATATATATATATAAACACAAGTCGTAGCTTTATCGATTCGGCATATATATTCTTCGTCAGTTATCACGATACACGTGTACTATGTATGTAATACGCAATATGGTCGCAGTTGGTAAAAGACCTATAGTGCGATTATACCCGCGAGCATACGATGGACGACTAGTTGATATGAGTGAAATTTATACAGGATGGCAAACTGGCCAATGAATGAGCAGCTTAAGCTCTAAAGAGACCGTCGTTATTTCAATTTTTTTTTCATCGAGTACTTCCGGTTACTTCGAATGAATAAAAAAAAAATTCCCACAAAACTCATTTGGAGTCGCAAGACGATGTCGAAAAATCAATTTACTTGCGAATTTTTAATTTATTTCTGGCCGCGGCCAATAACGGGATGGGTGACCACTCAGAAGTACACGTAAGCTTGCCTGCTGACTGCTATCAGAGAGGATAGTTTTTTTTTTCGTAGTTTCCGGTGATCGTTACGACTACGGTATTAGCTGAATTTTTCGCACTTTCCCTGTGCCCATGTGCAAATACTATGCGGCAGAGCATCAGGATAGTGTGGCTGTGTACCAAAAAGCCCTGTGGGGGCAGGGGATCTCGAGGAATGAAATGGGATATGAAAAATGGAGAGTTTAAGGGAGAAAGAGAAAGAGAGAGAAAGTGAGAGAGTTAAAGTTTACCATTATGGTAGCACTTGTGATTTTTCATTACGGGAACAAGTGAATAGATCAATACAGTCGAATTTGGTTATAAGCAATCTGGTTATAAGCAATTTCCCCTCCGATTTTTTTTCGAGTCCGCTCAGCGCGGTCCCCCACCACAAGCCAATTGCTTATAACCAGCAGCATTGCGCATTTCACCGACGCACTCACACACATTAAGAACGCTACATTGATGCGCTGTAGTGGGGGAGCCAGATTTTACGACTCTTCGGCGTTTTTTTTTCCCCTACAGCCCCGAAGGATTGCTTATAACCAAATTCGACTGTATTTCATTTTATCCAAGTCAATTGATGCAGCGGGATCATACTATTTCGAGAAATCGTCATCTCAGGTTCTTCAAATGTTTCTCAACCGTATATCGTGATACCGCCGCATCGAAAAACGTGAACGCATCAAGGGCTGACACATCGAGACAATGGAGCGGATTAATAGTAACGGAGCCGTACCATCGACAGCATTGTAATGTACGCGGTAAGTGGTATACCGGTATCCGAGTCGATGGGACTTTGAGGCCGAGGGTGAAAGAATAAAGGGAAGGAGCGAGTGAGAAGAGAGAGAGAGAGAGAGAGAGAGAGAAAGAGAGTAGGTGAACGATGCCCGCAAACCTGACAAGCCCTAACGCGCGCGAGGTGCATCACATCGACCGATCCGATTATGATCTCTTTTGCAGCTTGGCCGAGGGCTCGACCAGACTCAGGCAGTATACCCTCCCGTGTGAATTATCCCTATATTACATCCCTATACCATATATATATATATACGTATGTACAGTCTGTATAACTGCTTACACAGTACCTGAACACCTGTAAACTATAAAGCCTCGTGAACTTTGCTCGTTGGATATATTCGCCATACGTATTAAATAATACATATCTTATGCTCGTATATACAACCATCGGTATGCAATACAAAAAACAAATATGATTAATGATAATTTTACAATTAGAGACAATTATGGTTAATTATACGAAAAACACGTCAACTCGTTGTTTAATCACCATGATTGTTCGTAATTATTCTTAAATACGATAGTGGATTATACTAGTCAATTAAAAATTAACATTTAAACAAAACCGTTACAAATTCGAGTTTAAGAAAAACGATAATTCTGTGATTTTATTAATTACATACATATAAATTTTTTATTGATTAGCATATCGTCTTTGGGTTTTGACGTTTTTTCCCCTACGATTAATATACACTTTCGTAACGTCGTTACCCTTCTTCGATCGCTTCCGCAGTCTCAAATGCTGCATCGCAATCCAGCACTGTGGGTAATCGGAAAAGTGCGAAAAACTCTTCTACAGAATCATCGTATTTGGTTTGCTCGCGAAGTTTTCCCGCATAGCCCTATACCCAAGGATACTTTCGCAATGGTCTCGCAACTCCGTTAATCTAACGAATTCGCACCATCAGGGCACCGGGAAAGTGCGGAAAACTCATGCCGATACGTGTGATCGTATTGCCGGACTGTATATTTTCCCGATGTAACGCGTATATAGGACCACCACAGGGAAATCGTTGCAGCCATCTAATCTCCTTCACGCTCTATCAAATCGCACTGGGTCACGGGGAAACTGCGAAAAATCCACCATCCGTCGATCCTCGCTGACCTTTAACCAATTCCCGAGGACTAACTTACGATTAAACCCAAGTAAATTGTATGCTGATACACTGATACACACGACTATCATTATCCAATTATCGCCGCTACTTATAGTCGTCCATTAAACATACAAATTTTCTATTTTTTTTTTTTTTTAATTAATTACGCGTAGCTTTCGAGGCGCTTATACTTTGACGCAGGCCTGGCCAATTCCTGTCTCGATGGTCAGTGACTGTGCCTCCCTCGCGTTCTCCTGCATGCCCGCTTCACTTTGCCTCTGCGGCAGTCACCCACCCACCCACCCACCCACCTAACACACACATAGCATACACTTGACTCTCATATCATACGTCGACAAGGACTTTACTCGGATAGCCAGGGCACAGTTGAGGCGAATAAGGTGGCGTCGCGAGTAGCTTAAAATACCTTTCTCTGTCCCCTCTCTCTTTCTCTCTTTCTCTTTGTGGCGCCACGATCCGCAAAGCCACGGCTTCTGCTGCTGCGCGATATCGTGTAGCAGCCCGGACTCTCGCGTGACGGCTGCCATGTTTGCAGAGAGGTATAGCGAGAAAGACTTCGCTTTTGCAAAGACCACCCCCTTAATTCCTTCGTAACCCCGTTCATCCCCCCCCGCTGGCAAACCGTTTTATACAGGCACTATATACCGATATTACCACTATTGCAATAATAAATCTATACATATATTATGTGGTGTTACTATGGTCGTCCAAGTCGTAGTGCAAGCGGCCACCACCACCACGAGTAAAGGGACTCCGTGCTTTATACGCTTGCAATTGCAAGCACAACGAGGAGACCGCGCGAGCATAGACCTCCAAGCGTTCCTCACACGCCATCCCGGATAGCCGTCACGCAAACCCGCTGGTCCGAGTCAGTTTTCTCTCTCTCTCTCTCCCTCTCTCTCTCTCTCTCTCTCTCTCTCTCTCTCTCTCTCTCTCTCTCTCTCTCTCTCTCTCTCTCTCTCTCTCTCTCTCTCTCTCTCTCTCTGTCTTGTTCTAAAAGTCTACAACGTTATACATCCTTTGCGGGGGTGTTCCCTCGCGAAGTAACCGCGCAGCGAGCTATTTTCATTTCCTGAGCTTTTATGACGGGCTCATCGTCCAACGTCGTGTGTGCTCCATGGACACAGAGCCATACTGCAGATATCTATAATGCGTCTGTACTCTGCGATCACGGAATTCCTACTTTATATTAACAGAGTCAGTGATTCAAGTATTTTTGATGAAATTGAATATGAGACTTGATTTTCCATCCGTCATGCTTACGGGGTACACTCTGAATTATGATGAAACGCTATCGAGGTAGCTTCAGTCAAAGAAGAGCTGCATTCTTGAAACCTTGCAATATTCCTTGCGTTATTCCCGCTGTAAATTGACGACTTTGGATTCATTTTGTTTACGGTTAAAAGTCTTGCTCCAGTTTTCATACGCCCGTTTCTCTTGGAATTGATTTTTTTAATTAAAAAAAAAAAATTCAGCAACAAATACGATAATGAAGATGGTGCTCGTGCCGATTTTTAAGATTGTCAAAACGGAAAATAAGAATTTTCCCTCGTCCAGGTTTTTCGTATCTCCCGTACAAAGCAGCCCCGATCTCTGTGTGGATTTCCCAACGTGTGAGACTGACGAGAGATATGTCAGATCGCAAAATGAGATACCTGACGTGTACACTCCACCGCACGATTATCTTGGAGATTTTTGTCCACGGACACAGAAGTACATATGCGAGAAAAAAAAGAAAATGTATTTTCGTCGTTCCATGGCTAAGGATTTTATCTCTAGATACGTGGAATGAACGTTGAAAAGTTTACGTAGGGAAAACTTGGATCTTTGCAGATGCTTGCTCGTAGAATATGCCCTGCAAGGGCAATTAACAATACCACCAGCTGCTTTATTTCCAATACACACTAAGGACATCCCTTCGAGGATTCAAACGTAGTATACATGTATATTGACATATCGGGGTCATTCCATGCCAACTGCAATAAAATTTGATTCCGATGCCTCTTGGCTTCGTTTTAACGACTCCGAAACACCGTCGGGGTTTGTTTTTGTTTTTGTTTTTTTTTCTTACAATTTTTCGCAAGTCATTCTTAATCATTAAAACTATTGAAAAATGTTGAAAAAAAAGTTTAGTGCATGGCTAAAGTTAAACTTGTTTTTATCTCTATCGTTGTTACGGTCTAGCAAAACTTGACCCATAAAATAGGGCGCCGACCGTCCCATAATTTTTCTTAAGACTCATTATTTTTTGTTTTTTTTATGGGTAATTGGTACATCATTTTTTTAAATTATTGTTCCCATCGTAAACTTTTTTTCACATTTTCACATCCATGCCAATTTGTTTTCATCGATGTTTGATTTCCTGAGAACTTTCCGGAGTGTCGTTGCTCTTACTTGATGCACTAGTTTATTGAATTTTTACGAGGGCACGGTGAAACTGCGAAAAACCAGGCCAATTCACGTGCGAAATAAATACGATTTTGGTTTTTTCTTTTTTTTAGTAAAAAGGTATGTAACTATCGATGAAGAACGGTAAATTTAAAAATATAGTTTTTTTTTTTTAAACCACCCTTAGTGTGCAGTTGTCGCAGTCAGCTGCTCCCCATCATCTTCCCAACTCGGTCACTTACTCCCGGGATGCTGGCCTCTCTGGAGGATCCCCGCGCTATCGCCGGATCTCTCGAGTAGATCGCGAGACGTGGCCAGATGTCACTTTAGCTACAATGTACACTATACATATTATATATATATATGTGTATATCTATCTTTCCCTGTAAATGTGTGTGTCTATCTTGATCTAAAGCTTATACCACGTGACGTATATAGGTGACCCACCACTACATTGCACTCAGGATATCTCTCTCGCTCTCCTCTGTACATCTCTTGTGGCTATACTCACGAGTATAGACATATATTCTGACTTTGTGGGCAGCTGTCGTTCTCGCGAGAGCTTCCATTACTCGCAGATTTTTATTCTCTTTGCGTTTGCGAAACTTCTTTTTCGACCCAGTTTGCATACGCGTCGAGAGACGTTTCATATACACCCCCAAGAGCAGTTGCAGAGTTCTATTTTTTTTCCGTGGATACACAACCAATCATTTAAAATGTTATTTTTTTTCCCTTTGTCGTCGATACAGGCACACTTCGGCAAAGAAAAATAGCATTTAATTTTTTTTTCCAGGTGAAAAATTCCCCGTACCCATGTGCAAATGCGTTGAGCTTTTCTGACTTTCTGCTGCGCAGTACCAGTGAAAGTCCAAGTAAAGTCTAGCTACCTGATCGGTAAGGTTTTTCACAATTTCCCTGTACCCCCGTGCAAATGTGATGAATTTTTTTCAGACTTTCCGATGATAATACAACCGACACTTAATAAAAGGCCCTGTACCAGCCGGAATTCTCGCAATTTTCCTATGCGCTCGTGCAAATGCGATACGGTAAAATGTGAATTGGGAGAAAGTATAGCTGCGTACAAAAATCTCGAGGGGGTCTCGAGGAATATCTGGGAACAAAGGGGAAGGGAAAGGAAAATCTGAAAAGTTATACGAAAGAAAGTGCCTTGAGGGAAATTATTCAGTTTTCCTTGATCGTGCCGCAAAACGACAAACAAAAATATGTCTCTCATGAACTCGATTTTTTCGTTTTCTTTTTATTTTTTTTTTTATTTTAGGAAGCCACATCTCTGTGTATACCATTGAAGTAATCTCGTTAGAGCACCGCCTCGCGACATTAATACCAGACGGCCGAGTACCTAGAAAGTTAGAGAGAGAGAGAGAGAAAGAGAGAGAGAGAGAGAGAGAGAGAGAGAGAGAGAGAGAGAGAGAGAGAGAGAGAGAGAGAGAACGAGAGCAATGAGAACGAGAGCAATGAGAATACGAGCGTAGAGAACGTGAAGATGAGTGAGACAATGCAAAAAGCGGATGCTGGCGGGCGAGAAACGACCGTCGAGGTATTTTCGCGAATAAAAGCCGAGAGCAAAGAACTAGAGACAATTGCGCGTTGGTGTACGTCAGCCAGCGGCGTGCGCGGGAAAATGATAAAAGAACGAAATCCATGGGCGATGGTATAGTTGTCTCGAGAAGGGTGAGCGCCGGGGTATGGCGTGTGACTTTTGTTAAGCAGGGAGATACAGAATAAGACGCCACTTGGTTAGTTTAGCTTAGGTCCGATTACCGTCTCTCTGCTAATTTACCTTTCTTGGGCACACTTCGCGCTTCTCAGTTTACACACGGCGACGCCTCGACGTGTGTACATAAATGTATAGGTATTTATCTAATATATATTCTCAAAGTGCGAAGATCTCTTGGATACCCAAGAAGATTCGTTATCCGTATAATATTGTATTAAAATCGCAATTGATGAAATTCACTCGAGTTGCGATATAAATTTATTCGTTTTTCGATCAATACAGATGTGTACAAAAAGTCCAACTTGAACTACCAAGATGGCGTCTTTATCAATCTAAGGGCATAAGCATATGAACTCAAAGACATAAAAATTAAAAAAAAAAAAAACGATATGTTTCCGGGAATTCTCAAGGTAAGAAAATATATAATACCGAGGCGAAATTTGTCGTAATTTTCTCTTGGCATTGAGTTTGAGTGAAAAAATGTAGGGATTATTGAAGAAACCAAGGCCTCGATTTGGGCAACTTAGTTTTAAGCGAGAATCCCCACTGTGCGGGTTCGCGGTGCATGCCGATTGGCGTGACGGTCTGGTGGGAGATGCCCTCTGCCTATCGCGGCATCGCTGAGCGGCCAAGGTTAGTTGCGCGGAGTACACTGCGCAACTTAGCAACCGTGGACGATGCAGCGTCGGTCTGGCCGTTGTTCTCTAAATCGAGGGCCTACTGTACCTTATTATTATTGCCAAAGTACGTAATTTTTTTCCTTCAAAAGTCCTTATAGTGCCTCGGAATTGCTTATAATATGATACATGTTTGAAGTTGTCCTTCGATACTTTGTTCCGAGCCCCAAAATTTGCGTACGACGTTCCTGACATTTGTAACCGGAAATTTCTTATTAAAAATAAGGAAAAGATTATATGGCTAGTCAACTTTGCTGCTGATGGATTTTTTTTTTTTTTTTTTAATCGTTGTTGAACAACAGTTGACAAAAGTAACCACAAAAAAATTGCACACACTTTTTACGGTTATAACAACGATATGGAAAAAAAAAAATTGTGGACAAAATTGCAGAGGATCTCGGGTCTGTCGAATTAGCTCGTGATGCTCCATGAACGCTTTATATTCATCCGAAACGACGTGGTGTTCTCGTTAAAAAAAAAACGTAATTAGAGAGTGCTGTGTATTTTCACGAGTTTAACTTGGTCGCCAGTGAAGATTCGGGTGTTTTTTTTTTTGTCAAACTTACGATGAGTGTAGTCACCGCTACATCCTGTAGATATATATGCACCTTAGCGTGCTTGACAACAACTAATCGTCCACCGTTTCGTTATTTCGTTGTTCGTTGCCGCTTCTGCTGCTACTGCTGCTGCTGCTGCTGATACGATGTCGAGTCCGTAGTCCTTTTTTCCCCGTCTGTCCATGAGTTACGGGCTATATTTTGTTTTTCTTTTACGACTCGAACCACGATGCTCGCTCGTGTTTTCGTGAATTCGCAGACATGTGAAATAAGAGATTGGAAAACTTGACCTTTCGATATCTGGGATTATAAAACATTTGCCGTAAACCAATGTTCTTTGGGTTATCAATAAAATATGTATTATCGTTGATGCACAACGTTGTCACCCCGTTTATTTCGATGCTTATATTCGTTTAACTTCGAATATCTCGGATTTTATGAACTTCGTTCAAGTCAATGTACGAAAGGTCTGAATAAAAGCTTGCATCTTTTTAAATATAACCAACCGCATTTTTATCAGCGTTGCAAAGAGGCCGAGAGTGTGCTCGTAAAAATGGAGAAGCGTGCGGTTTTACGCGCCACTCAGGCACAAGTCTGCTCGGCTTGCACATCAGAGTTTATGATATACGATGCACACGTATATGCAACTTATACGAGGCGCGTGTAAGGTCTAATCGACTCGGCCTATAAAAGACGAGAGACTATTGATAAATTTTTTTTTTTCCACACCTGCCCTGCTATTTGGTTTTTTTTCCCCTCAAAATTAGTGATACTTTAACAGGAATGGCTTTCGTTCGTTTACTTCTTTTGACACAAGTGTCTATGAGTGTCTTACGAGTCTTCGTGAGTGCGCCTTTGAGTCTTCGTGAGTTCAAGTTTCACTGTCCGAATTTTCATGATTCCATATAGCGACACTTACCGCATTATCATGTATATTATTGTGCAGTCCATCATTCCTGAGGTACTGTATCACATTTACGCATGGGCACAGGGAAATTTCGAAAAACGTAATCGAAACAGAACATTTTACTGAGTTTCAGTTGTATTATACGAACAGAAAAAAAATACCCCGGTAGTCGGTTTGCAAATCAGTACCAAGCGGTCACCGATCTCAGTTACTGATCGAGGCCATGAAATGCTGCTTAACATTGACAGTTGCCTCATTATTTTTTCTCCTTTCATTAATATTTGGCTCAACGTTGAACGGTAATATACTTTGTCCGCGAAATGCATGGGTATAAAGTTTCGGATTGCTCGTCAAATATCGGATCTGATGCAGGTGCGGGGAAAAAAAACTTGTCTTAATTGCGGTCCGGTTCTTAAAAGGCTGACGGGTGTTAAGAAAAAACGAAAAAAAAAAAATTATAAATGCCTTTGAGGATACAAATTTATTATCAAGATATACGTATATATAGGTATATAATACCGATTGAGATGTTCAACAAAAGATAGGGGATGAGTGTGAGAGAGGGAGGCTGTCTGCTGCAGAATCTTCGAAACGAGAAACGAAATCAGATAAAGGTCTCGCGGAGCTCGGGATTTTCTCGCTCGTTTTGCCAAGAGCGAACTAATTCAAAGATTCTACGGTCCATATATATATATGCATGTGTTATAGATATATATATATATATATATATGTACACATGTACACATATAGTACAGCGGGGAACGAGGCTTTTGCAGTATTTGGTAGAGACGGTGGCACTGATTTCATGTGCTGAGATTCGGTAACGCCCTTATGAGGGTCGAGACCTGTAACAGCTCTCACCTCTCACTCGTTCTCTCATCTCTTTCTCACTCGCACTCATATAATATTATATATTATATATATAACTTTTCATATACATGGCAAACGAATTTCTCGTTTCACGTACGTTTTTGGTGGTCGTGTGAGAGGGTAAATGGGAAACCGTGCGTCCGTGACAATATCCAGACGGAAGTCTTTTTATGAGAATATATTGGACCTTGGTATCGAATCGATATCCTCTCGTTCTGATAGTGAAAGCGAGAAGAGAGAGAGAGAGAGAGAGAGAGAGAGAGAGAGAGAGAGAGAGAGAGAGAGAGAGAGAGAGAGAGCTTGGTACCTCGTACATACATAGGAATATAACCAACCTACTTCTCTACCCTATTCTTCCTCTTTTCACTGTACTTTACGGCTCTCAAAATCTACATACTGTTTGCTCGCCTCTGGAGGAAGGGGAAAAAAAAAATTTTTTTCGCTGCCCGCTGATGCACTTTATTGGATCGATGCACATCCGATAGAAAAAAAAGACCGATTCTTCCTCCCTCTAGTGCCATTCTCGTCTTCTTTATTATTACTTTTTTTTTTCACTCCGCGTCTCTGTAACAACGAACATTTTCACGTTCCAATTTCCGTTTATTTTTTCTATTTTTATTATTTTTTTTTGTTCGTTCGCTTCAACGGACCATCGATGAAAGTCTTCTTGAACAGAGCTTCTCGGTCGGTAAAACGAGTTTCAGTTTTCTCTTTTCTGAATCAAAATTTGAGCGCTTAATACGTTCTCGCCCCGGTGGATAAGTCGAAGGGGGGTTTTTTTTTTTTTTAATTTCCGCATATGCCAGCCAGAATCTAAGCGGAAGAGAAGGAACGAGAACGGAGCGAAGGATTGTCGGTGGGAATGAGTCGTGGGAAGAGGCAAATTAGTTTTCCAATAAAAGATTTTGACGAAGCTCATGTATCATGTGGGTTAATTGGAGGAATTTTTTCCCGGCTACGTTAATCCTCGATAAGTTCTTCTCTGTGATAAACTATTTGAGCACAAAATGAAAAAAATGTCAATCATTTTAGCCACCCCTGACAGGCTGCTTGAGCCGTTTAAAGCAGGGATCACAATGACTCCGTGTGATATCAGTTTAAAGCTCAATATCACATGTCTGGACTTCGGGAACCCACGTGACTATTGTCTAATGAGATCTCCGGAATAACTTTTCGATCGTTTTAGAAGTCGTTGATTGTCATCTCGTTGGCGTACCGGTGCCCTTAAAGAGGAGCACTTCTGTGAAGAAAACGTTCCCATTGACGTCCAAGCGCGGCTATTGTCATCCAAAAGATATCAACCCCGAGAGTTTACGATTGTAGTAAGTACAATAGGATCGAAATTGAGAAATCGCCTCTTATGAATCACCTACAGTCTCAGATTCAGCCTTTACAGGCAGCGCCTGCAGTGGCAAAGAAAGGAACTGTCGTGGAATGTCCACAAACGCTGCTATTGGACGCTACTGGCGTCAGGCTCGCTGCTATTGGCTGGCGTCATATCGTCTGCTAGTCCAACTGTCAAACGCTTCTTATTCTATTTACAAATACCAAATTCCTTTCCACTGCGCGATTTCAATTTCAATGAAACCATTCTCTGTGATGAATATTGAAAAATATATATATGTATATATCCTTTTGGTACGTCATTGGCCAGATCAATTCGTTAGACAGTGATTCAATGGGAAAGCCCGTAAGATGTAGAGCTATATATCCTGTCCTCTCGAGCTTCTCAAGTTGCAAGCAAGTCGATTGCAATCTCGCAAGTATCGAAAACCTGAAATCACTGGTAGTCTCCTGTTTTGTAGGTTAAACACCATCGATCTCTCTGAATAATTATACCGAACGTTATAATTTGTATCCAAATCGAGACAAAAACTGATGGTGTGATCGAAAAATCTGTAATCATATTCTCGCTTGTAATGAAACTCGAAAATTTCGATGCGGGAGGTATTCTCTATTGGTTTTCACGTTTACTTCGACCGCATAACCGCATTTTTAGAGCATTCCAGTTCCTCGGGAGTCCGCAAGGCTTTCGTTTCAATTTTCATGATATATGCAGATCCATTATATTCCTTTCTTCTTCTTCGCACAAGCAGACGTCGGTGTATCGCTATTACTTACGAAAAACGAGGCGGTGCATGTAGCGTACGAATGAGCATGTACATCCGAGGGTATAATAACGCAGCGTGGTGCGTTCCACACGTGCGTGTCGCTCTTTTCCACTGTAATTCCTCACTGTCTTCCACACCGCATTTGCGTTTCTCTCCGCGCCAGGATAGTTGCGTGAGTCTTCGGCTCAACAATTTTGATGCCGTTCTCACCTGTAAAATGGTGCGAGCTTGGCTTCTTCACCGTCAGCTTTCTCTCTATCCATCTCTCTCTCTCTCTCTCTCTCTCTCTCTCTCTCTCTCTCTGCACCCCTTAACTCTTCGCTCTTCACGTCATGACGCGGGGCCATGCCGCGTTTCAGCATGCGATGCTTATCATCCCCCGTTCTCGCTGACTGATACACCTTGCGAAAGACGACGAGGGAACGACGATAAATAAAGTTAAAAAATGTTTTTCCGTTGCAATTTCCCTGCCCAAGCCAATGGCGTCATATCTAAAGGAGACTTTTTTTTTATGAATTCTGAGCTGTCGGACACGATTGTTCAATGCGGAGAATGGAGTAGCAGCGATAATAAACTTTATTGGTACACGCAACGATGAATGGCGATAAAAGACGTGGTACGCCGCAAAGCTCATTAAACTGTATTGAGTATATCGTAAATGTAATAACAAATTATCTCGTAAAATTGTCCCCCCTCTCTACACCCGATAAGTGCTAGTGACGGACAAGAATAGACGCGATGAAAAGATCATATTGGCACTGAAAGAAGCGTCGGAAGGATTGTTTCAGGAGAATAAGCAAAACAGCTTTGGGAGAGAAAATGATGGGATGTGGAAAAGAATATTTGGCTTAGAAAGGAACGAAAATTTAGGAGATAAATCCATGAGGCTTTGAGGTGTCTCGTTCCAGTGACTCGGACTCGTAGGTAATAAAGTTTTTAGCAAATAATCTCGGATTCGGGACGTCCGTCGAGGTAACTTTCGTCGTAGAGGAAAACGAAGCGTGGAAAGTCTGATTGCGTGGAAAGTTGGAGAACGGTAAGTATGAATGCAGTAGATTATGAAGGTATAATAGACATGAAATGTGACATCAGTTGTAGCCGGGACGGTCAAGCATGAGGAAATAAAATGACCGATAATCGACCAGACAGAGATGGAAGGATGAAATGTGCATGGAATTTAGATTAAGGAAGCTGCAAGAGGACGATTAGGATTTGTTTATAGGAAGAAGATTAAGGCCTAGTCAAGTTTGCTTCCTATACTCCCGTGCAGAAATTTCGGTCGGGATCCAGGTGGATTCTGAGAAGGATCCCTATTTTCTGATAGGGATCCAGCTGGTCAACGGATCAGATTCCATGACTGAAAGTAACATTTGCCATTGGAATCCGACAGGGACCCCTGACTGGATTCCAATTATGGTATCCAGTCAAAACCCGATCGAAATGTGGTTTATATCTGGCATATATATAAAATCCCGAATAAATATTTATCTTCCGCAATTCAGGGTATAGACAATTGTTTATTATTACCTGAGCCATAGAAAAAATGTAAACAAAAAAAAACGTCGACAACGGGGTTTGAACCTACGACGTCTCACTAGCCTTCGTTTGCGTAATGAACCCGAAATAAATGACAAAAAAATTATATTTTATGAACATTGATGTTTTTGACATTTTTTATTGATCGTTGTTGTTCCGAGGATGATTCCGGTCGTTGAAAATGTATTTGCTAACCCGGAAAATTATTTAAGGACAACCTACCTACCTATCTGCCTACCTAATGAACTAACGCTCTCACCACGACGCAGTCGAATGCTTGTACATTTACTTCATAAATATCTTTTATACACTATACATGAGGCTGAAGCTAGCAGCGGTAGCGAGAAGCCAAAATTCAGAAAAGAATACGCATGACGGGAAAAATCTGAAAAAATTAAGGAGTATTGTCTATCGATCCTGGAACATGGTCGCGTTTCAACTTTTCAGTGGACGGACTCCGTCGTTTATTTGTTTGTTAATTAACAATGGCTGCTGATAATTAAAATCACACGCATTATTGGCAAAATCTGAAAAAATTCAGGGGTATTGTCTATCGATCCTGGAACACGATCGCATTTCAACTTTTGAGTAAAAGGAATTCGTTGTTTATTTGTTCGTTAATTAACAATGATAATTGAAGTCTAGTGATAATTAAATTCGCACGCATGACGGGAAAAATCTGAAAAAATTCAGGAGTATTGTCTATCGATCGTGTTCCAGGATCGATAGAGAATACTCCTGAATTTTTTCAGATTTTTCCCTTGCTTGTTATTCTCTTGCTAAAATAAGAAATCATTAGTCTCAGGGAAGTATATAAGCAAATTATTCATCTTTAACAATTTTTCCGCTATGACTTTATGCAAAAAAAAACGCAAAATGTCATTTATTTATTTATTTTCGGTAAAAATTGGTGCCAATGACGCCTTTTTACCCGTGGCATACGTGTTTCGATGGAAATCAGTGACTAAAAGTATATATTGCGCTTGAAACTCTATCATTACAATTAATAATGAATTTAATTCAGCGCACAAAGCTACTTTCCGTTCAGCAATATCGTTTACAACTTTTGAATCATCGAAGGTTCTTTTTATTTGAAATACAATCCCCATGGTCTCAAATTTTTCCTTCCAAAAAGTTCGCCATAGACGTTAATTGGCTGTTATAATTATAAAAGTCCAATGAGCGGCAGCTTCCACTTAAGCTACAAAGTACCCTTTTCGCGAGGATGTCTTTTTTTAATCAAAACTTCAGTTTGAAGGCATGAGAGCATGAAAAATCAAAATTTGTTTTTTTAAACATCCTAGTATACGCACAGCTTAGAAGTCTCTATGGAGCATGAAAAATGCACAAAAGTGGCTCGAAAATGTAATTTTCGCCACACTGCTAAGTGGTTAAGGTGGTGGAGGTTCTCGATCATGAAAAACCACGTAATGATAATTAATATATAGTAATAATAATGGTATTTACCACCACCACCACCACCACCACCGCCACCGCCGCCACCGCCACCACCGCCACCGCCACCACCGCCACCGCCACCGCCGCCGCCGCCACCGCCACCGCGACCGCCACCGTGACCGCCACTGCCACCGCCGCCACCGCCGCCGCCACCACCACCGCCACCACCACCACCACCGCCGCTTCGAATCGGGATTCAATCGGTACACCCTGAAAGAAAGTGGCGCCATAACTTACAAATTTTGTCACATCCATCAATCCGATTACGAAACGGATACCATATAGATTCCAATGGGGATACCGGTTTTGGGGAGTCCATGGAAAATCCCGATCGGGATATGGTCGGACTTGGGGTATCCCTAAAAAATTTCTGCACGGGCTGCGGCGGATAATATGAACCGCGTGACGTAAAGTAATTAGCAAGAACTGATCCTTAAGATCGGTTCTTGCTAATCAAGAAATTATCCTTATACTAACGATATCAAGCTTCATTAAATCGTAGTCAAAATTTTAGCATTTAAATTTCACGATATTACACTTTACCTGTTCAATTGGGAAACTCGAATTATCGAAGTAGTTTCGGAACGAGCGTAGGTGCATCAGTTTCCGTTTGTCACGTAGATTATTGTAACGTAGTTATACCTCATAATATCAGGGTTCAAAGCTGCAATTGAGTACGGTAGGGCAAAGCTTGTCGAGGACTCATCAAATCGCAATCTCCGTTGAATTTTGCTTTCGCTTCGATATGCAATTTTCGCGAAAAGGGAATATGTTGGATAGAAGCCATGTGTGATCGAAGGCTGGAGAGAGAGAGAGAGAGAGAGAGAGAGAGAGAGAGAGAGAGAGAGAGAGAGAGAGAGAGAGAAAAGTTAGAGAGTTAGGGAGATAAACGTTCAAACTGAGAAGTGGAGCGAGTGGACTGCATGTGAGCGTCGACAGGAGCAACGAGGAGGGAAACTCTGAGCTTCAATCGCTTTAGGTTCACTACATGTTGTACTCTCCTGTCGCGGAAAGCTCGCGCGCGACAGTATATGTCGATAGTTAAACGCGACCCGGTTTCTGGCAAATTCTAATTTCAATCCGGTAAATAGGCAAATTGGATGAAATGGAATTCCACCACCGTGAAACCGTCTGATTCTGATGCCGCGGAGTTGCCCTATTATAAATGGAGCATACGAATATCGTATATACGTGTTGTGCATACATATACATGAGGAATCCCGAGGCCAATTAGATCGAGGATGAATAGCTTATAGGTCAAAATATTTTTTTTTCTTTCGCAATACATCGTAATTGGATCGCTGAAATTGGTTTTTAAATTCAATTTTTTTTTTACCACGGCGTTGTATGCGATAGTGAACTCGGGCAAAACATTTATCGAACTGCTCGATTGCGTTAAAGAGTTTTTGGTTTTTAGAGCGTAGAGTGTATTCTCGATTTGGGGAAGCGCAGCAGGACCAGCAGCGCATCGCTGGTGCTTGGCGTGACGATGCGCACGTTGCTCTGCGCAGCTGACCTTGAAGCTAACTGCGCGACGCGATTGTCACAGCGCTTCTCCCACCATACGCCGCGTCGATCGACATATGCAGCGCAGAGTGGGGACTGTAATTTAAATCTAGGTCCAAGTGTATATCCGAAGGGATATCGGTGTTGTGAAGGAAGGACGTCGCAATTGAATAATGTCGATAAGTTGTACGAATGAAAAAAAAGTAAGTGTATCGATTTACAGCTTACGTGCAATTTCCAAGCCTTATAATTAAGTTGTCACGAAATTATTGCAAGCCCTGCGGGTGTGAGTGAAATCGAGGACCAAGTATATGGATGAAAAAGTCATGTATACGGTCGACATATGGACGAATTATCACGGTCGCGGTATCGATTATCGGCACTGACGACGCTGTGTGTCTGATGCTCGAATGTGCACCTCAGATTGATTGTTTTAAGCTTAGATGCGAAGTTTTCATGTCGACTGAAGGCGAAATATTATCACTTTATCACTCGATGAAGATAAAATGCATTGCTTCATCACTCGTTAGAGATGAAACATGTGAATTATCGAGTGAACGAGACTTGAAACGTTTGCCATGTTTTATATTGACACCCGAGAAAAAAATAATTCATAACTACGTAGATGAAATTTACATCTATGTATAGTTATTGTTTGGATCTATGTAGATCTGAATTTAGAATTATACTTTTTCATAATTTTCCTTCTTTTTCATTCCCAAAAATGTTCATTCGAGTAAAAAGCAAATGTTGACCTTGTCAGTATCAACGAAAAGACACGAGAATGAGATTTTTTGTGAATATTAGAATTCGCATAGTTGAATATATATATATATATGTATGAGGTAAGGATTCGTGTGAATTAAATGAGAAGACGAAACATTGAAGTTTCGTTGGTCGGAATGAAGAGGCTGTGTCCCGAGTATACAAAACCGTATTTGTAGTGTGCAACCACGAGAGGATTGTTGGATGAAGGTGGATTTAGGGATGGGGGGGGGGGGGCACGTCAGAGTGAGCTTGAATTTTGCCCTAATTTTGTTCCTACGAGGGCGCGATGTCACGAACTGAGTCTCTCACCATACACCTTGGAACATAAGAGAACAACAGTGGTAGTGGCTCTTTTAGTGACCCAGTTTTCATATTTCTCGCACTCCTCAACGTACACACTGTGTCTGTCTCTCTCTCTCTCTCTCTCTCTCTCTCTCTCTCTCTCTCTCTCTCTCTCTCTCTCTCTCTCTCTCTCTCTCTCTCTCGTCACTCTGTAATTCCCAAGTGGTACAAAATAGTCGAGAACAGAATACAAATGCATGTGCCTATGGTATGACATATACGTGTAACATATATGTATGTATTTTCCGAGTCCTCGCGGGTGGAAAACGATCGTCGAGGCGTAGCTCATCTCTCGACGGGCCAAGGACGTGCACGACACACTATTTAAAAGATTCTTGATAAAATATGAAAAAGAAAAACAACCTGAGAAAATGCATCTTGACGTATGAGATAAATAGAAGTGATGAAAAGATGTCAAATCGAGGAAAAAAACCATTTTAGTTGAATCGAGTACAAATACTCGATTCAACTAAAATGGTTATTGATAATTATAAGAATATGTATTAATGGAGTATGAATGTCATGGAAGCAGATGCTATGAATTAAAAAAAAGTTAATTTTTGAAAAATTAGATATGCTTCGTAAAGCCTGAATCTTATCAAGAGCAAGCAGAAAAAAGGGAGATACTGTGTGTGTGTGTGTGAGAGAGAGAGAGTGAGAGAGAGAGAGAGAGAGAGAGAGAGAGAGAGAGATGTAAACCTTTCTTCGCGTTGAAGGGGTTGAGCTGGGAATAGTTTTAAGCCCAGTGTCTCCTGTCAACCGATTTTTTTTTTATCCCGTTCTTTTTCCATCCCTATAGGGCAATACAATGCGCGGTGTTAAAGTTGTGTACCCTTTTATTTTATTTTTCTTCTCCACTGAGACACGAGACAAGGAAATGCTTTCACGGTTTTTCCTCCAACTATAGGCCACGAGAAAAGTTTCGCCATGGTGCGCGGGGGGGCTTCACACCCGGGATATATACGAGAGGTATAGTTTTACGCACGTGCCGATCCGACAATATCCCCATCACGATCCGACCCGATGAAATATCAGAAATATTCGCCGCGGTAGAGAGAGATATGCCCGAGGAAAAACCGCGTCAATGTGTGGAATGGCCCATGCGGTTTGGCTTCTGGTGCGCGACGATGCAGGAGGTATTTGGCATCATATGCCGAAGCCAGTCACGGCTGCAATTGCATCGGGCGCCCCCGGAGCTAGACGCGCTTCGTCGGGTGTGAGGTGCGCCGAGAGGTAAGAAAACACGCGGGAAGAATAATTCCGAAGCGCTTCCACGCAAATATGAGGAACAAATGGAAGTAAAGTGTCGGTTTTCTTACGGTCTCTCGTTTTCTCGGTATTTTTCTCCTTCGAAATCTACGATGGGAAGTGGAACAACGATTTAGTCAATATTTTCAAGGCAGCCTTTGATTTTCCATCGGTCATCGATTCCCGCCGAAGCTGCTTTCTGTCAACGTTCAGTCGACTCTGTCAACTCATTTAAAGTGTTGCACACAACTTAAATTTTCAATCATTTTTAAACCAAAAATTTTGGTTACATATTAACTTAAGCGCTGCGTTGTATCGATAAAATAACATTAAAGTGATATTTTCATTTAATTGAAAATTGGTGACATCAGCATTGTGTGCAAAATTGGAGGATTCAGGTTAAAATATCGCATTTAACATTTCTTAGTGGATGCACATAAGTATGAATTGTTGAGTCAGCTTCAAAGAAGCGTTAATATTTAACATGCATAAAAATCAACATTCACACGAATTATTTCTAACGGCCTGACACTTTCCTGGATCCAGGATGGATTATACTTTGGTACGTCGTAAATTATTGAGCTAGCCTTGCATTATTTATATCAGTGACGAATCACCTAGCTCCTACAAAAAAGTTTCCCGAATCCGCCGCTAGGTGGTGATTGCCACTGATGTTTCGCGTCCGCGAACGCGGACTCCCGCGGGCTATGTTAGCCGGAACCCGTGCTATAAGCCACACGTCCTGTAAAATCAATTCTACGTTCGTCCTCAATATCAACGAGCCAGATTCCTTCCACCTCGTTTCTTTCAGAGGTCCTCGGTGCCATGGACTTTGTTTCTGTCATCGTCGAAAGTGTCAATTTTTTATTCTCACGCCCGTATTACCGTCAACTGTCAATAATTCCGCGATATCGCGGAATTATTGACGGTTCAAACCCATGGAATATTCCATGGGTTTGAACCCGATCCTGCCCACTCTTCTATATGATCACCTGATCCTACATGATTCCCTGATCACTGAATTATTTCCTATTTCGATAATTTCTTGAATTTTCCACGCTATCGTTCCATTAATTCCTTTTTCGTCACTCTCGATGATGGCAGGCTCCGTCAAGCCTCCGGACAAGCCTCTAACGAGGCCTTGACCCTTGATCTACCACTCGATGCAACCGAGAGCGAGCGCTAAGCGTACAGAAGAGCTTGCGATTAATTAATATGTGTGGGATATGCGTTGTCTCTCAATCTGGCGATCTCGCGATTGCATGTGCTGATGTTGCTGCTGGATTATGGATTACTGGTTGCTGTTAGGCAATATGTGTGCATATAGTGCGAGAGGATAACGCACCAGAAAACGAGACTCTCTTGCTCTACTGCGGTCTGGGCGTTGGTCACATACTATCGTCGCCAACATGTTCAGGGATTGCCGTTGACCGCAGTTAAAATGTGTTATGTACAAGATTATGTACACACATATATATATGTATGCGTGTTTGTGTATGCGTGCGTGTGTTTATGTGTAATTGCAAGTATCCTGCTCTCTGAACGAACAAAATAGAACGAAAGCTCGGTTGTGTACTATAGTATTTGTGCTTATATACATATTTACATAGATGTAGGTTGTTATACAACTATGTACAACGTACACTAGCAATAAAACGTATAAAGATACACATGTATACATGAAACTTACGTATATATATATATAATTTAGACATGTGTATCGTTTAACGTTATCTGCGCATAAATGTTATATGGGGCACATGAGATTTGCTGAATATTTGCGGCTTATCCCACTGCCGAGGATTTTCTCTGGTTCACGATACCAACTCTCCTTTTAACTCTTTCCCCCATTCTCTATCCCTCTTTTCACATACTTCTTCATTCCTTACTCGCGCAACGACTCTCGTACTAAACCGTTAGCCATACCATATCCAATGGAATAGAATTAAGCGATGAAATAGGAAAAAAAAAAATGAAAATTGTATACAATTCGTGCTAATCTCTCGTTAAATTGAAATTCGTTGTTGCAAATACCTTATATGGCAAGAGAATTAAAAGTATGCCAAAATAAATTTTTAATATATTTGACATACAATACTCCGGCAATGTATAATATTTTCATATTTTATTTATATCGAATATATTTCTGAGGCAACAAGTTCGATGATTATGTATTTTTTCGTAGGTGTGTACATATATATATATATATATATATATATAGAGAGAGAGAGAGAGAGAGAGAGAGAGAGAGAGAAGTTTAAAAACTTTTGTTATCGGTACGAAAATCAGTAGATATTAGATAGGGCTGGTTCTGGATCACATCAAGGCCATTGCGCATGCGCAAGCGCGCGAAATTTAAGCTTGCGCATGTGCAAACATCACCTCGAAGCTTATAGAACATTCGATGTCATCATTCCGGAATTTTAGGAGGGGGGGGGGGTCAATTTCAAGGACTTGAACATTCGATGATATCGAATGTTTTAGAAGCTTCGATGATGTCATTCCTGAAATCTGCGTAGCATAGATCCTTTAAAATTCCCCCTCCTAACATTGCACAGTGATTATATCATCGAATGTTCGAGTCCTTCAAATTAGCCCCTCTCCTAACATTCCATAACGATGGTATCATCGAATGTTCTAGAATTTTTCCCTCCCGACAGGTGATAGTGCCGATTTTGCTCAAACTTTGAACAAATTCGCTTTTGGGAGTGCATAGACATTTCAGTATGTCTCATTTATTTCCCCAATTCAGTATGTATCAATTATTTCGAAAAATCTCGGGCTTCATGATAACAATGGAGTATAAAAATAATTGCCCATTACTTGAGCCATTTGCCTGAATTTGTTGAATAATTTTTGATCGACACGAATGAAAAAAAAGTAATATAAAAAAATAAATTGTCAATGCGACCCATATCGAATGCTGATGCGGTCCATTTGAATTACCTCAACAACATAATGGAACGAATGAACAATTTTAAAACAAATTTTCATCCTGAGACATAGCTACGATGTACTGTCAAATTTGCAATTGAATGTGATAGTGGTTTTTTTTGTCTTCCCTTAACAAAAAAAGAGAAACCGACTCGCCGACAGCGGCAAATTTTTCTTCAAAATAAAAATACATATTTTAATTTCAATCCGCTTGACAGAATTTTTGTCTCTTCTGTAAAATCAAACAGTAATATTATCCGTCGATTCGGATTAAAAATTTTCAGCTCATTTCAGATCATAAACTATTCAATACCACTGTAGAGCTATACATACGTATATAAATGTGTATATAAATTTCCGCAATGGAATCTCGCGAGGCCAATTTGAATGTAAGCGGTGTTCCCTTAACGGCATTTACGGCGAGAGAGAGAGAGAGAGAGAGAGAGAGAGAATGAAAAAAATACGAGAGTAAAGTATAGTATAAAAAAAAAAAACGTTTGTGAAAAGGAGAAAAGCCAGAATAGAAGAACGGGTAGAGTCATTGTAAGGGAGAGCGACGTGTAAAGAGGCAGCATGCGGTCGGGTCTTGCGGGCCATTCCAGTCGAGAGAAACCAGGTGAAGCCACACTTGTTACAACTTTTGTAAGAACTGCAATTACCGGACCGAGGCACGACTATTAAATATTTTTCTTCCAGGGCCGAGGTTCGCTACAAGGGTAGGTATACTAGGAAATACTTACTGGTAGCGTGTGTTTTTTTCTTTTTTTTTTTCCTTTTTTTTCCACAAGAGCGAGATAAATACACTTGAACAAAGTGGCAGAGTCCTCGACACTGAGCTTTTGCTCTTCGGACAGATCCGGACCGCGCGGGGTACGCAGGAGGGAATGAGATGAAGCGTTGATTATAGTACAACACACGGGGCGTCATTTCTCTAACCCAACTGTGAATACGCCAAACTGGCAGCACTTCGCAGCTTTTACGATTGCAGATGTATTTTATATGCTCGTCCGAGAGAACACTGCCAACGATCTAAGCCATATACATTTATTGTTTTTTTTTTTTTAATACTTTTTTTTCTATTTTACAGTACCCATAATAATGCACACGTTGAAATTCTTCATATTATACAATACTCATGGAACGAACATTCCATCCAGATAACTTGATCTGGACGACAAAAAACATGCAATTTTCTTTTTTTATTTTCATTTCAATTGGTAGCTTGGTGTTCGAAAATTGAAAAAAAAAAACTACAGAAGTTTTCTGATTTTTTTTTTTTTTAAGATTTCATTTCAGAATTATCAGGTCAGCCTTGGTATCCCCATGGAACAATAATAAATGCAAACAGATATAACATTTTGACGCAGAAATATATTTTATTTGAACTTAAAAAAACAAAAAACATTTATTTACGTGTTTAAAAAATTTTACTTAGTTTTTCCAGTCTTTCAGCGTCCTTCCCCTGTCGTCCAATCCCTTTAGCCCGTGCTCCTTTCAATTTCCATACAATATTTCATTTCGCAGTCACTCCCAAACTCCCGATGCGCATCTATATCGTATTTTCACGTATGGGCACGGGGAAACTGGAGAAAAACCTGTCCTAAACATATGTTTCAGTGAGTTCAATCCCCTTAGCCCTTGCCCCTTTCAATTTCCGTACAATATTTCATTCTGTAGTCACTCCCAAGCTCCCGATGCATTCCTGTATCGTATTTTCACGTGGGCATCGGGAAACTGGAGAAAAACCTTGCCTATACATATACTTCAGTGAGTTTAATCCCCTAAGCCCTTTTGCTCCTTTCAATTTCCATATAATATTTCATTCCGTAGTCACTCCCAAACTTCCGATGCACTCCTACACCGTATTTTCATGTGGGCACGGGGAAACTGGAGAAAAACCTGGCCTACACATATATTTCAGTGATTTTCAGTTCTACTTTTCCTCGCTCAGATGTCGAGTAAGTGGTCACCTATCCCAGTAGCGGCCGAGGCAAATACACTGCAAAGCATGTGAGATTGCCGAAGCGGCAATTCGAACGCAAGAGCACTCGCGCCGGTACAAATGAAACGTAATTTCATCAAAAAATATTTACTGAATGTAAATCATTTTACATAAGTCCCTTATATTTTTTATTCTAGTATAATGTTTGTTTTTTTTTTTACGATATAAGAATGCCCTGCACGTGTTTGCCATGTGAAAAGACTTTAATAAGATTGCCACATAAGTGTGGGCAATGATTTTCGCTACGGGGCACCCGATTCGTTCGAGCCACGTTTATCTCGAGACCTTCATTCAGTATTTCAAACGTTTCGCATGAAAACTCGGGACCGGGCGCTCGCGTTACTACCTCATAGACGTCATAATAAAACTGAAAAAAAAAAAAAAAAAGAAAAAAAGAAAAGCTTCATGAGAGACCGAAAAGTTGGTTTCCTCGACACTTTTCTCTCACGGCTACAGCGATCGCGAATTATATGACTCTCGTAATGTAATATCGTGCGCAAATGCATAAAAGATCATCGCACCACCTGTCAATGAGTCGTATTTTTTCACAGTACGGGCAGTTATCATTTCATCATGTCGATGCGCTTGATTTAACTTTTATGGTGATGACGAAACTTTATAATTTGAATTCGACAGAGTAGGATGAGTGAACTAGCAGCGTTGACCTCGATCGATACCGGCATGGGTGACCGTTTGCACTTGGATTCTCTTGCACGCCGACTATACCGAGCGAGAGAAATTTTTTCGGAATTTCACGACTCCGAAATTAAGCGGTGGCCCTGCGTGTCGATACGATTTCTTACCGTTTCCCCGTGCCCTCGTGCAAGTGCCATACATTTTTCCTAAATTTCCGATGATGATGCAATTGAAACTCATATTAAAATGTATAGTCATCTGTATCAGCCAGGTTTCCCGCAGTTTCTCCGTGCCATCGAGCAAATGTGATACCTTTTTTCGAGTCTCTGCTGGCAACCCAACAATGAAACTTCATAACATATATATAGTCACCTGGTACCAAACAGGTTTCCTGCAGTTTCCTTGTGCCCTCGTGTAAACGCGATAGTGCATTGGGGGGGGGGGGGGGGGGGGGGCGAAATATAATGAGAATCGTAACTGAGGGAAAGAGACGTGAAAACCTGTCAAGGTGTACGATACGAAAATACTAATGTAGACAAATTTTGAGCAATTAAAAAAATCATAATCAGTGACTCGACATAAGAAAAACTTTTACCTTTATCTATGTACTAATATATATATATATATATATATCGATATGTGTATACCTTGAATATTTCATATACAATGCTACCAATTATGCTTTGCGTAAAGTTTTAGAATTTATCTTTTCAATTTACTTAAAAATTCTTCTCGTCCTATACCTCGATGTGCTCTGCAGCATCCACGAGAATCAGGATTCTCGTTGTTTTTTTTTTCTTTTAAATTTTTTTATTTTTATCCACGTACTTGAGATACTTTGGCATGCTTCGAGTTTCATTATATTCTTCGGGCGAGCTTTAAATATTTCCGACATCTCTATATATAGTCACGGATGGTTACGGGAGATGATAGTTTTGCCAGTGCAATGTTATATCGTTATACGTAGACTCGCGCGAGCTAGAGACAATTATAGCCGTGGTTTGCTCCATTGCATATATGAACTTTTGTCATGGCTCTGACTCTAAAAGCTTTCGATAAAGTCGGACAGGAAAGCGCCATCGCTAGAACTTGGAGAATACAGAATATTCCGGAAATATTTCTTCGTACATTAATATATATATATATCCTTATATATATATGGGGCATTCCACCCCAATTCGACCAGGCTCCGACCATCACCATTTTTGATTCGACATTCTTGATTTTCCGATAGCGTTTTTTAATTAGAAAATATCGCTGATTGGATTGGGTTTCATCGATTTTTTCAAAAAATTTTCACTCCAGAACGGGATGGAAAAAAAATCTAAAAAAAATATGGTAGTCTCTATTCGTGTGGGTGAACAACATAAAAAATTGCGAGTCGAATAAAAAATGGTGAGGGTCGGAGGCTGGCAAATTGGGGTGGAATGCCCCATATATATATCCTTTCATAGATTAAGCATTTTGGCGTTTAACATTTAATTGAATTATTTGATAATTGCATTTACAAGAATACCAACGTTGAACGTTTCTCAATCGTATTTTACGAGCGTTCTCTCTCGCTTCAAGCGTTTATTAATTCAATGCTCTGGAAGTTCTCTCGACTGTTCATCGATCGTATCAAATCTCTTTTAATTAATTTTTTTTTTTCATTCTTATAAATTGTCGCTTTTCTCACGAGAGACATTTGAATTCGGGAATATTAATTTTGCAGGGATAAGAGAACGAAGAATAAAGCATGATTTTTGACCATCTACAGATTAATTTTGACTCGCGATACGGTTGATTGTATAAAGGGTTTATATACTTGGTCAGGAGGCCGAAAAAAGCGAACTTTTGAGAATTTTTTTTTCGAAAACTCGCGAGCAAACATTCGTACAGAAGTTTTGCATTTTAAAAAGTAACACTCGACGAACGTTTAGTAATTTTTTCGTCCAAAAATATGCATTTATAATCTGTCAAATTCATCGAGAAGGATATCTCAAAGAGTTATCACATGAATCTTCCTGAATTTTTTTTTGCTCATTTTTTCTCTCCATATAAAAATCTCGCGTTTGCTCAAAGAATTTCTTTCCAATGTATATACTTCCGATTCGACGAATAAAAAATTTCGGAAATTCCATTGATTAATCGCAAGGTAAGCTGACGCGCCGACGAAATCTTTTTGGGGGATTTTTTCTTTTTGGAAACTGAAAACGTGTGCCTCACGTAGTACATCGGCTCGAACTTCCTCATGAATGAATATTTTTGCACGAAAAAATTACCGAATGTTCCTTGAATGTTGCTCTTCCAAGTTAAAAAAAAAAACTCCCTTACGAATCTACGCAAAAAAATTTGAGAAAAATTCACAAAAATTCGCAGTACAACTCGTATAATCTTCGTACATTTTCGTACAGCCTAATCATCATTTCCCTCACAACGCCACTCCATCAACGGTTTTGATCGATAAAGTCATTATCCGTATCTTCTCGTGAGACTCCTCGCATCCGCATGAATCCCACGCGACAAACTTAATAGTCGCGTGTGCATAATATTACATAATACTTCAATGGATATGAACATCCGCTGTGTGTATCGTATTCTCGCAGGTTATTATCCATAATACTTTGAGAAAAACTCGCGTGGATGATTGAATCCGTGCGATAAAAGGATATATATATATATATATATACATGTGTATATATGTATATGAAGAATTGGATGAAGAGAGTGGTGTAGGTCGGGGAACTAACGCAACGTCAGCCAGAGCAGTGCGACTGCATCAAGAATTTTCTATTTGCATTTCGCATCGTAGAAAACCAGTCCTGCGAAGTTGCATGGCGGCGAGGTTAGGGGCGAGAGGGGGGGGGGCAGTGGGATTCGATTAAGTGTCCTGATATCGTGAGAAAAGAGTCCAGCGTCCAACGAACACCCGGTATATCGGGCGTGGTCGCGCACATTTCCCGCTTACTCGTGGCAATCTCAGTAAATCCAAGGTTCACTGCTTCACTGAATGTAAGTAAAAGAGAGAGAGAGAGAGAGAGAGAGAGAGAGGGAGAGAGAGAGAGAGAGAGAGAGAGGAGCTGAAATTATGGGCACAGCATGCCGGTTTATATGACGCTATTGCTGCATACACCTACTTGCAGTACGGTACACAGATATACAGTAGTACAGGTACACATGACCATTGACACCATACCATTTGTATGTATACCGCTAGCAATACCCAGCTTCGCAAACGCCGAATGTTCGAGCTATAAAAAAATGATAATAAACTGAAATTGTCCGTTTCATTCGAGCTTGAATATTCAAATGAGCAAACAAAAAAGATTTTGAAAGTCGACAATTACCGGCCACCCTCTCGGAGGATCCGGAGGAAAAAAAAAAAAATTAGAAACTTGCACATTGCTTCCTCATTATTTTATTTCCATCCCGAAGCTCTATCTCACTCCTTCGTTGTCAAAAGCTCGACCAGAAAAGCTTCATTGTTATGTTGGCCAAAAAGCTTTCTCGCAGAGGAAGCTTTTTGGTCGAGATAAAATAATGATGAAGCGATGTGCAAGTTTCTAAATTGCACGCTTTTTACGTGAATTCGAATTCAATAATTCTAATTTTTTAACATAGTTTCAAAGTAATTTTATGTTTACAACATTAAAACTGCAGAAAATTTGTTCATCACTTTTCGGCTGAATCAATACCATTGAATAAATAACCACTGATCACATCGTCAATCGAACTTATGATAAAGTGACATAATTAATATCTTAACGAACATTTAGTGCCTCCTGATTTTTTGGAAAGTGCTGGTAAATTTACGAAAGTTAGAGCAAGCATATCATCTCGGCTGGATCTGGGAACCTTCGGTTATGGAATCCAAAAAAGGGACCGTTCCAACGGGACAAAATGGAACCAATGAAATAGATGAATGGAACTGCAAAAGGAGTTTGCGAAAGAAATTATAGAGTGGTTTGCGGCCTGTCTTTGGGACTCTGAAAGGAACCCAAAACAAATTAAAGGGTCTGAAAAAGAGACTGAAAGAGGATTAGTTAAAATAATTAACAGTTTCTCGAAGATGGAACTCGAAAGGACACTGAAAAAGGAACGATCGAAAAAATAGCATGATTTCCTGAAATTCACTGAAAGGACTCAAAAATAAACTGACGAAGGAACTGTTCCTTTGTAGGTCCCAACTCATCGTTCCTTTTGTCCCATTGAAACGGTTTCTTTCAGCAATATTTCGCATTTAAACTCCATTTGGGGCTAAAAAAGAACGGTTCCTAAATACCCTATGGATTTTCCATAAACGTTGAAAAAATATTTTAAAATTCAAATTTTCAAGAAATTTTAAACTCTTTAACCAACTAAACCCAAACTCATTTACCAGTTATTTTCAAATACGTATTATTTTTTGATGGAATTAATCGGAAAATCTTTTCAACGATTATCGTTTCAATCGCGTATGTGAGGCTGCGTTCTTCTTCAGCTTCCAATATTCTCTCGTCGTGCCGTCCATTTACAGAATAGCACAATCGTTTTCTCAACTCTGCTCACTTTGCCATATTACTTCCGTTATAGAACCGTTACAATCCTAAATCTAAGCCAGGCGTTGCTAAATTCATACACGATATTATATTCAATTTGTATTATATTAAAAATAGTAATTAATATTATAAGGATGATGATGATAATAATAACAATAATAAAATATCTTGTCAGTTAACTATCGCGTGTGTCGCTCGCAACCGAGTGAGAACAGCATTATTCCTCCGCGGTTTTCCAGCGGCAGGAGAAAATAAAACAATGTTTGGTTTCTCCACTCTCTGTGACGAGACCGTTATTTTAGGATAGAAACATCGCCGAGCACAGAACTTGCCTCGATGGATCTCAACTACTACCGAGCTTCTAAATACGTATGTAACATTCATATACGAGGGGGGGGGGGGGGGGGGGGGGGGGATTTCACAAAAAGCCGAGAGGTCATAGACGATGGTATTTGGAATTTGTCTAATAAAATATTTTTTTTTTCTTGCGAACTTTTATGTATACTAAACACATCCCTAGGAGGATTTTACGATCTTAATCTTCATTCAGTCAGGACAGCCCATCAAAGTTTCTCATAAAATGGCATTCAAGGCTAACTTTCAAGCAGAAGGAATGAGAATTCGTAAAAAAACTCAGTTTTCTTCGTTTATATACGGTTATTAAATTGTACGGTTTTTTTTTTCGTATAATTTATAGCTGTAAACAAATAAAAAAGGAACTTCATTAAGTTTGAGCAACAGTTTTGTTAACAATCAGGATAATGAGGAAAGCTGTTTGGAAAAATATGACCAACGAAGTTTCTTTTTTATTTGTTTCCAGCTAAATTGTACGAAAAAAAAAAAAAAACCAACGAAAAATCAGTAAACCCGAAGGAAAATCATGCAATAAAATCCAAGATCGGCTCGGACGACACTCAGATTAGGCTCAAAAGTTGCATAATTATTTGAAAAATCGTTATATATTTGAGTTTTTAAAATAAAACATGGCGTATCTTCAGTAGGTGAAAATAAAGTGGTTTTTTTTCCCACGTGATTCTGCGATATTGCGGTATTTTTTTTTTTCGAAAGTAGATGAAAAAACTAGCAGTTTTTGTTCTTTGAGTTTTTTACGAATTCTCATCCCTTCTACTCGAAAATTGATCCTGAATGTCACTTTATGAGAAACTTTGGTGGGCTGTCCTAATTGAATGAAGATTAAGATCGGGAAATCCTCCTAGGGATGTATATCTAATACATAAAAATCCGCAAGAAAAAAAATATTTTAGACAAATTGCAAATATCATCGTCTGTAACCTCTCGGTTTTTTGTGAAATCTCCTATATATATATACACTATACATCCATGTATTTGGTGTAAATTTGAACTATGTAATGAATTTAAACCACTCGCGTGGCTTAAGATCTGGAGTGCATTCACCTGCAAAGTGCATGGTTTGTAGAGTTTATGTAGTAAAATCGTAACGAAGACTGTCTTGGCCCAAGCCAGTTAGTTAACTGACTAACTGACCAGTCGGTTATTAACTAATTAACAAGCTGACTGACTAGCTAGATCAGCAATAAATTAGCTAACTCACTAATAATCTACCTAAACGATTCACCAATTAATTGACTAAGTAATCAGCTAGCGAGCTGACTAACTGACAAGTTAGTTAATTCCTTAACCCAACTAGGCTACCCAATAGTTAAGTAGTACTGACCGGTGAGTCAGTTAGCCAGTTATCAAGTAGATAATTCGGTGCTGACTACAGTTACTTGATTATTCAGTCAGGAAGTAACTAAGGGACTGGATAACTAACTGGTAACTCACCGATTGACTGACTAGTTAGTTACGGTTCATTGATTAACTTGCTAATTACTTCGTACCAACTGATGATTAATAACTGGCCAGTTCAGTACCGACTGGTTATCTACTTACTTAGTCACTGACTCAATAACCAACTAATTAAGTAAATGAGTAACTAAAAAATCACGTGTTATAGTTTGGTTCTTACTAGTTACGTGCTGAGTTAGTCACGAACTCAAATATCCAAGTTAACAGTAACTCAGTAACTCATTAACCAGCTGGTTCGTGTCTAGTTAGTAACTAAATGAGTAGTAACAGACTAATATGATTCTTGATCGTATTGCTTTTTTGATACGTTTACGCACATCGTTTGGAAGGCCAAACGAAGCTAATTTCAACACCAAACTTTAAAAAAGTTCTACACCCGCGCCCAATTAGCTCCCCCATACGATCGAACTTCTAGCAAAGTAAATACGGCAGCCTTATTCCTCATCTCTCGCGTCGTCTAAATTTTACTGCTCTATCACAGTGTGTACTCCGCAGTGCTTACTCCGTGTGTACTATCGCAGTGTGTTGACCCCGAAATTTTGCACCACTCACAGGCACGGCGGTTGTCACGGTCCTGCTTCTCTTGCAATTGTAGAAGAAAAAGTACGGTAAGCGAGGTCGACAGGTTAAAAATAAAAATAAAAATCCGGTCTTTGACAGCATCGTACTCCGAATAGAATGCAACATTTTTTGTCTTTGGTATAATTTGATTTATAAGTGAGAAAGTAACGAAACAAAAGTGGTCCAAATTTTCACCTTCTATACGAGCAATAACATATATACCGTATTATAATGTATATTTTCTGTAAGAATCATGTACGTTCATATGTTTAGGTTTTGTATATATGCACATATTGCGCGTATACACGAGTACATGTATATTTACGATCGTAAAACTTGAAACGTCTGTCGGGATCACCGCAACGGAAGTCACCGCAAACGTTCTCGCGATATAATATTCGAGTCTGCAACCTTGCAGAATGCATCTCTCGATATATATTATTATATATATATACGTAGCAGCATAAATGCATGTATACGGTAATTTTTTTTTGTTTTGTTTCTTCTCACCCGGTTTTATCCTCTTCACGCTTCGTAAATGACAAAGCCACAATTTGCATTCGTCTGGTCGGCATTTCCTCCCTTTTTTTTTACTCAACAGGCTATGGACTGCATATATATATATATATATATACGGTTATGGTGTGTAAGTCTGCATGTAGTACATAAGTATGGTATACGCTGTCGGGGATATATCGATAATAGTCTCGCTTGTAACGAGGGTAAATGAGTTTTGCACTCCAGAGCTATATTTTTGTTTAACATATAACCCACCATCTCTGTCTCTCTTTCTTTCTCTCTCTGTATATGTGTGCGTGTGTGTGTGTGTGTGCGCGCGTGTATGTGTGTGTTTGTGTGTAAGAATATACGAATGCAATATCTTTTTCGAGGTGTCGGAGCTTGCGGTTAAACTGTTTTATCTCTCCGCGAAGCATAAACCAGAGAGCAGACGATTGGAACATTTATGAAAACACGACGATATGACGATATAGGCGAATAAACAAAAAGCGTGGAAATAAAAAATTTGCACATTATTTTGCTTCCTCATTATTTTATCTCGTTCACAAAGCTTCCCTCTATGAGCAAGTTGGTTTTTTAATTTTATCGTCCTCCGTGAGCCAAACTTTGCGAGCGAGATAAATTAATGATGAAGCAATGTGCAAATTTCTGATTTGCAGTCGCGTTTTTTTTTTTTCTTTACGGAGTGCGATTGCAATAATGCAGAGGTAACACGGGGCTACAAGGTTTCGTGATTGTACGAAAGTGGTCGCGGCGGGTAATAAACGAGTTTTTAACCTCGAAATTGGAAAATTTCATAACATCTGAAACCCCCGTTCGTCGATTGTCGTCAAATTCGATATTAAACATTACAAAATTCGAATCACTCGACCGATTTACGGTAAATCCATGAGCAACCATATCCTCTCATGATATTCCGAGTATGACAAATTCAATATCAAAAACATCCTTGTCCCATATAACATTATAAATTTGTATAAAAAGTTTTGGCTCGATAGTCTTAAGTTTATGAAAGCCAGAGGGCTAGGAGATATTTTTCGAAAGTTTAAGAATTTCATAAGATCCGGCGGACCCCTTGAGCAATTATTGTCAATTTTAATGAAAACATTAAAACAAAATTTGCGAAAGTTAGAGCGCCAACAAATTTTTCTCGAGATTATCAAATTTTTAAAAAAATCCAAGCCCTCACAAGCGATTCTCGCCAATTTCAATACCAAACATCCTTGTCCTTTAGCCTATTTGTTAAAAAAAAAAAAAAAAATTTAGCCCGATATCTCAAAATGCGAGCAAGTTAAAGCGACCACGGACATTCTTTTGAAGATTTCAAAATGACAAAGTTTGTAATCTACGAGGAATTCCGACGAAAATTTCAGTAAAAAAAAGGAACTGTACTGCTTTACTTGTCTATCAAAAGGCAGCAGTGTTAACTCAAGCCTTCTTCAGAGGCTTGAATTTTTCAAGGCTAACACACACACACACACACACACTCGCAGGCGTCTACACCGTTTTTATAAATGTGATTTTTAGACGTTTCGACATATTTTAAGAATTTTGTCATGAAGGATGCAACATTTTTTTTTTTCTATCATGAAAACAAAGCTTCCTCCATGAGGAAGCTAAAAGTTAATTAAAAATTGAAACAATTTTGAATTAGTATATCGCAACGAAAATTTGTAAAAGTCCAACGTGTCTCCGAATTCTAAAGCGTAGCTTGGTTTGGTTTACTTCCGTAATAATTGTTCATATTTTTCCAAGCAGCTGGTAATCATGTTTGGTTTGATTATGGTAATCATTTGATTTGGATTATGTGTTGCCGAAACGTTCTCGCGGGCTCAATCTTCGCCTTTTTCAAATCTCTTTTTGCTGCTGTTGCTCTTTTTCTCCCTCTCTCTCTCTCTCTCTCCTCACTTCGCCTTTCTCTTTTTCTCGTCGTTCAGCGAGTAATTTTCCGATATTTCGTTCGGCGAGAGGCCCCGAGAATAGTTCTTGTTCGTGCTTCAGGGCCCGGCTTACGAGGCCCCGATGCGCGAGAATCAAGCTGGGCCGTACTTGATGGTGGGGGACGCAAATAGGTATTATATGTATGTATATGCATATGCATGTAAACCTGAACGAACTCGTGCGCGCGAGCTCAGAGCCGGTAGGCAGGGCGGGGCCCCTGTTATCCATCCATCTCAGGGCCGTTTGCCATTCCCCCGGTCCTGCACCGTTCACCGGATTTACCATGATGAGGAGCGAGCGAGAAAGTGAGGTCGTCCGACTATTAACCTCCGGGCTCGTGAGAGGGGCTGCAGCACCCAGAGGGGAGGTGAAAAAGTCTCCCTCGAGGGACATTAATTTTTCATCTCATTTCCACCACGTGACCGATGAAATTTTCGCAGCATCCACGATCCACGCGACTCATACAATGAAACATAAATAAATATTTTATACGCATATATTTCGACTCGAAAATATGCTGCGTCGAAACTTTTATCATAACTCCGTTCTTTTTTTTTTTGTAATCAACGTATAGTCTCGGTGCTAAAGTTTATTGCGTATAAGGTCACTGCTGTGATTAATTTTGTTATGCATTGTAGTCGCATAGATTCTTTGGAGACCTTAAGGATTCTTCATAGATCTAAATTATAAACATGGGACTCTACGTACTCACGCACGCATCTCAGGATGCTCAATGCCCATTTCATGTCCAAGCAAGGAGCCAAGACGACTGCGCGGACACCATTTCCGAAGGGCTCAATTGAAATAAGGGATAAAAAAAAGCCTTAAGAAAAGGCCTTAAGATTGAGCGCAATTCGGATCAAGCAACGGTCCCCACTCTGCGGCGCGTAGCGATAGCCGGCACGCCGTATGGTGGGAGAAGCGCTTCGCCTATCGCTGCATCGCTATAGTTACAAGGTCAGCTGCGCACAGTAAAGCGCGCAATCTCGGACGTTATACAAGCGCGATGCGATTCCGCGGTCCTGCCATATTTTCCTTAACCGAGCTTTTAGTGTAAATCCGCACGATATCAATGTCAATGAATCACATCTTCGGTCATGACATTATCTTTCGGTCAATAGAAAATTTTCAATGCCTCTGCACCGAATTATTGCAGTAGCATACTAATTTCCTGACACGTGTCAATTACCCAAAATATTAAAAATACTACTTCAGGAGTATCTGTTAATTTTTCTACTTCAGGAGTCTACTTTCGAGGGATTTTTTTTCCCCCTTTTCTTTCTTTGTCTCGCGAGGTGAGAATAGAGTGTCTTTAGAAATTGAACCAGAAAGCTTCTACAGCTGGTCGGAAGACTGAGGCAAGAGCGGATGAGTTTCAAAGAAACTATCGCGACGTGTCGTGAGATGAGATGAAGAGTGAGAGGGAGAGAGAAAAGACAAGAGAACTCACAGGCTCGTGAACACGCGAAAAGAGAACCGCTTTCGTAAATGGGCCCCAGACGCGAGAGAGAATCTCGAGTGCCAAGTTTTTTTTCTTCTCATTCTCACGAGTTTTTGCCAACGAAAATATTTATCTCCCGCCTGTTTTTTTTTTTCCCTCCAGGTCTTTTTCTCTCGTGAGCAGCGTCAAAGAGGGTCTTTAATTTCCCGTGATTCCGTTATAAAAAAAATTTACGCGTAGATTCTCCTTCAATTTTATAAGAAGAAAATACTGCATGATGAAAATATTAAAAATACCGAACCCTTGACTAAATTCATTATAGGAAAAGTCGTCTATATAGTGACGGTCTCTTTGTTCACATAAAAAAATTTTCGAGAGTCGAACAGACAGGAACATCGATTCGAATACTTTTTTGGAGAAGGTATCTTCTGACTATTTGAAACGTTTCAAGCATTCCGGCACTAAAATCTTGTAATTTTTTTTTCATGAGAAACGAAGCTTTCTCTGTGAGATGAGCTGAAAAATAACAAACGTGGTCGTGGTGGTGAGGCAAATGGTTTTTTGTCATGAGAGTTTTCTTCAACTGCACTTCATCATTGTAATATTCCGTTATTTTGTTTCCTCGCAGTGGAAGCTGCGTTTTCGTGAAAAAGAAAAAACCCTAAAATTTTCAAACTAGAGTTCCCTACGATGTTCAAAAAAGTCCAAAAATCATGCTAACGAAAAGTGTCCATGTCCATTTTTTGAAAATAAAATTGAATCTTCTCAAAATCCGGATCGACATTTATCTAAATTCCCAACATTTTCACATGTCAGGGGGACAATCATGTTTGGTGTTAAGTTTGTTCAGGATAAATATTAATATACATATGAATATGTACATATCTAAAACATATTACAGACAATTTTGTTCCCACATATATAGTGAGATATCGTTAAATCTCGTTGTTTTCTTTCATCCAACGTGTAAATCCATGGATTTATATATAAGTTCGTGTTCTCTACGAATAATGTTTTTTTCAACAGGGTGTTCATCATTAGCGTCAAACACTCGCATCTACATGTACACACACATATATATATATATATATATATACATACACTTCAGCGACGACGAATCGTCGCGTCGAGAGAGCTCAAGTCACCAGATTGCTTTTTCAACCAAAAAAAAAAAAAAAAAAAAAAAAAAAAGAGTGGCCACATGGCGCATTAAAGTCTAGTGCTCACGGAGAGAGAGCAAAAGAGCGAAAGAAAACTAGCTAGAGAACGAGGGATAGAGAGCAAAAGAGAAAGAGAACTTTGAACGGAAATGAGGTAAAGCCCGGTAGAGCTTTCGGAAAGAGGAGAGCCCGGGGCAGAATCACGCAATACTATATATACGACTGTACTACGTGTGTTAATAAAGACATATACGTTACATATATATATACATTTTGTTGAATCCCGAAGTGTTCTAAAAGTACTAACGGCGACCCCGTTAACGGTACTCGTGAAAATTCTACCCAAGATGTGGCAGTACCGTGAAGCAAGCTAAATCGGTTAAAAGGGCCCTTTGTAAGGAGCATAACCCCGTCCGAAATGAGGAAATTGTTAATAAATTTATGAATGAATTCGCGTATGAAAACACACGTGCCTCGTACTAGCGCAAGATCACGCCTCTATAAACGACCTAGTAAAGCAACATAGTGTACAATAAAAATTCAGTGTCCCATGATCCATAATGAAAAAAAATGTAAAAAAAATGTGGAATGGAAACGATAGACCTATACGACCTCATGAAAACAGACCTTAAAAATACACTGTCAGCTATAAATTCTCAATCCGCACATCTCACTTTGTTTCGAATACGCGGCAATGCATATAAAAGTACAGGGGCATGGATCGAATCATAGTTAAAAACGTCGCTGGAAAATCCATCAATAAAGTACACCTATACTCATGAATTCGTTCATACACGTATCACGAAGGTGTTCAATCTAGAAACAGATCAAGTGTCAAATCCACTCAGAATATATGAGGTCCAAATTTTCTCTTCTCTTGGGTAAGAATTGGCAAACTTGGATGACCTTTTCACCGATTTATATCCGTGGCTCTCAACGCATAATAATTGATCGAGTACAGGGGATTCGAAATAGATATCAGTAGCTACCGATAACTCGGTAGGAACTGGCCTTGACCAACGATCAAAAAGTTTTAAGTTTGAATCTCGATTCTGTCTGTGCCTCATCTCTGACCCCCCCCCCCGGCATCGTACAATATACAGATGCGGAGAATAAAAAAAAACTAAAATCATTGCATCGAATTCGATGGCAGACTGTAACGTGAGTTGGTAAGCCTGAGGATAGTCACCGAAAAAAAATGACACACGAGAATGGCCTAGTTAGGAAATGTACCCAGTGTACATTTCATGGTTGGGCTATTCGAATTTGAGGAGAGTAACTTTTTTTTTGCTCAAAACATCGTGGAGATAAAAACTACGTGGTAATTCAAGGACTAAAAGTGATGAACGAATGGCCCAGTTAGTAAATGTACCTAGCAGTGTTCACCTTTGAGGAAAGTACTAAAAAATTAAGCAGTATTTCAAGGATTATTGCTCGATAAGATCGTGAATGCGGGGTTCGATAGAGCTGAAAATTGAGTTCACGTTATTAGATTTTGGAATGTCTCGCGATATAACGCTCAACGGTTCAGATCGAATTACATAAAATATTGCCGAGAAAAGCGAGTGATCCGTATCGAAATATCGAATATTATAATTTCACTCCCGTGTACATAATACATATATACTTATACGATCAATGCGTGGTTGATCAGCTGAGATCTTGGGCTTATCGGCTCTCACTATAATATTACTTTTAGCAGATAACTTTAACTAGGTATACACTATACGGTATTTACAATAATGTCTGTATTATCCATGTGTAAAATTCATGTACACATACGACACAGAGACGTATCGCTGAAGGAAAAATTCTTATTGCCTTTTCGTATCCTTGATGTAGACGCAGTCGTGCATGCGATGGGTGTTGCATCCAATGTGTATGAGAATCGAGAGACGATTCATTGCCGTTATAATCCGACGATTCAAAGTTAGGTAAGGCATCGACGTTCTTATAATTACCTTGATATGCGTCTATGTGTCTGTATGCAGGGGAAACTGCTCATTCCTTCATCATACAATCCTCGTCATTTTTCCATTCGCAGGAAGCAAGCTTTCATTTTTTTTTTACTAACTTGTACCGGAACTTTCAATCAATGAATTGAAGGAACTTTTTAACGACTTTCCCCATAGTTCAACTCAGCTTTAAGCTGTTGACAATTATACAGAGTACTTTTGGTGCAAAAAAATTGATTCTCATAAAGTATTGTTAAAAACTTGAACATTGCGTCTTCATTATTTTATCTCGATCACGAAACTCTCTCTCTCTCTCTCTCTCTCTCTATGAAAACATTCAAATTTCCACAAAATCTGAATCCCTCGATGGATTGTCACCGAATTGAATACCAAAAATTATTTTCCTCTAGTCTATTCATGTAAGAATTTTTGATCCGATAGCTGAAAATTTACGAAAGTTAAAGCGAGTTCAGACTTTTTTTTTTTAATTCAAAATGATATAAAATTTGAAATTTTTGAGCAATTTGGTGAAAAGTTGTATCGAACCATCGAGGCATACTGCTCTACTTACGTGCAAAATTTGGGCATGGTTACTGAAGGTGTTCTCGAGATATAACTGTATTTACCGACAGCGATGAGTACGCGGTCGACGCGCGGCTCTGGAGATCACCGAGTTAAGCAAGCATTGGTCGAGGCTAATACTTGCAGCGGTGACCGCTTAGCCGCGCGCTGATCGGCGCATCGAATCGCTGAATGGGAGGCAATCTTTCCAGAGTCCGGGATCCCTGTGGGGAACACGAACTCTGCCGAAAGAGCCGACTGTATCGGCACAGGTTTTCCGCAGTTTCCCTGTGCCCTCGTGCGAATGCGATACAGAAGGGGATCAGGAAAGAGTGCTGGCTGCCGACAGCACTCTGGGGGGACTTGTGGAATGGAGAAAAACTGGAACATGGAAAAATAGGTTAGGGACTGCCAAAAAGGGGATGGACCCGGGGCATTGCTTAAAAAAAAAAAAAAAAAAAACTTCTAATTTTGCAAGGCCAGCACATAAATACGTCCAGACATTTTTTCCAATTGTATTTTCTTGAACATTTGATACATTTTAAGCGTTTTGACGTGAAAATTTTGAAAAAAATGTCATGAAACATAGCTTCCTCATAAGGAAGCAAAAAATTGGAGAATTACATCTCGTTAATGTTGAATTTTCCCATAATCAGTCACGCATCTCGATTAAATATTCAACGCGGTTACCTATCGATTAGAAAATAAAAAAAAAAAAAAACAAATGACTTAAATGACAATTTCAAATTCTCGCGACATAATGATAAGACGCGAGAACCGGGCAAGTATTAGATATTGAATTCGTTTTGCGGGCAAGTAAGAGATATCGGAGTTTCCAGACGACGGACAAAAGTGGAGAGGAGAAAAAAAAAAATAAGCAAAGGAGAGACAACGCGGGGGCCGTACGCGTTCGTTGAGGGGCACTCGCGTCATGCTCAAACTTTTGTTCTACGGGATGTCAGAAGAGAAAATCCCATTAGCAGACGTTCCCTGGGCGGAAGACGAGACCACACCATCAGGAGCAGAGAGAGGGGGCGACGAGAGACTGCAGCGAGTAGAAGGATATATAGACGCGGACGCATTTTCGAAAGTCCTGACGCGCCGCGTTGGGTTAACGGGACAAGGATGAGGAGGACGGTGACGAGGAATGGGACAAACGCGGGAATGATAAAAAGCAGAGCGAGAGCTTTCATTATAGTTTTGCCGCAGTGAGAGAATCTCCCCGAGTTGCGCAGATTTTGCCGTCACGAGAGGGGTTTTTTTTTTTTTTTTAATTTGCGATGAGTCGAAGAAAACCTAAAGAATTCATGCTTCATTTTTTCGTTTTGTTGTTGTTTCTTCATTCTATCGGGCTATTTCACTCTCGCGTCTTTCGCACCCTTGACGCTACTTTCGACCGTCGTCGTCCGCCCTCTCGTGTTCGCACGGAGGAATTCTTCAACTCTCCGACAGAAATACAATTTTAAATCATGCCTATAATTAAATGACACGTGTCTCCCCGTGTCTCCTCGATCGATACAAGCTAAAGAAAATGGTTCAGAAAAAAAAATAATTTTTTTTTTCATTTGTCATTTATTTGTCATTATTCGTCATTTGTCACGAAAAAAAAAAAAAAAAATGATGCAAGGAGTAAAAGCATAAAGTTCCAATTAAATTATTTTGCGTTAAAATTTTCTAAAGTTTATTTTTGTTTTTGTTTTTTTTTTTTATTTTCAAAATTACGTTATCCCCATGCACTGAAAAAAAAGGTAATGTAACGGCAACAAAATTCGTTTGTTGCCTGCGTTTTGTTACGACCAATATATAATTTTGTTCGTAGGACAAACATTTTGTTGCGACCAATGAATAAAAATAATTCTTTTTGTTGGCAACATCGTCTTAATTTTGTTAATCACATTTCATTGATACAACCAAAACTGTTTGTTGTTGGAACAAAAAATACTTTATATTGTAATACAAATAATACTATTGGATTGGGCGAACGATACAATAAGAAGACCTCGACCCATCTGTATATTTGGTTAAGACAATAAAAAAAATAAAAGTCGACAACACAAATGTTTTATTGTCGTAACAAAAACTTCATGAACACCGCAACCCGTGCCCGTTACACACACTATCGGCTTCTAACCAAACAGTATAGTTGTCGGAATAAAACGTTTTGTTGGCGCAACCAAACGTTACGTTCGCCCATCAAATTTGTCACGACGGCAACACTGCAGCATCTTTGGTATCGCGTGGTGTGCAACAATCGTTCTACGACCGCGTGAATGCTTCGAGTGTGCATGTATATGGTGATAATATATTTTTTCGAGCCAACAGTGATATTAAAAAAATCTAAAAAATTAAAAAATCTTGGCTCATTTGTTATTTTTCAATCTAACAAAGCATCTGCGCGAAAAATCTGCTTGAAGGTTTTTGAGGTTATGTTGATCCTTAGCCTCGCCTCAAACATTCTGTCATGAAATTCTGAACTTTTTTCACGGATAAAGCTTCCTCTGTGCTCTGTGAGAAAGCATTTTGGAAGTTAATTAGAGAACCACATTTTTTAAATATTTATTAACAATATTATAGCGGAGAGCATTGATTATGCACTATACGATTATTACTGCAACAAAAATGATTTGCTCTGTATGCAAAATATGTTTGTTGCTGCAACAAAATTGCTTTGTTCTGCATACATAAAATATAGCGTTTCGAACAGCAATGTTTTGTTGAGCCAACAAAATATATATGTCCGTTCAACAAAATTGTTTGGTTAAGGTAACTAAATCATTCCATAGCGCAATCAAACGTTTGCTTGCGGCAACAAAATGTGTTTAACAAAACGATACCCATGTCGCCATCAAAACGTTTTGTAGATCACATGTTAACAAACGAATTTTGTTGCGCCAACGAAACTTTGGTTGTCACAACCAAACTTTTTTTTGAGTGTGGGACACGAAACAAAAATATTTTCAGGCAAATAAAATTAATAAATTTTCTGCAGAATTCTCGTAACGGGCACGGACGTATACTCGAGAATGATCGTTAAGACAAAAAAACAATCTCTGCAATCGCTATTCGATAAAAGTACTGAAAGAAAAAAACAAGGAGAAGCTTGCAATTTTCATTTGGCAATGCAAGTGCTCGAGGGTCCGTAGTTTTTTATATCTCATCTCTCATATAACCAACAGCTCGATTAAGCCGTCCGTCAAGAATTTTTCCTTCTTTACTTTTTTTTTTTTTATTATTCTTATACTCGTTTTTTTTTTTTTAATCTTACAACGTTTCTCCAATGGTAGCCGAGACTCATTCATCTCTTTCCTGCTGAGAATGACGCCTTTTCGTTCTTCGCTCCTGTCGGGCCCGCAGCTCTCGGGCAATCATATACGCGCGGGCCTCTCCTCCTCATTATATTCGTCCCGAGAAATTTTCTGTTACCGGAATCATCAATTTCATATGCTGCCGTGAAGAGAGAAAAAAAAAAAGAACATAATCCGAGATGAAAGATCGCGTACATACGGCGGGACGAAAATTCATAGATTTTTTGCTTCCCGATATACAGAGGAAGCTTTGTCCGTAACTCGATAACCGGTTGAGCTAGTAAAGCACGATAACCCCTTAATTTACTGTGATATTTGTACAAATTCATACGGTCACTTGGATCTAATGTCGTTTTCGATTTTTCGCAAAATCCTCGTACTCGCTCTAACTTTCGCAAAAATTTTGCGTTATCGTGCTAATTTTTTTCTACAAATAGTTCATTACTGACGGACGGTCGATATTTAATTTTGCAAAAATCGACGCAAAGGTTCAGATTTTATGAAATTTTCAATTAAAAAAATAAAAAAAAATTCAAAAAAAAATTGTACACTCGATATGACTTAAAAAATTTTTGAGACATCGTGCTAAATTTATTTATGTCAATTGATTTATCATTGAAGAACGGCTAATATTGAACTTGACGAAAATCGATGGATTTGTTCGGATTTCATGAAATTATCAGCTTTTCCTTCAAACACCACGAAACACCATCGGATGGGACACGTAATCATTGGTGTTTTTGATTGCAAATGTCTCGAGCATGAAACGTTCAATAATTTTTTTACTTCACATACGTTACAATTGATACATCGAGTGAGAAAAAATTCTCCGGAAAGTGAATTTACATTTGCGTGGCTTGTGATAACCGGCAGTGAAAGTTGCAATGCATATGGCTGGCAGTGCAACGGATGCATCCGTGCTGTGTGTGTTCTCATGCATTCGACGGAATATTCTCTCATTTTCAGCAGAACGATGACGTATCTTTGTTCGGCTGGGTGAAAAGCTCGTTGAAGTTTTTGTGTGAAAGTTGGTCGGGAAAAATGAAGCGTCGCATGTGAACGAGGCTCTAGCCGAAAAAAAAAGTATTTCGTAATTTTGCGCTAATGAGAAAATGTTCCATAAGACAAAAGGTCAAATCAAACATGACATACATGCGAAAAATGAAAAAAAAAAGAGTATATACATTGTATATTTTTTTCAGAACAATAGAAATTTTTGTTTAAATTTTTCGAAATTGAAACGAAAAATTTCTCTTGGAATCTGAAAAAAATCCGTATATTTTTTGTTACCGATAAATTTTCGTTCGAGACAGTCCTTGTGATGTTATTAAAATTTGGCGAATCTCGAAAATAATTGCGGTTGAAAATTGGCAGAAAAAAAAAATGTCACAATCCCTGAATAAACATCGATTAAAGCTTTTATAAAATCCCGTGTGAAATAAATTTTAGTCCCAAACGAGTCTTGGATTACTCCCTTTTCGCAATATCACAAATAAGCTTTAAATTTTGGCACTGGCTGGGAAATGATTAATTTTTTTTTTTTAATTTAAAAATGGCCACGTTCAATTTATCTTACGAGCCAAAATTTGATAATACTTTATTCGGGGCACTGATCGGTACGAGACTAATTTGGGACTCGTTATGGACAATTTTTTTAAAACTCGAGACACTTCATATGGGAGCGGCACACGTGTTTATAGAAGATTTATATTTTGCGAGTGACAAATCTGAGCTACAACGTTAAACCGTGAGATTTGACGTATGCACAATGTGCACACGATAATTTCATTGTGCATTGCGCGAAAGCGTGAGCACAGCCTGTGTATTTAGCCCAACGATGAACGCGAAGGAAAGTGCAGGAGTTTATTTTATTTTATTTTTCATCACAAACGACCGCGAGCCTTTGTGCAAAACAATACACGAGTCTACATCTCCCGGAAACCCTCACAGAGCACGAAATTTCTCGACGAAAAATTGAAAAAAAAAAAAAATTAAAAAAAGAAATCGTGCTGATTAATTTATTTTTTATTTTTTATAATATCCGAGCTTTGTTCCATTCAGTTCCAACTTGATTTTTTAATCCAATCAACAACAGATTTGTTTAACTAATATTTCTTTCCTACATGCTCGAAGACCCCGAAATTACGGTAACTCGGGGTAATTCTTTCGTTGTGATCAATGAATACCCCATTAACTTCACCTTTGACTATTCAGTCCAGTAATTCTTTCGTTGTGATCAACGAATACCCCATTAACTTCACCTTTGACTATTCAGTCCAGTAATTCTTTCGTTGTGATCAACGAATACCCCATTAACTTCACCTTTGACTATTCAGTCCAGTCATCTTAGCCAAAAAAGTAGGTTCATAATGCAATCTTCTACAGAATTGATTTTACTTTTGGAAAAGGTCGAGGGGTATCGCCTGAGTGTAAATTCAAGTTTGCAAGATGCGGGCGGTCGAGCTTCAGCCACCATCTTGGAAAACACGTTTTATTAAATATCTAGTGAACAATGAATCGTACGACAAAAACAGTCAATACTTTTTTTGTAAATAATAAAATTGTCTACAACTTTTATTCAAAACTTTTTCCTGTATAGAGCATGGTTTTTTATTTATAGCATGGCAAACTTTTTCAAACATCACCATTTTTACTGGAAAAGTTTGCCACCCTATAAATAAAAAACCACGGACTATACAGAAAAAAGTTTCGGATAAAAGTTGTAGAAATATTTATTATCTACAAAAAAGATTCGTACTATTTTTGTCGCACGATACACGGTTCACGAGATATTTGATAAAACGTGTTTTCCAACATGTCGACTGAAAGCTCAACCCTTCCGCGCTCCGCCAACTTGAATGTACTACTCAAGGAATACTCCTGAGTTTGTTCCAAAAGCCAAATAAATTCTGTAGAAATTTCAGAAAAAATGGCTAGAATGACTCAGCTAGACAATCGAGCTAGAGCCACACACTGGGCAATTTTATTTTTATTTTTATTTTTTTATTTTCCAAGCCCAGGACGGATGAGAACCGTAGAAAAAATTTATGGGGGGTTTTTTGTTTTAGAAATCAAATATTTTCGCGAGGCTGAAATAAATGCGAGCGCGAAGGAACATCCTCGCGACAATGATATGGACAAGTTCGTAGGGTCGCGATGAAAATGAATTTAATACAACCGGTCCTCCCCCCCCCCCCCTCCCCTCGCCCCTCTCTCCGCCGCGCTGGTGGATTAAATTTTTCTCGTGCTTCTTTGTAATTACTATCTGTACAAAGTTCGTGCGTGTCGTAAAGTACGGCGAGTATAAACACAAAAACACAGACGTATGTACATATACATATAAATTTGTAAATTTTATATCTCTCTCGTGTATGGCCTCGCGGTGGTTGCTCCTTGCATAGCGACGACTCGGCCGCGAGATATAGAGAGCAAAAGATGCTGCTGATGCTGCTGCTGGTCGTTGCGGGGCGTTGCCACGAGAGAGAAAAAGCGAGAGAAAAGAAGAAAGAGAGAGAGAGAGAGAGTTGGGGTACGAATTAATGTGCTCTTCACACACAAGGAAGATGGTGGTCGGTCTGCGGGATGCTGTTGCGATACACTTACCCATATAGACGACTATTTCTTGCTCCCGAGACTCTTGTACCCTTTTTCTCTCCCTCTCTCTCTCTCTCTCTCTCTCTATCTCTCTCACTCTCTTGCTCTCTATGTGGATCCCGTGTGCATGAAGTAGCATAGCGGCACGCGGTAGGAATTTCAATAGAGCAAGAATGAGAACCGGTTCGTCTTGCCGGAGTCTCTCTCTCTCGCTCTCTCTTGTTCTCTTTCTCTCTTGATCTCACTTCCTCCCTTGGTTATAAAGTCTACCATACATGATGTATAAAGAGAAGAAGTGAGAGAGAGAGAGAGAGAGAGAGGTGGGTTGAGAAACCGCGGCGCGAGCTCGCGGTACAGGCGTTCCAGGCTCATCACCGAGAAGCGCACACTCTGAGCATTCATAGTGAGAATGTGTATGAAGCACGAGAGCTTCACACATTCACACTTTCCCTCCACCCCCTGTGCCCGCAAGTCACCGCACACTTTCGCACCCGACTTCTTCACACCTTTGACTAATTAAAAGAACCGTCCTCGTGCGAGTCCCCCTCTGCTGCATTCCCCCCACCCCCCTCCACTTTTTGTTTTTGTTTCATCCTTCTTTTTTTTCGACAATTTTTTTTCTCGCTTTGTTTTTTTTTTTTCATTCTTTCGACGATTCTGTCCGCTCCCTTTCTCGTTCTACGGCGAGATATGCTTTGATAGCCAAAAATTACGTCTCCCCGTATACGACAAGTGTGTGTAACATAAAGTGTGTATAACACGACTTAAAAGAAAGAGAATTATTATCCTCGAAATGTGTTTTTTTTTTCGTGCAATGGGGGTCTTTGTGAATTTTAAAATCAAACAAGTTCAAATTAATAACAGTCTTTCCATTTGGAAAAGTAAGATCCTCGGTAACTGCTGTGGGAGCAACGAAAAAAAATTCCAAGCAACGAAATTTTGTAGCGTTCAAGTTTTTTTTTTTTTTTTTTTCGGGAATTTCAAAATTTTCTTCACGCACAAGGAATTTGGACGGTATCAAGGGTTGCCAACTTATGGAAAAACGTTTTTCGAAAAATGTTGCAATTGTGAAATCCATATAGAGCTTACCTGCACAGGACCACATATTTTTTTTAACTCGAATTTTTGCCAAAATTGAAGAAGTTTGTTCACAATATTTTGATTCGTTTTTTATTTTAATTGAGAAAAATTAATTTTGTAGTATCGCTGTAATACTGTGAAATAAATCCGTGAACAAAGATTCGGTTTAGGTTAGTATTGGGAAACCAAGAACTGAGTCGGATGAAAAAAAGAATTCTGTATATAATTTATAATTATATTCTAATTTTCGTACGATCTTTGAATAATCCTATATTGTCGAATTGTTTACCATCATTTTTAACGCGCGAATAAAAATCAATGCGAATTAAACGGTTATAACATGATTTGCCACACTCTGACGTGCATTTAAACAAATTTATTATGAAAAACTTTATTTATGGCACACTGGGGTCTGCGGATTAAGAGATTATAAAGAGAGAGAGAGAGAGAGAGAGAGAAATTCGCGTGATATAATGGACATGCAAAAAAGAAGCAAATAAAATCATGGTCCTTTAATTATCCGAGACCGGCTGACATAACATGAAATAGTCAAAGGTGCTGGACAATTGCCTGTATATGAAACGCTGGGATTACGTTCAGCACACGATTATAGAAGCGGCGAAATATAATTAGCCCATTTACACCGATGAATACGTTTATCCTCGTGTTAAACTGGGTATGTTTATTCGAAAAGTTTGGCCGACTATATGCCACATGGGTGTGTACATAATTATATGATCTGTACGAAAAACACACACGCATCCAATTTAGCGAGGGGCAATTAGACGGGAGCGTGATATATATATCAAGTGTGTATGTTTGAAAAATAAAATTAAATAAATAACTTTCTCGTCATTTTACAACCATAGATATTGGATAAATATAGGTATGTAAAAACTTTTTCTGTATACATATATATACGTATATATTGGGGGATGGAAAGTCCGCGAGATATACCGAGTAGTTTGACAGAGTCGACGGTGAGAGTTTCGCCAACTGTTTAATTAGGATCGCGAATATGTGCGTTCAAAATGTACATAATATATGTGTATGATATTTGCATATCAAGCACATATAACAGGTGCTTCTTTCACCGATGTGAATACGAGAGAGGGACGCGTGTGTAGGTACTCGTGAAAAGGCTCGGTTGAATATTTATCTGCCTCCGTGAGTTTTCCAGTAAATTAATGAAAATGTTTCGTGGTAATGAAAAGCCAGGGTATATAAGTTTCACGCAACCGAGACAACCTTTTCACGTATGAACGAGATCACTTTTTTCTTCTTTCAAAACACGATATTTGCACCACATCGCGGCACCTCGATCCAGGGAGCTTGAGAGCGACAGTGCGCACATGTACGGCGCACATCGATCGACGCAACGTATGGTGGGAGAAGCGCTGCGCCTATCGCGGTGACGCTAACTTCCAAGGTCAGCTGCGCGGAATCAGTCGCGCAATGAGGATTTGAAAAAACGGTGCCAGGTCCCGTCGCTGTTCCCCAAATCGAGGTCTGAGTGTACCGAATAAAATTTCACTGTGACGTTCAAGACGGACAGAATGTGTAGTGTGAAATCTCTCTGCGTGATTCTTGCGAATCATTCTCTCCATTGATCGTGTACCGATAATCTTATGCAATTTTGGCTACATTTTTTTCTTCTCTGGAATAACGGTCAAATCATGTTCACTCTCTGGGGGACCTCAGGACTGAAACGTTCTTTGAATTATTTCGTTATTAGTTCCTTCAATGCCGCCACACAAGCAACACATATTTATGTATCGTATACTAGTCCGGAGTTTCCAACACAAAGTCAATAATCTATGGCTTCAGATATATATGTAACTCGTGTAATAGCCCCCGATCGATCTCCATCTGCGTCGAGATGGACCGTTCGATATTCAATCATTTTGGATGAGAATGATGATATCAGGCTCTACGATCAATCAATGCTCATAGCATCGCGTCGTGTCGTGTAATACGTATATATACACATAGAGTCTTCGTTCGCGAGTAAGAACTCAACTTCGCGCCTTTACCTCTCATCTGTACTCGTTTATAGATATTCCCGCACCATCTATAAAGTCCATAACTCCCTACAAACTTTGGAGACCCTATAACGAATTACTGTTTTTCAATTTTTATTCAAAAAAAATTAAATAGCACTCGATTACTCACTTTTCAATGTCGAATCGATATCACCGATCATTACTAAGATCATTACAGAGAGACGTTTCAGGTATATCATTTTACAATTCATTTTCTGTATTTTACATTTTATTTACACTATCAAATAACGTAATTTTAGATTAGCTATGAAAAATTGATCAAACGATTTTTCGAAAGATCCGATAATCGGTGCGTGTGGTATACTTTTTCTTTGTATTGCTATCCAGCATATTGGAAAAAAAAAATTATGAGAATCTTATATACCTGTCGATTTTGCTTACAATATACTTTATACAACGCGCCCGAATTAATTCAATCGTTCTGCAAGAATCGAGAAAGAAAAACAGCGTGAAAAAATTGCGTACGATCGCACCCTGGGGCCCGAGTATATACTTGTACATTATATATGTATACAATATATATATATATATTTTTTTTCAGAGTGTATGGAGTGCGTGCAACAAGCCATGCTTCGGGAATACGTACATTTGAATGCGTCGGATACGTATGTTCTATGGTGATTAACATATCTTAATTGCAGGTGTTTCGTCCTCTCAGCGATCCTTTTTTTCGTCCTATACGTATATATATTTATATATATCTTCGGAACCGATCGTCGGGACATTCCATTCCATCTACCCTCTTATCCACGCTCTCGTTTGCCTCTTTTGCGTTCTTTATCCCTTCGTCGTCCTCTTCTTATTTTTCCTCATCTCCTTCTTCGTCCTTCTTGTTCTTTCACGTCGTCGTCGTCGTCGTCGTCGTCGTCGTCGTCGTCGCCGTCGTCGTCGTCGTCGTCGTTGCCGTTGTCCCGGATAAAGGACCAACTCACCGCAACACACGGGGGCAGAGGGGGCGATGAAGCGCCCACGGGCGATGAAACCCGGAGCCCCGATAATTGCCCTTCTCATTCTATCCACAAAGAGGGAGCCCTCATTACGCCAACTTGTCACAGATTGCTGATATGTAGATAGTCCTTTGATTTCCTTTTTCCTCTCCCAAACTATACACACACACGCACACACAAATATAAACATATACATGATACAAGATACATGTAGCTTTATATTATGTACTTTATGTACATATATAGGAGTGATGGAGTAAATCGAGCCCATGATTCGTATGAAGCTCTGATGGAACGAACTCTTCACAGCAAAAAAAAAAAAAAACATTCAAGCGCAATATTTCATGTAACACTTTCGTGCAATCATCATTTGAAAATTTTCAAGAAGGTTCATTTCGATATACTTTTTATTCAAGTTTGAATAATTAAGTTTTGTCCAATTGTAATTTATTTAAAAGCGCAGTGTGCACCGATTAGTTTTTTTTTCTCAATGCTGATGCTCAAGAAGAATGATTAAAGAAAAATAGGAATATCGTCGTGTGCGTCGATTGTTAACTTATTTATTATTTTTTTCGAATAATAAAGTAAGGCACACCCTTTCACCTTTCGCGTATCCCATCCCCTCAGCCCTTTCAATTTTCATATTTAATTTTATTTATTAGGGCTCACCCCTGGGGGTGTCTTGCACATCCTGTATCGCATTTCCACGAGGGCACGGGGAAAGTGCCGATAATCTGGCTAATACACAGTCGGATGTATTTTATTGACAGTCGCGTTGGGTTACGTGGCTGGGGATTTTTCACTTTATTGATGCATTATTTCCGTATTACGTATATTGCGTCGAATATGCCAAGAAGCACACTATATGGAGTATTCCATGAAAATCATCGCACATATGTATGCCATGAAGCTTACGACACAATCGTGTTTATCGCTTTTATATTCGTTGCGCAATGTATAAAGTTGCGACTTATTGTCCTGGAATTTGTATGACTCTTTGCAATTGTTTTAAACAGTCGGGGTTTAGATCCTCGGGGTTTGTATACGGTGAGTGTCGCATGGGCGCGGTGTTTGCTGAACAGAGTGTGTCTCGTTCACGATGTCCATACACGGGAGAGTAAACTTTTGCACACGCGGCTGCACTGACCTCGATCCAGATTTTGCGACGAGATCGCGACATTGCCCTTTCATCAGCGTTGCACTTGCACAAACATCTTGCGCATACTCGTAGGTAGATATATACATATGGGTAAAGACGCTCATATGGAATATTCCATGTAAACTCAACCGGTATTCGAAACTCCCTGGGACTTATTCGATGAATTTTCATCAAATCAACCGTCAGAAAAAAATTGTTTATTGAAAAAACAATGACACAATTAATACCGACAGTCCTCATTTTGTCGAATAAATCATCCTGCTTAATAGTCCAGTAATTCTAGACAGTTTTTCTGCAATCTTCCGATGAATTGATTTCGCTTTTGGAAAAGGTTCAGGGGTGTCACCTGAGTGTAAAATTAAAGCTGGCGGGACTCAGGAGGTCGAGCTTCAGGCACCATCTTGGATTAGACGTTTTGTCAAATATCTTGTGAACCGTTCATCGTACGATAAAAACAGTCGGAATCTTTTTTATAGATAATAAAATTTTCTACAACTTTGAATTGAAATTTTTTCCTGTATAGGGCATGGTTTTTGATTCATAGCGCGGCAGACTTTTCCAAACAGCGTAATTTCTGAATTCATAGTTAACGGTCGATGTAACAGTGAGAATAGTGATGCTTGGAAAAGTTTGCTGCACTATAAATCAACAACCATGCACTGTGCAGGAAAAAGTTTTTAACAAAAGTTGTAGGCAATTTTATTATCTATAAAAAATACTTTTACTATTTTTATTGTACGATGCACGGTTCACGAAATATTTGATAAAACGCGTGTTTGCCAAGGTGGTGGCTAAAGCTCGACCCTCCGCGTCCCGAAAACTTGAATTTACACTCGGAGGATACCCCTGAATCTTTTTCAAAAGCAAAATCAATTCTGTAGAATATTTCATTACGAACCTACTATTTTGGCTAGAATGACTAAACTATTGACGATTGTATCAATCTAGTGTGGTTTAAATATTTTTTTTAAACACATACTTTCAGATTATTACGACGATCGGTATCTTTGCTCCAGTCCCGGAAGATTCAAAAATTCAACTTTCAGAAAATCAGTGACTACGTCGTGAATTTTGATTTTCATTAAAGATTTGACACACAAAACTCGCGTAGACGACTTTACAGAGTTTAAAAAGACAAATAAGCATATTGAATTTTAAAAGAGAAGATCTCCAATTTTCGTCACAGTCTCGCTCGAAAATTTCATTTAAAAAAATGTGAATGCTGAGCGCTGATTTAGTCACGGAATGCCCTGTAAGTATTTCCGTCCACGTAACATTCATTGTGCGCTAAAGCGTAAGACGAGAGTGTGCTGAGTTGCCTGAGCGATTAACTTTTGAGATTGTATTACGCGTATTTTGATCTTCTCGTTATATTAAAACGTTCTCCTGCCTTCGTATTATTTCTTTGTCTTATTATATCGCTCATTCAGACAGGCGTCCATTTAGTTTTTCCATCTGACGACAAGAATGAATGTGAAGCGTTCTCTGAATTAATTTCAGCAAAATTAATGAAGCGAGAGATGCTTTCGCATGAAGAAAGCTTTGTTTTCGTGAAAAATAATGGCAAGATTTTTATGCCAATATATTTAAAGTGTTTCAAAACAACGAAAAAAAAAAAAAAACATGTCATGGGAAAAAAAATTCTCGTACGTTGAGCCCAGTGATTATGTTCTGACTCGTCGCCCATCTCATTGGCACTGAAACTATTAGGCAGTTCGAGCCAACGTAATTGCACTTTGCTTCGAATTATTATCTGATTTTTGTTGCTGTTATTTTTGGAAATTAATTTAAAATTATTAATTTTATCGTTGACTCTGAATTTATTGCAGGAAAAGGGTGATGGGTGAAGGACTAAATTTACCCGAACGATCGAGTGAAATCAAAATTTTTGAGAAATCAGAGTTGTTCCACTCTGACGATCGCCACACGCTTCACATCTTATCCTGAGAGCAATCTTTTTTTTTCTTATTTTTCAACCCAACAATCTGTACTATAACGATTGAAGCATACTCGTTAGTTTTATGGCTTGTATGAGTCAAATTCACGAAATTCTCGATTTTCAGTTGGGGATTGAAATCACATTTAAGGAGCCAAAAGTCACACTGTCATTACTGCATCATTGTCCAAATGTTTACAGTGTAACTGGACCACTGACTGTCTCCGTACTTTCGTATATGTCGTCAATATGTATAATATTCGTCAGCTAACAAGTTTGGCTTGTTCAATTTGTTTTTTTTTGTTTAATGTACACATCCGTGTACTTTATTATACGATAGGACCGCGGGAAGGATTGTGAGAGAGCGTGCGTGTAGAATCTCGTTGTTTCCGCGTTCTTTTTATCGGCGAGAGGTATGACGAGTTCGAGGGGATCCCGCAGCGAATTGATTCTTTATATAAACCAACATCGAGAGGAAAGAGTGGAAATACATCGTGAGCTTGGCCATGTACCGAAACAGGTCGATCGTTTTCGTCGCTCGGTTCGCCGGGCGGAGAAATAAAACGAGCAAAAAAAAAAAGTAACAAAAAAAAAGTGTGGCGAGACCGAGGAGGGTGACCGTTCACGTACTACCCACGCGTTTCTGTTCCTGATGCAAATGAAGGTCTCTGCGGAGTATCCGCAGCCCCGGGGTGTCGAAAAGCAATGAGAAAAAGAGCGAGAGGACACACACACACACACACACACACACACACACACACACACACATGCCAGGGACGATTTGACGAGAAGAGTCGTCTCTCGTTTAGAGAATCTTTTCGGCTGATCGACAATTTGAATTTTTCATTCGTGCATCACGATAATCCTTAATTAATCCGATAGTAAATTTACGAGGTATCCGTAAGAATATCATTATAAAATGTAGAGGAGTGTGCCTTGTCCTAACCCGGGAAAAAATCGTTTGGTACTGCATGGAAATTGTTTTGATTAAATTTGATCTACGTAGATTTGAATTTTTGAAAATCATCGATCAATCCAGATAATATCTTAGTACATAACCATAGAATTCCTGCAATTGGGGACCCTTTCCTTTGCTGGCAGTCGATGTACCTGTGTGGCGATCGGTAGACACTGCCAACGTATTGTTCGGGTCCTGGTATACTTGGATCTCTTTCGCTCGACTGGGGAGCAAGATTTAGAAGAGCCATTATATGCTATACGGACTGCACTTTATTTGGGTCCATATAGAACCAATATTCACCCGGTTGTGTAGAGTTATATACGTATACGTGACTCTACACAACCGGGTGCCTGTTGGTTTTTCAATCTCTCTTTCTCTCAGACACATCTTGAGCACGCTACGTTTATATGTATACATGTATATATATGAACATCCTCTCGCCTTCTCCACCGTCGTCGTAATCGAATTTTTATCAGTTCCGTGGGCGAGGCATCGATTTACGATTAAACACGCGACGAGAGAGAAAGAGAAACCGAGAGATAGAGAGAGAGAGAGAGAGAGAGAGAGTGGGAGAAGGATCCACGAATATATTTTTATTATGAGTATACCGTATACTCATATATACACATATATATACAGTCAAACCTCGGGCACTGACTACTCGGGCACTGACTGACCCCGGGCACTGTCGTCAGCTGTTACTCGGGCACTGCGGAATCTACAGTGGCGCTACAATATAGAACCCCCATGAACAAAAAAAAAATTATAATTTCAAGGAGTGGAGGGTAACGATATACGTATGATACGGGCCTGGTGCTTTATTCTCATTGGTTAGTAAGATGGTTAGGTCTTTCGGTCAGTGCCCGAGGCTCCTGTGCTCGAGCTCAGTCAGTGCCCGAGGTCCGACTGTATACCCTTATATGATTGCCTCGTTGGTTCTTGCGTATATTTTTCGAATGGTCCAGACAAAAACTTTAATTCTGTACAATTTGTACATATACATATACAAATGTTTGTTATATAAACTTATACAGATAAATATATAATATGTACACATATTTATCGTGATCTATGGGGTGATTTATTATCATGATGTGATTATCAAATAAGCCCTGTTAATACAACGACTCTGTATACGTATCTATGGGCACACGACGATGGACAAAAAAATATATATATATTTCAATTAACCGCTAATAACAGTAATCGAGATACCGCAAACACGCTAGAAAATCGTTGAGCCCAACGGGTGAATAAGAGCCTATTAAATTTTCAAATATAATCGTCATTATCACTTTTGCCGGACGATAATATGGGCTTCCGTTATGAATAAATATATCGATGGATCGAATTTCATTTACGAGAACGAGGATAAAATGAAAAAAAAAAAGAAAAAAATAAAAATAAACGCCGATCTGGCGAGAATGATTATCGTCGCAGTTATATCGCAGTCTGATGGGAACTTTTCTAGAAACGCAACGCTCGGTTAATTTCGTTATATGCCGTATACGTAATGTGGCTCGTTATAGTCCATTCACTCAAGCCATTTTTTATGTAATCTTTTACAGAATGTATTTTGCTTTTGAAAAAGATTCAGGGATGTCCCCTGAGTGTAAATTTAAGTTCGCGGGACGTGGAGGATCGAGCTTCAGTCGCCATTTTGGCAAAGACGTTTTACCAAATATCTCGTGAACCGGGCATCGTAAGACAAAAATAGTTAAGATCTTTTTTGTCGTCAGTAAATTTCTCTACAACTTTTATTCAGAACTTTTTCCTGTATAGTGCATGGTTTTTGATTTATCGCGGGGCACACTTTTCCAAGCATGGTTATTGCTAAGTATACAGTTAACGGTTGATGTAACAGTATAAAAGTGGTGATATTTGTAGAAGTTTGCAACGATGTAAATAAACAACTATGCACTACACAGGGAAAAATTTGAGACAAAAGTTGTAGAAAATTTCATTATCTACAAAAAAGGTTCATACTATTTTTGTCGCACGATACACGGTTCATGAGATATTTTGTAAAACGTGTTTACCAAGATGGTGGCTGAAGATCAACCATCCGGGTCCATCCAACTTAAATTTACACTCGGGGGACATCCCTGAACCTTTTCCAAAAGCAAAATAAATTCTGTAGAAGATTGCATAATGAACCGCTTTGTTTTTGGCTATAATGACACTGAACCAGTTAACGCAATACACGCCGAGGGCTTGTATTGTATATCGTCAATATGGCAAAATGTTTTTTGGCAATTATAAAAAAAAGCGTGCAAATTGGAAATTTGCACATTGCTTGCTCATTATTTTATCTCAATCACAAAGCTCCCTCTATATGAGGGTACTTCAATTTTGGCTTCCTTGCGGAAGAAATTTCGTGCAAATTTATAATTTGTACGCTAATTTGAGGCTTGATGGCCTCGAATTGGTGGAAATTAAAGAGCGCGCGTAATTTTTCGAAAATTTTAAAATTCTGCAAAATCTCAATCTCTTGAGGGATTCTCGCCAAATTTGATATGAATTATCTTTATACCCCAGACTATTTGCGTGAAAAATTTCGGCACGATAGCTTCAAATTTTCGAAGCTTAGAGCGTGCGAAAGCACACACACACACTCGCACACACACGAACACAATTTTTTCTAAATATGTCGTTTCCTCGAAGGTTTTAGGACATTTTGAACATCTTGTCAGGGAATTGGCGAATTTTTTTTTTTCTGTTTTTTTCACGAAAACCAGTGAGCTTCTTCTACGGGAAAGCAAAAATCTATAAAATAAAAGTCACGAAGGTCGAATTCCAGAGCGGCAAATGGCAATGAGATGTTGCACAGGTCGAGTTATCATGAAACGCTTCACATAACATCTTAATAGGTATGTGGTTGCCTACGTGAAATAGGGAATCGATATAGTATGTATTCCAGGGTTTGTATAATGCACGTACCACTCGAAACGTTCGAGTTTCCTGCGGTCGCACGGACTAATAGTCACCGCAAAGCTCGTCGCGGTACTCGTAGATATACGTCCCATCTCTTCTTCTCCCTTCATGTATATTACATATATATACATATATATATATATATATATATATATATCTCTCTATAATATAAAGATATATCGCCGCTGCCGCCGCCGCCGCCGCCGCCGCCGCGGCCGCCGCCGCGGCCGCCGCCGCGGCCGCCGCCGCCGCTGTTTCAGGATTTGAGCTTATACCGGGTGTCCAATTTGAAAAGGATGACTAAACCCAAACCCAAAACCCAAACCCAAAACCCAAACCCAAACCCAAACCTAAGTGAGGGCGCGTAGCGCCCTACGCACCCCTAGTATATATATATATATATATATATATATACATATATTGATAATATGTGACTGCATACGAGATCGTCGTAGCGTTTCAACCACACATTTCACCAATCTCGACGGGGCTTAGAGGGTTCCGGTGGTGGACAGCCGGGACAAGAACGTACGGTGAATTTAAGGTCTATATAGATATTTATTCACGTATATATACATATATATATATATATATATATATATATATGTGTGTGTCCGCGTGTGCGTTTCTGAGGACGGTCGAGAACGAGAGGCAAAGGGCTCGAGAGAGCGACGATCCAGACCGCGGCGATCCGCGCTCCCTTAATTGCCTCGATCCATCATTACCCCCGCTCTTCCTCTCGGGGCCAACTCTTTTCTTCCTTATATACACACACACATATATGTATGTATACATAAATATATTTATATCACCATGTATATGTGTGCATATATCTATTTATCGCGTTATTTCCTTGAGCGTCGTTGCTCGAGAGACAAAGCGATTGCAAGAAAGACGCGCTGCTAGCATGTGAGGGGGTAGATTAAGATTCTTTTCTCGCGGATCTTCTCTTCCCACACATTGCTTTTTTTTTTCTCTTCCGTCCGACGATTTTGTAGTGTTTAGGAATTATTTTATGCCCGAGATCTCTCTGTCTCTCTCTTTCTTATTCTCTCTACTCCGTTATATCACGCTCTGTCCCTCGCGCGTTTCTGGATCGCTGGCGAGGATGCCGCGCGTGTGGATTAATGATTATTCGACGGACCCCGGGGATTTCGGGCGGTCTATTGTCCTGGCATGAAGAATCGCTAAAATCGGTAATGGGATGAAGAGAGAAGAAGAGAGAACGAGTTGAAAAGGGTTGGAGAGAAGTAGCTGCGAGTGCACTCTCCTTCGAGCTCATGGAGAGGAGAGAGAGAGAGAGAGATGTCAAGTGTGTAGAGGGATTGGAGAGGGGGGGGGGGGCGATCCACCAAGGGCCCGCTATATCTTATACGACTGTCGCGGGTTCCTTTGTGTCGCTGTGGACCCCGAAATTTCCGATCTGGTTGCTCTCGGATGCAGCTCTCCATCTCCTTCGCTCTCTCTCACTCTCTCTCCCTCTCTTTCTCTTGGCTCTTTTTTCTTGCTCTGTCGCACATATCCGGACTGTTCGAAATCACGAAACCTGACCCCCCCTCCCCTCTTTCTCCCTGCATATAATACGCCTGTATCACAAGGAGAGCATTCACGATATAGACCAATCCGCCAAGTGCAATTTAATGTATAAGCGACCGCCGGGAGACAATTCCCGAGGATTTATTTCAAATTGTCTACGGTAACACAAATATACATATATATAAATATATATAAATATGTATATATATACAAATATATATACATATATATAAATATGTAGTATGTATATGTTAATGCACATTATGTAATATGCCTATGGATATCAAGCCTGTACAGATTTTAATTATTATTAGGTATTTAATAGTTAGAGGGGGCATTTGAAATAAAAAAAAAACCGTTTTTTTAAGGTTTCAAAAAGATTCTCAAAATAAAACATTCCCAAAACTATTTTCTCAAAATTGCAAGTCGATCCGTCCAATATCAACGGAGTTATGCGACTTCAAAATTAGACTTTTGCTTCCTCACAGAGGAAACTTTACTTTTGCATGAAAAAATTTTATTTCGAGATTTTCATGTCAAAGTGCTTAAAATATTCCAAATATTCAACATCACTTAGAAGAAATGTCTGCACGTGTGTGCTGGCCTTGCAAAATTCGAACAGCCATATATTTCGAGCACGCCTTGAGCAATCGTGTCCAAATTTTGCACATAAGTAGGGGAGTAAACTCCCATAGTTCGATGTAATTTTTGTCAAAATTGCTCGCTAATTTCAGATTTTGTACAATTTTTAATTTAAAAAAAAAGTCTGCAATCGCTCTAACTTTCGTAAATTTTCAGCTATGGGGTAAAAAATTCTTGCATAAATAGGCTAAAGAATAAGGATTTTTGGTATTGAATTTGGCGACAATCCATCGAAGGGTTCAGATCAGGGTCTCTTCAGATTTGATGAAATTTAGAATTTTTATAGGAAATAGTATATCTTAACTCTGACCATTCATGAATTTACCACTGTCAAGCCAGAACTTTTCGCATAAATGAGCAAGGAGATTGAGCTTGAAAATAACTGGTAAATGGGCTTATTTTTTTTTTTTTTAACTTTGAATCGTGTGAAATTTTGAAATTTATGGGAAATTGTATGTTCGCTCAAACTTTTGCGAATTCACCAGTACCGAGTCAACATTTTACATATAAATAAGCTATACCTATAGGGGACAGAAATTTGCGGTATTGCGTTTGAAAATATTTGCCAGACCTCAAGATTTTTTTGAAAATTTGAATTTTCAAATATTTTGGAGCGTTTATGGAAAATTATAGGCTCTCGCTCTACCTTTCGTAAATTTGATAACATCGAGCCGACATTTGTCACAAAAGAAAAAAAAAACATAAACCAGGGGACGTTAAAGTGCGTTAGTCATGCCACTTGACGATGTGAGTAATGATTATTTGTTCAACTATATTGATTCATCCGAAAGGTGATGGACAAATTTTTCGCAGTTTTACATGTTGTAAAACATGAGATTACTTTTAAACAACGTAAAAAAAATTTTTGAATTATTCAAGTAACATTCGTCGAAAAAGCGTGAAATTCTAGAGCAATAATTGCTTCTTGATAATTTTATCTCGACCAAAAAGCTTCCACTATGAGGAAGTCAAAATTGAAAATCTCATGGAGAGAGATTCTTGGTCGGGACAAAATAATGAGGAAGCAATATGCAAATTTCCAATTTGCACCTTTTTTTTTCATCCACTTGACACGGAATTGGGCACGTTTTTTGTTTTCTTCACAAGTCGAGTTTTTCGAAATTTGTAACAAGCCGTTTGAATACACCGAAAATCCTGAGAAAGGCAAGTAGTTCAAATTCACCGTCTAGTCCAAATTTGCACCTTTTTCCTTCAGTCATTGTGTGTACCGCGAGAGGAAAGCTCAGAACTCGCTAATTGGGCATCAAGAGGTGCGTGCAAACTCGTTATAGTCCTCGACGGATCGTTTGTAATTTGCTCAGTCTCTTTCTCTCTCTCGCTCTCTCTCTCTCTTTCTCTCTCTCCCTCTCTCTTTCTCTCTTATCTCTTGCTTAACGGTAAAAGAATAGTTTTTTTTTTTCATTCTTATCCGTTCACCTTTAAGATTGTGAAGTTCTAGCGCGGTAGCTGTGGTCTACCGTGTACTATATATATAAAATAATAATAATAAGACGAGTATAGTTTGCGATACCATTGCAATATACTAATCCACTGCTATACAGTAAACCAGACTCGGCAAACTAGTTTGAGCGCCCAGTCATTATTCGGTCTTATTAAATTGTCCTGCGAAAATACCGCAGCGAGGTGGAGCGAAAGAGAGAGAGAGAGAGAGAGAGAGAGAGAGAGAGAGAGAGAGAGAGAGAGAGAGAGAGAGAGAGAGAGAGAGAGAGAGAGAGAGAGAGAGAGAGAGAGAGAGAGAGAGAGAGAGAGACCAAGGCGAGTAAGGCTATAAGAGCCATAAGCCAAAGCAACGCACTGAAACTGCAACTCCACTCTCCATGGGCGTGAGATGCAATGAAGGAAGCAAGAGAAACGGGAACGATGCGGTCTTTCAGATACAGTACACTGTATAGAGTATAGATACATGCATACAGTGCATTTGCCTTGTATGCATATATATATATATATCGAAGCAACATCCTGTATAAATTCTTAGTGCTAATACTTTCTCGGGACGAGTTTCTAGAGCTGGGAGAGGCATGCATTGCTCTCTCAGAGCTCGTCGACCCGCCCAAGAGCTAGTTCATACGGTCTCGGACTGACGCACAACTTGTCCACTCATACTGACCACCGCATGAACTCTCCTTTTATCAAAACAAAAAGCTTCGACATACATGCGATTATAAAATTGCGTTTAATAACCCGACTGAAGATTAATTGAAAATTTCATGCGATATTATATATACGAACCAACCGAAAACGAGAAAGACGCATGGTGGGGACCATTGAAAACTAAATTTCCAGATCAGATACAATTCTAGGCAAATTTAGGCTGAGGCTAATGTATATAAAGTTCGATTTTGAGCAAAAATGGAACTGTCAGTCAAGCTTAACACAAAGTTGAACCTGAGTTTTTTTTCTTCAGGCAAGAATAATTTTTGTGCTATTTTCAATTCGTCCCAAAATTTGTCTGCGGGCTTGATGACCCGCGAATTCATTTGTCACAAGGCAGCCGAAAACGCGTGTTCGGTGATAACAGAGGATAACCGTTTCGATTTCGATTCGGCTTTGTTGAAACTTCGGGGACCGTTCCTGGGTTTTTGGCGAAATTTTTTCGCGTAATTCATCAGATCATGGTATCGACGAAAAATCCAACTGATCCGTCAGGAGTCGACTCAACATTATCGTTGCGGTTAATGTTATTTTCATTTTTTTATAAAAATCTCTTGGTACAACAATATTGTTTTGCATAAAAATATACTGCATAATTAGAAACGATTGTCGAGGTTTTATCTGCTGGAGTCTCGGCATGAAATGCCTCATACATTGTTTTGTAGAGTTGTACAATACGTGTATACGTTTTGCGGCGAGCGCGCGGCGGAGGTGAACTACAATAGAGCGTCCAGAAAGCCCGCGGAGTTGAAACCAGGAAATAATGGGAACGTACGAAGACAAGTGGCACACCGGGATGCACAATTCTCGTGGTCATATAATTACGTTCTCTCTCGCGGACAATATGTCGTCCCCGACTTTGTGTCGTTTTTTCTCCATAACCGCCGCAACTCGCGCTCAATACAGCGAAACGCTCTATATATTTTCACACACATACGCGCGTAACCCGTGGTACATAAATGTGGGCTCGCAAAACACATAATCGGAAAATCCATAGAGTTTCAGTTTTCATAAAACCGTGCGATATGTTGCAATAAAAAAAAATTGTATTTCATTTACAAAAAAGTAAATCACACGAAATTAATGATCGAAGCTATATGATTTCGCGAAAAAATGAGTTTGACTTTTGTTACTGACAAATGGCCTTTTGGTAATATCGGTACGTGAGTCGAAAAGTATGACACCTCAGATTAATGCCCAAAACTATGACACCTCCGGTTAAATTTAAATGGAGTTGTCATAGTTTCGGATATTAATCTGAGGTGTCATACTTTTCGACTCACGTACCGATATGTAAAAACGGTGATTTTCAGGAATTTTTTTTACGATGAAAATAACTAAAGCCGCGTATTCTTCAAAGCTTTGAGCAAAAATTATCAATTTTTTGGTTCGATTAATTATTAAATTTAAATATCTCGATTATATTATAGTCTCGCTATTAAATGTGTCTTCGATATCTCGACGGATCCCGGTAAGTTACTCACAGTAACCGGAAATCAGAGCTTATTGCTTTCTCGTATATAGAGCAAGCTTTGGTTTAGTGAAAAAAAAAATGTCGAGTTTTTGATGCCAGTGTGTTCTCAGAATGTGCTGAAACATTGAACAAACATATTTAGAAAAAATGTCTTTATGTGTGTGTGTGCGTGTGCAATTGCGCGTGCGTGTGCGCGTATGCATGTGCGTGTGCGTGTGCGTTTGTGTGTGCGTGCGTGTGCGTGTGTGCGTGCGTGTGCGTGTGCGTGTGTGTGCGTGTGCGCGCGCGCGTGCGTGTGTGTGTGTATAGACAGGCCATCGGAAAATTAAAATTTCAATATCTCTTGAACTGCTTGAGCTATCGCGCTGAAACTTAGCGTACTACTAAAACATGGAACCCCTCTTGTTTCTGGAAATTTTCAAAAATATTTATAGCAGATATCCGATTTCAGGTGATTTTGTATCGTTTCTAAAATTTCTGTGATCACTATATTTTAGTAAATTGAAGGATATTCACCTAAATTTTTTTGTATGAATGTGCTATGAGATATGCATAATTGATATTGAATTTGGCAAGAGTTGCTCGAGAGATTAAGATTTCATGAAATTTATGAAATTTTCTAAAAATGTCTCTGATTTCTCTAACTTTCGTAAATTTAAAGTTATCGAGCCAAAACTTTTTTTCATAAATACGCCATGGGACAAGAATATTTCCTATGAAATTTGTCAAGAATTGCCCAAGAGATTAAGATTTTATGAAATTTTTGAAATTTTCTAAAAATGTCTCTGAAGGCTCTAACTTTCGTAAATTTAATGTTATCGAGCCAAAACTTTTTTCCTAAATACGTTATGAGACAAGAATATTTCGTATGAAATTTGGCAAGAATCCCTCAAGGTGTTCGGATTTCATAAAATTTAAAAATTTTCGAAAAATATCGGTGATCGCTCGAACTAAATTTGAGGTTATTCAGTCGAAAATTCTTACATAAATGCACTATGGGACGAGGATTTTTTTTTAATTTAGCAAAAATAGCTTGAAAGATTCGGATTTCATGAAATTTCGAATTTTTCGTAAAATTATCTGTGATCGCTTTGACTGTCGCAAATTGTGCGATTATCGTTCCAAAGTACGCTATAGGCGACGGGATATTGAATTTCGCAAGAAAAAAAAATCGAATCTATAAAACAAGCGTGCAAATAGAAAAACTGCACATTGCTTCCTCGTGACAAAGCTTTCTCTATGACAAAGCCAAAATTACAAAAGCAATCTCCACATTTATTAAACTACTAAAACGATATCCTCATAGAAGCAACTTTGTAATGAGGAAGCAATGTGCAAGTTTCCTGTTTGTTTTTTTTCTTTAAAATTTATTTTAGGTGCTCTGAGCCAAAATCGTCGCATGCTGAAACGATGAAAGGAGCTATATCGAGAAAGAGAGACGAGGCTATATTGCTGAGCAGCAGTCCGTGTCATGGCGCGTCGAAGACAGTAAATCTCGTTGAATTTTCGAATCTTTTTCCATATACCGCTGTATATATACGCGCGCGCGCACGTGTGTGTGTGTGTGTGCATATATATATATATGTAAAGTAGGCCTCAATAGAATCAGAGTTAATTTATCGCGTCGATTTATGCGCAAACTTTTTAATCACCGTCGCGTGAGCCCTCGCGTGTGTTCGGCTGTGTAGTCTCCGATAAGTTCACCCGAGAATTTTTTTTTCCACTCGCTAATATCTGTTATATATATATATATATATATATATATATATATATATATAATGCAGAAACTCGCGGAGGAAACGACAACGACAAAGAAGAAAAAAAAAACAACGAAAAGAGTCTGCATTATCGATATAATTATATTATCATTATTATCGTTATGATTTTTCGAAATTCACGAGGATATTTATCTCACAGAAACCATCGGAAAAAAAAATTAAAAAATACTGCGCGGCAATAAGCATGGACCGCAAGTGTTCCTGGAAACAATCGACTTCCGGTGAGCCTGTAACTTGCAAAAAAATCACTTTATCTTTATCGCTTCGAGGCAAATTTGAAAGGTTAAAATTTCAAAAATGAGCTTGCATCAAATTGTTCATTACAAGGACGCGAATAAATACAATTTTTTTTCTTCTTACAGGATTGTAAAATAAGAAAGTATCTATAAATTAGTTTTTCGGTCAATAATCGACCTGGCATCTGATTGAAAAAAACATTTTATGATAACAAATAACTCGAGTTTTTGGAAATTTTTCGTTTTCGCGATGCCATTTTTTTAATATAATTTTTTCCAATTTTTTTTTGGTATCACCTGTAGAGGGACGCATAAACAGGGGGGGGAATATTTTTGAGATTTTCCAAAATCCTTTATCCGATCGATATGAATCGTGGTAAAACAGCATTTTCCATTATTCAACTCACTACGTTCCAGCGCCCGTATTATAGAATTTTAAAGAGCTTGTTTGGTCTCATTTATTCCAGTCATTCTAGCCATTTTTTCTGCAATCTGCAGAATTGATTTTGCTTTTGAAAAAGGTTCAGGGCTGTTCCCTGAGCGTAAATTCATGTTCAAATTCAGCCGTCATCTTGGAAAGCACGTTTTATCAAATATCCCGTGAACCGTATATCGTACGACAAAAATAGTAGGAATCTTTATCGTAGATAATGAAATTCTGTGAAACTTTTATTGGAAACTTTTTCCTGTATAGTACATGGTTTTTTATTTATATCGTGTCAAACTCATCGAATCATCGCCATTTCTAACTTCATAGTTAATAGCTGATGTAACGCAGTAAAAATGGTGATGTTTGGAAAAATTTACCGTGCTATAAATAAAAAACCATACACTATACAGGAAAAAGTTTTCAATAGGAATTGTAGAGAATTTCATTATGTACGTAAAGGTCTTCACTATTTTTCTTCTGCGATGTGCGGTTTACGAGATATTTGATAAAACGTGTTTTCCAAGATGGCGACTGAAGCTGGACCCTCCGCATCCCGCCAACTTAAACTCACACTCAGGCGACACCCCTGAACCTTTTGAATTCTGTAGAAGATTGCATTATGCACCTACTTTTTTGGCTCGAATGACTGGACTATTGTCGATCCATAATAATCAACAATTCCTATCTTGGAATGATTTGTTTGATTGCACTGACGAATTTGCTGACACGATTAGCTCTGCTTCCTCTTCATTTCGCTCTGTCTCTCTCTCTCTCTCTCTTCTGTCCGATATATCGAATGAATTTCCTCGTAAATCGGTTATCCGATCACGCGTGCATCTCGTTACATCGGTCCTACACTACAACGGCAGTCCTCTGAGTACATGCACTTTGTATACCTACATGATAACGCATACATATATATGTATATGCATGTGTGAAATGGTACGCCAGCTTGTGTACTCGCGGAAAGCCGCGAATATTTCGCTCACTCGTAGTATGCGAAGTTCCTAATCTCCGAGTTGCAAGAGCAGCCAGTGTGCAACGACGACTCTGCTGAAAGCGAGTTGTAGATATAGATATGAATAAGGAAGAGAAATAGCGATAGAGAGAACGAGAGAGAGAGAGAGAGAGAGAGAGTGAGAGAAGTATATGGCGGCAGGATTAGGTGTGCCCCGCATTAGTCGAGCGAATTCAACCGAGTTGCCGAGACTGAACCTGAGTGGAATACGGAATATACATATGTCCATGTACTACCTTCATACTCGCTTACGTACATTCACGTGTACACATGTGTATGCACTTTATGTATGGTGCATTCACTTTTAGTTATGACAGAGTATATATGGTATATGGACGCTGCGGTGTGTGTATTGACGCACATATGAATGTGTGCCTGCTTACACATACATACATATATATATATATATATATATATATATATAAAGGTATTGTTTATTAAAGTATATGAAAATACATGAATATAAATAATTATACTTTTGTTGACTTGAAATATTTTCTTCTTGTTTTTTGGCGTTTTCATATCGAATTTTTGGGCTTTCGAAAAAAAAATTCGACGTGATTCGTAATCAGCCGAAAATTTTCGATGGCCCAGAGCCTGAAAATATTGCAGAAAACGAAAATAAAAAATTTACCCAATTTCTTGGTCACTTTTTCGTAAAACGGAAAATACCGTAATTTCAAGTGCCCATTAACGACTTTGCTTCGGATTGATGGATTTAGGCTTATCGGGGATGTTTTTAAAAGCCCACAGGAGTAGACTTGGAGAATGACGTTTTAATTTACTCCGAGATCTCAATTTTTTGTGTCCGAAAAAGGATTTTGAAAATCGATGGTCTGATTTTGAAAATTTGTAAAAAATCGAAAAAAAAAATTGTAGCTTGATAAATCATGCGGCATTTTCGAAGTCTGAGCATAATTACGAAGTGTATGAGCACAAAGTGCAGTCCCATTTGCATCGGGAAGCGATGTTACAGCGATGTTGGTCAATTCATTTTTTCGAAAAAAACCAAAAAAAAAATTCGATTTTTAAAATTTTATTTATAACACATTAACATTGGATAAAATTTGATTAAAATTCGTATGGTTTATATACTATAGATTTAAAACTTAGACCTTATATTCTCTTTCTCTCTCTCTCTCCCTCCCTACATATATACATATTAGTCGAATCATCTCATCGCTCGGTACATGGTCCCTGTGAATATTGGGCGCCACACAAGAACCATCATCGTCTTCGTTCCGATTTATTTGTAACAATAAAAATAAAGGGATTCCCCTCGGTTCCACCATCAATCACGACAAAACGTATACGAGCTGCGACGACGACATACGCGGGATGAGAAAACCAGCTACATGCTTCAACACACACACACACACACACACACACACACACACACACACACACACACACACACACACACACACACACACACACACACACACACACACACACACACACACACACACACACACACACACACACACACACACACACACACACACACACACACACACACACACACACACACACACACACACACACACACACACACACACACACACATGCGCGCACACGCACACTCTGGAAATCACGAAAGAGTGAAACGAAGCTAGAAGAAGCAGCGCGTGTGTATATAGGAAAAGTGAGAGCGAGAGAGATTTATTGATTTAGGAACTGTGGAACCGAAACGAAAGCTTCGACAACCTCGCGTTATATTATCCAAATTGAAGGTTGTCCGAGAGGGCCGTTGGAGTGGAATCGGTCGAAAAAAAAAAAAAACCCGCAAATCCGCGCGCTTTGATTCTCCGATCGAATGAATTCCGAATGCGAGAACGGTGGTTTAATGGTGCATCGACGGAATGACAATCCTCGAAGATCCTTCGTATACACATATACGTATTATATACGCATCCTGTGAATCGATCGGCGGAATTGCGACTTTGAGCAAATACGCGCAAAAAGAGGATTCGAATAAAAAAATTTGAAAAAACAAACGCGATAGGTTCGATCGAAGCATTTTAGTGACATCGTAAATTCGATTGTCTCACTTTCACCGATCGATTCACCTGCCGAAACATTTTATCATGAATTGACGTTATTCGGATTGAGAGGGAAGAGAAAAAGTTTTCGGAAATTATTCGAATAGACGAAACGCCAATGTGTGTAACCGCGAATTGCCAAAGGATTGTACGAAATTTCATTCATCGACATATTACATCCATTTTCATTCTCCTATTGTCGGTTAACACACGCACTCAGTCTCTCTCTCTCTCTCTCTCTCTCTTTCTCTCTCTCTCTTAAACTTGGCTGTAGACATTTTGTTTATCGCTAAAGTTCGACGTAATTCCATATCGGGAGGGTTTCTCTCCCGAACTTGGTCGTGGACGCGTTCATATCGACTTTCAACGCTAAAGGGTTGAAAAAACAAAACAGAATATATGACGACCGAGTCTGTCGTACGGTACGATTTTCGTTGCATCGTGAAAGGGCAGATTTACCGAAAGGTACGATCGCAGGTCTCATTTCTTATCGAGAAAGCATCGCTCGTTACCAGTCACTATTTACTGCCGTAAATTTTGATCGCGTCCTCGACTTCTTGTATTATATATATATATGTATACGAATGTTTAACGATATACGAGAGCGGAGGTTTTCGGGCGAAAAAATCGACTGTCGAATTAATTTGGCGAAGCAAGTCGATGGGCATAGTTTCGTGTTTGTTATACACGCCGGGAGACAGAGTGGACTCGATTGAACATTATGTCGATTTTTTGTTTTGTTTTAGTACCACGAGAACGAAGATTGATGCAGAAGTCTTTGCGGACGCATCGAAAAATTGTCCCGGGAGTCTCTGCTGATGGTGGTTGCGGTGCGAGGAAACGGCAAAAAAAAAAAAAAAAAAATGTCAGCTCAAACCCCGGGGCCGTGTACGGCAGGATATCTTTGCAACGATTCGACAAGTATAATATACGATGTTCGTATATGTTATATAAATACATGTACTTTTCCGTTCGTTTCTCATCTCGGTCACTCGTATCGATCCCATTCGCTGCGGTGAACCAAAGGGGGCAAGAAAATAGTTCCGATGACATTTTTATTTTCAACAAATATTTCGATCGATTGATTGGATTTTCGATTTCGCTATATATCATCAGTCTGTATCATCAAGACTGTAATATGCTTGTGGGAAAAGTCAAACGATAATGAAGAAAAAACAAAACAAAAAAATAGAAACTTGCACATTGCTTCCTCATTATTTTAACTCGACCACGAAGCTCTCTCTCTCTCTCTATATGAGGTTTTTAATTTTTAATTCCTCATAATATATATAGATGAAGCTCGGGGTCGAGATTTTCGTGAATTGCATTTCAATAGTTCAAGATTCTTAACATTATTTCAAAGTAATTTCATGTTTTCAATATCAAAATTGCAGAAAATTTGTCCGTCACTTTTCGGCTAAATCCATACCGTTGAACAAATAACCATTACTCAAATCGTCAATCGATATAGCCAAATTTGTGTGGGTCAGAGCAAGCATTATCATTTTTTCATAAAACGTCGAAAAATATTTTAAAATTCAGGATTAAAAGAAAATCTTAAACTCGTTAGCGAATATTTTCAAATTCAATACCGAACATTAGTATAAGTATTATTATTATTATTACTACTATTGGTATTGTTATTGTTAGTATATTATTATCAGTGTTAGTATCAATATTGGTATAAAAATTTATGCGAAAAGTGCTGGTTTGATAGTTGCAAATTCACGAAAAGCAAAGTTACCATATCGTTTTCCATCAAAATTCAAAATTAAAAAAATTCAAAATTTCATAATTCCTTTGATGGATAGTCGCTAAATTCTATACCAAACATCATTGTCGCCTCGTCTATTTGTCTAAAAAGTTTCGACCCGATAGCTGAAAAATTACGATACTGAGAGCGAGTATCAGACTTTTTTTTTTGAAAAATTCAAAATTCTATAAATACTGAAGATTTCAAGCAACTAAAAAAAAAATTGCAGCAAATCATGATGATTTACTGCCCTACTGATGTGCAAAATTTGGGCACGATTGCTCAAGGAGTTCTCGAGATATTATAACTGTTTGAGTTTTGCAAGGCCAGCATATACAAACATACTTCCAGAAATTTTTTTTCTGTATATAATATTTGGAAAATTTTAAGCACTCTCACATGAAAATCTCGAAATTGGTTTTTTTTCTTTTTTTTTTTTTCATGAAAACAAAGTTTCCTCTATAATGAAAAAATTACCCGAAAGAAGTGAAACATGTGAAGTGGTTCGATCTTCATATGCTCGGTGAATAATTACTCGGAACGAAAACTTGAAATAGCAAAATTTTATTGGTGATTAATTTCAATGAGTGTCATCATTATCGAGATGAAAGAAGAAATTCGTAATATTTGAAATTGATCAGATGTATTTTCGTGAGTACAATTATGAGTCTGATCAATCAGCGAAGAGGATATGCAGGAGAGATTTATGGGGTAATTTAGCCATGCGACACGAAGTAATTATCTCCAATATCTTGTATTCGAGCTGAGCGATGTCAAGGATGAGGCTGCATTCATATCGAGAATTTGTGCCAAAGTATACTTCTCAAAATGGAATGCTTTCACCGAATGAAAGACTCGATATTTTGAAAAAATCTGAGAATTGTATTTCACGCTGTGTGTGTGAGTTGACAATTTCGGCCGAACAAGATTACGGATTACCATACATTGAATTCCACTTTTTGACTCTGCGTTTCGTTCTATATTCCTTGTAACGTCCACTTCATGATACGATTAGTTTTTTTTTTTGATCACACATGATCAGCCTAAAGTTCTCAATTAAATTGTTCTCACGTTAAGTTCGGGGTAATGCGGAATCAATATTAGATATATCCCATGTTTATCAAACGTTCGATATCTAAATTTTCCTATTTCAACTACTTTGATGCTCGAGCGTTAAGACTTTTCCAGTCGTCATCGTCGTCACACTTTAGCCTCGATCACTTTATCCTGCTGGTGGGCTATATAGAGCGATCATATTACAGGTTTATATATTCATTGTAACACATTCGTTTCACAAAATTATTGGGTTTTATAATCGTACACGATTTCCCAAACATATAGATAACAACATATAACGTGCGAAAGAATGAAGCTTCTAGGTCGATATTTTATTTCTGATGGCCTAATTATATAAGTGGTGTTGAAATGAATAAGTACAGAGTTCCAACGGATATGTGGGGTGAAGCCAAATGTGAGGCATCTATAATCTATCAATATCTATAGTCACGCATGACGTGTGTCGTATATGGATATTACAGACAGATATGCATGTGTATATATATATATATTGTAAGTACACTATATATATATATATATATATATATGAAGTTGCAGTCGCATGTAATCTGCTACTATCACATTTTCCCAACAATCATTGCGTGCCACGTAACTTGTCCCGACTGTATTCTATATTCGCTATAAACTATACGATATATTTATACAAGTAAAATGTACACATGAGCGAATTTATTTGTTGCACGTTTTCCTATACGTAGTACGTACGTTTTCGGTCATACGTGTCTATTATATGTACGACACATTTCACCAATTCTCACCTGACTTTTCGGCACGAAATTTTTTCTTTATCCGTCATTCTCATTATCACAATTTACCATAACAACTCTGATGCATACAATTTTAAATCATCGAGCGTGTAGGCTTTCGAGAAAAAAAAATTATTCCTTTATTTTCAACATGAAAAGCATGATTAAGATTCCTCCATTATCATCGAGACGAATCACTGACATGGAATATAACAATTATCAAAATGCCTTTTCGCCCCGGGATGATTGCCGAAAGAGCAGGCAATTAAATTTTTCCGTTGGCGTAATTTTTTGCCCCCTATAAACTATATTTCTTGAAAAATAAAAAAACGTGCTTCTCGTGGGTTCGAGAATTCTTCGGTCATTTTTTTCTCATCTAATTTACACATGAATATAAATATTTTTTGCGTAAATTTGAAACAATAATATGACCGCAGAGAGATTGAATTGCAATTAATGCAACAACCATTGTCTGCAGACAATGGTCGAATATTTTATTAATTTTATAAAATTTCGTTATTAATATTGGTCGATTGTTTCACGCACTTTAGTCCAGTCATTGATTCTGTCTACAGAATTGATTTTGCTTTTGTAAAAGGTACAGAGGTATCCCCTGAGTGTAAATTCAAGTTAGTGGAACTGGGGCGGGGGTCGAGCTTTAGCCGTCGACTTGGAAAACACTTTTTATCGAATATATCGTGAACCGTGCATGGTACGATAAAAACATTGGAAACCTTTTTTGTCGATAATAAAATTTTCTACAACTTTTATTAAAATATTTTTCCTATATAGTGCATAGTTTTTTACTCATAGCGTGGCAAACTTTTCCAAGCATGATTATTTCTGGTTTATAGTTAATGGCTGATGTAACAGTAAAAATGATGATGTTTGGAAAAGTTTACCGCGCTAAAAATAAAAAATCATGCACTATGCAGAAAAAAGTTTCGAATAAAAGTTGTAGAGAATTTTATTATCTATAAAAAAGCTTTTACTATTTTTGTCGTACGATTTACGGTTCAAGAGATAGTTGATAAAACGTGTTTTCCAAGATGCCAACTTGAATTTACACTTAGTGGACATGCTTGAATCTTTTCCAAAAGCAAAATCAATTCTGTAGAATATTGCATTATGAACCTACTTTTTTGGCTAGAGTGACTGGACTACTTTGGGCGCATTCGGTGCGTGGGAACATCGCGGAGCGGTAGGACATTTTTTTTTCAAGCACCTCACTCGACGTACAGCGATTTCTTTGCCTCATATTCCGAAGGCCACTTTTCGGGATTTCCGATATGGCATTGCATTCATTCGGCAATATAGCCAACGTACCTATACTTGATATCGCAATCTATACTCGAATGCCACTCGAGTCTGATTTGCAGCCGTCCGTGCGGATAACAGGAAAAGCTATCGCTTCGTGTACATATATATATATATTTGTGAAAGTATACATATATCGCCGTATACATACATAGCCTTCTCGATGCTCGTATCATCGAACTTCAATGGATATAGACAGCCCGCTTACCGCATTACGTTAATTGATCCTATGCATGTAGCTATACATATAAATATATATAAATTTCCATATGTGAATATTTATGTAAATAAGGTATTCCATAACATTTGGGACCCTCAAAATCCTAATCCCTGACGAAGTATTGTTAAGCTCTCGACGTTTGCTCATCATACACATGAGGGGGCTAATTTCATTTTCACCGAATTTATTAGATTTTTGAGATTCATCAAATATAAAATTAAGAGATTTTTTTTATTGTCGTAGAGAAGCTGCACGATATGCGAGTGTCATACAAAATTTTGATCTTGCGCAAAGGAAAAGTTGATAAAAAAAAATAAATAATTTAGGAAAAAGCGTGGAAATTGGAAATTTTGCCAATTGCTTCCTCATTGTTTTATCCTGCTCGAAAGGCTCCCTCTATATGAGCAAGTGGGTTTTTCAATTTAGCAATGTAGAAATTTTCAATCTGCGACCTTTTTCCTGATTTATCCAATTTGTATGATTATTTGAGGCTTGATGGCTTGAAATTTGCGAGCGTTAGAGGTTAATGGCACACACAAAACAAAACGAAGGTGTAACATTTTTTAAAATCCGAGGCCCTTCCGCGATTTTTCCTGAATTTAATCGCCGAACATATTTGCCGCAATAAAAAAAAAAAAAAACAAGTTCATTTCATGAATGCGTCACAATGACGTCATGAAGTAGAATGAAGTGGATTGTTTGCTCTATTCGATCGAGCGTGATACGGATATTTGTGGGATCGCAATTATTTTTTATGCATTACGAACTAAACATTTAGCTGATTCAATGAAAATTCTTTTCACCTTATCAAACCTTCTTTTCATAAAATATTTATAATATATATAACGAGCAACACGAACAGCATCCCAGCAATGAGTGAAATTTTTCCCTTGAATCGAACAGGCATAATCAAACTAATATGAGGTAAACGTAAAAAACATACCTTTTTCGTTGAAACAAACGAAATAATAGCCGCATATTTATGTCGACTGTCTTTCAAGCACGTAACTGCGATCGGTTCAATTAAAAAATAAAATTTTACGAAGTTCAAATAATTTTCATCAGTCTTGAACCTTTCCTCATAAAATCGATGAATGCGGAACTGTATACATATTTCCGCATAGTTATTCGCTCGACATTGGTCCGGACGTTGTTTCGAATAGTCATCTATCATTCGTCGACAATGATTCGGGAATCCTCGATAATTCAATCGAGCCTGGCCTTGATCGACGATAATCGATGGCTCGATGGATTGGGGTGGCTGTGTTTCATGCAATGACAATTAATATAAGCATAATATGCAAATATTTTAGGGGCTCCTACGGATTTTCTGACATCCCTAACGCAGGCCTAACCCAAACGAGCCTAAACATTTATTTTTCTCAAATGAGACACCTCTTGCTTGGATGCCTAAAATGCCCGACCCGAACAAACCTGATCAGCTGTCGTTTTTAAGTTGGATATTTCTTGCAAAGGAGTTTCCAAACATTCCAACCCAAACTCAACCCAAACATAGTCATCCTTTTCAAATTGTATATGACTTATATAACGTGGAGAGCAAGAGAAAGAGAGAGAGAGAGAGAGAGAGAGAGAGAGAGAGAGAGAGAGAGAGAGAGAGAGAGAGAGAGAGAGAGAGAGAGAGAGAGTCTATGAGACGCGTTGAATCGATCGTAGTTAATTAAATGGAAAGCAGAGACGAGTGGAAAGTGAGGAGGGCGAGAATTGAAAACTGGGGGTCGCAGTATACATGGCCGCGTCAGAATTTTTGACATTTTCCGCGCATGTCGCGACACGTAGAAGAGAACTTCCGATTGATTTTGATCCTACAGAATATGGTTATATACAGCGAGACATCACATGTGGAAATCAATTTGCATATAAAATTATTCGACGTGATTCCTATATTTATTTTTATCCCATATAGTATATATGGTGTCACACAGTCAAAACGTCGTTGACCCCTGCTGTATACTTTTCCCACGACGCAAATGATCCGGACGATGAAATATATGTATATTTGGCTTTTGGAATTTTTCAACGTGCGCCCGCGTTTTATCGATTGTGCACTCGCGAACTCTCTGTCTGTGCGGCTATTTCATGTCCAATCTGCTTCGGATTTAGTGTGACGGGCGGATGAAATGAGATTGGATGAGAGGTACGGAATACTGGAAGTGCCCCCCCCCCCCCCCCCCCCCCGACATCTATTTGTGATCTCATATAGCCAACGCGTATCAATATTATATGCTCGTTATTCATTGCAAAGACACATGTAGATATGTCTACCTGCATTATGAAAGAGCTATATATGAGGCTCTTTGACGATCATACGATATTGATACTCGACCTTCTTCATACCATTCTCCACGGGAGTTTGTTCATAATTTTTTTACACAAATTGTGATCAAGAGTCATGTCTGTGATTGTTTCCTTTCACATCTCCTCCTCTCCGTTTGCTTATACTTTTTGTTTCATCCTCGATGTCCGTGGGCTTCGCTTGCACCCTCTGCTATATCGTATTTATACGAGGGTACGGGGAAGTGCGAAAAAACCTGTCATGTACGGACAGCTTGTTCATGAATTCCAGAGTGGTTCTCAAGTAAAGACTTCGAGTCCTCGGAAAATCGATCTCATTGCTCATGCATCGATGTGCCGGGCAATTAACGGCTGCGCACGTTATTCATCCATCCGAGATTGTTCGCAGTCATTGATAATGTTTTGGATTATTTTTAAAATTGATTCCGTAGATCGATCTTTATTGCAGTAGTGATTGACCTGAACACACATTTTGGATCACTAAAATTTAGTCCAAATGAAAAAAATTCCAACGAATTTCTTATCGTTAAGTGATTCTGGATTTTGTCGATATTGCGCAGAGATTCTTAAAAATTCTTGGGCATATATATTTCGACGAATACAAAGACCCAGTTTCAGTCCTAATGTCATTAATTTTTGTTATTTGAATTGTAAACATTATTGCCAACGTATTAAGCAAATTTTTAACATTTAACGTTAATTTTGAGAATTTTCTTGTCAAAAATGATATACTTTTATTTACACGCAGGAGCATTTTTTGTTCAAACGCTATTATTGTTTATGAAGAGTTATTTGATAAGTCCGATAATTGGATGGTTGATTGAATCATACAAAGATGGTTTAGAAAAAGGCTGATATAAATTCGTGCAGTCTCTCCGTAACTTCCTCAACGAGTTATAGACAAATCGGAGAGGTAGACAGGTAGAGGTAGAGAGGTAGACAAATATATATCGAATATATATCGATGGCTAAATTCCATAGAGGCGTATTAGCTATGCTTATACATAACCGATACCCCCCTTTGGCATTAGTACATCGATATGTATATTGTATTAAATGGGCTGCATATTCATACATTGGATTGAGAATATCGAAAATTTTCCCGAAAGTTGTCATCAGCCGATGCATCATTATTAATTAATAATAATTAAATATAATTAATTTATCAATGTATAAGTAGATTATCACTGAATACATGCCTATGTATACATATAACTTATATATATACATAACATGTGTGTATATGTCATACATAATGTATGTGTGTATATATCATACATAATGTATATGTATATATCATACATAAAATACATTCATTGCCTCGGGCAATAGCAAAACATTATCATAGCTATGCTCGTGGAACAAATGAATCATATTATTGCTGTCGTTGGGTTCATTAAATGCATGTAAGAGTTACTGGTCTAGGTGTATATCGAGGTACTATATTCGTTGGAGAAAGAAAAAGGGCAAAAAAAAGCCGCTTACATAAATGTGTGACTGACAAGTGAACCGAAAGTTATTTGCTCAATTGCATGATATCCGGGAGACCGCGAGCCCAAAATGTGGATGTGGTCAGGCTCACCGGGTGGACGTGTGTAACTTGTTTGACCGGCGAAAGACCGAGGCAACGTGAATTCAAACCGGATCAAGGAGAAAAATGAGCTACTTACCACAATAGCTCGACGTTTCTCGCACGCTCGAACATATAATACACACAAATTATTACATACTTACGTACACCTAAATGAACGATTCGTATACACATGTCTATTTAAAGGATTACATACACACACATATATATATATATAGCATTGTGTTTACACCACACCCCCGTCTATCAACCATAGTGAAAGTGTCCCAGTTTATTCGTAGGTTCCTCGAGGCTATCAGTCCACGAGCACTTTGTATTCTCGCGTCAATTATTATTCCTCTGTGTACAATGATACATGTATGAATTCATGTACCTAATACATATATATTGCAAGTTAACCCGCTTTGGTCATGTCGAGATTTTTGTAGTTCACCGGAAATCCGCTAGGTGGTTCGGGACGAAAAGTTTCGCGGAGAGAAATGTCGCATCGATAGCTATAAGCCTCTCGTCGATCCCACATCTACGATCGTCATTTCTTCTCACAAATACGAATCACGTACGAAAGTATGACCGAAAGCAGACATTGAGGGGAGTTGTTCATTATTTATTTGTCATTTCAACTGTCATGTAAACTTTTAACAAAGATTTTAGATTTAGTTGGAACGATTTTGAAAAAACTGAATAATTGTTGAACGTAATGTAATCATTATTTAATTAGTGATTTTCAGTGCTTTAAGAACTCTGAATTTAAATTCCTGCAATTCGGGAAATGCTCCCCATTAATCAGACGAAACGCTTGACCTCGATCGGTCGCTCGTTTTTCAACTGCTGAATTATATCGGAAAATATGTTCAAGTGGAATATTTCGTTTGGTTAAGTAGGGACGTATTACGACTAAAGTGGTGCAATTTTTACATTTCAGGCCTATTTTTCAATCGATCTGCCCTTGGGTCAATATTGTTTTTTTATTTTTTTTTAATCAAACTTTCTCGATCGGGTAGGTTTAAATATCATATTTCTTTTCTTCTCAGTTCTACTCTTTTAAAAGTGGATGAAAATTTACAATTCATATTGGCTTGATTTGAAAGAGGTTAAGCTGGAGTTATTCGAGAATGTCAGCACTGGTGGTTTTAAGGTACAATCGACTCCATAGCCATGGAGAGATTTTGAAATTTTTTTTTTTACAAAAAATCGTTAAAAATTTCTACCTTAATTAAAAAAAAATTGATCAAGATGAATGTCTCAATGCTGATAAATTGACACGAAACAATAATACTTTTAATGACGAAGCTCCATTAATATAAAACCCTGAAAATGATAATTTTCGAAATTCTTTCTTTATAATTTTCCCTCATTCACGAAGCTTCTTTTACAGTAGCGCCAAGGGAAAAGGGATTGAGACCCTTTTTTTTTATAGAAAATGCTTCGAAAATAAACAAAAAAAAATTATGAGAAGGCAATGGAACAATATTTAATTTGCAGTTTCATCTTTATTATTTTCAATAAATATTCTTCAATCTTAATAAAGTATATTTTACGTGTAATAAAATATATTTAAAAAATTGTACAAAGTTCATCAATATCGTATTAATATAATTTTTTTCGATGCTCATAAACACTCCGGAGAATTTTCTTTGCAAATGTAGTATAATCAAACGATTTCTCAATTGCTTGCGTCGATAAGTTCCACAAGCACGTCGTTGCTTTCAAACGTTAAATTGCGGCAATAACTAGAGCGCCCCGGAGTTTCCCACGAGGAATATATATACAACTCAAGATCATATATATATACATATATACTGTACAGAGTTACACTGGTGATGCCGATGGTGTAAGAAGTTGGCACATAAACTTCACTTCCTCTATTACGTGTGCGTGAATTCTGTTTTGCCATAGGCCTCCAAGCAACGAGAGGAGAACACCGGTTAGTGGAAACTGCCTGTCTGATACGGATGTGCTATAGAGAGAGAGAGAAAGAGAGAGAGAGAGAGAGAGAGAGAGAGAGAGAGAGAGAGATGAAACTTGGGCAACATCTTTTGCCATCACGGGCCTCATCCGTTATTACAAGTTTAATGGATGCATTTACTGCAGCTTCTGCTGTTTTGTATTATCTTGCAAATAAACAGAGTTATTAAAAAATTGCATTTTTTTACAACGCAAACTGCGAGTATGAGCAAAAAAATTGCTGCAATTACATGGACTTTATTTTCATTGCTTCCTCATAGAGGAAGCTTTGTTTTCGTGAAAACATTTTCAAAATGTCCTAAAACATCGAGAAAACACATTTATAAAAAGTGTCCGGATGTGTGTGTGGGTGTGTGTATGTGACAAAATCGTTATACGTGTTCTAACTTTCGTAAATTTTAAGCCACCAAACAGATACTTTTTATACACATAGTCTAGGGTACAAGGACGATTAACATTAAATTTTGTTAGAATTCCTTGAGGGGTTCAAATTTTAGAAAACTTTGAAAAATTTTAAACATAAAGTTAATCGCTCCAACTTTCGTAAATTTGAAGCTATCGAGCTGAAATTTTTTACACAAATAGTGTGGAAGACAATCATGATTGATATTGAATTTAGCAAGAATTTCTTACCGGCTCACGATTTAATGATATTTTTAAAATTTTCAAAAATGAAGGTAATCGCTCCAACTTTTGAAAATTTCGAGCTATCGAGACGAAATTTGTTGTGAATATAGTCTAAGGAATAACGATGATTGGTATTGAAATTGGGAAGAAGGGGTTAGTATTTTGGAAAGTTTTGAAAATTTCCAAACATCGAGGTAATCGCTCTACTTTTTGGAAATTTGAATCCGTCGAGCCAATTTTTTTCTACGACTCCTCTACGGGACGAGGATGGTTGCTATTAAATTTCGCATACATTTCTTGAGGCTTTAATATTTTATAAAATTTTCGAAAGCTTCAAAAACTGATGTGTATTTCACAAACAAAAAAAAAATAATAATAAGTTTCATCGAATAAAATAATGAATAAATATGAATAAATAAAACGCACGTTCAGATTATAAACTTGCACGATACTTCCTCATTATTTTGTCTCGCTGACAAAGCTTCCTCGATGAGGATGCCACAATTGAAAAACCCATCTGCTCATTAAGGGAGCTTTGTGAGCGAGAAAAAATAATGAGGAAGCAGTGTATGCAAATTTCAAATTTTTTTTCTCATTATTAAACTACCCTCTTTATTTATCTCAGAAATATAAAGGATAACAAATGCTGCATAGATAAATTTTTATCCAAAATAAATTATTTATTGTGACAAATGATGCGAAAAAAAATATTAAAAAAATTTTTTTTGTCAAACTTTCGGTTAAAAAAAGTTTGACTCTGAAGAGGTTGAAATAAAATAGAATGAGCAGAGATCGAATGGGAAGGATAATTCACGTATGGAAAGTCCATCGTTATTGCGATCGTTAGTGCATCGAGAGTAAGTGCATACCTCGACTGAAGCGATGCATACATGCATGTCATATTTTTCATTCGGTCTGCGATATTGTTTTAATATTTTTAGAGTCACACTTTTTTTTTCTCAGTACAGTGAGCTTAATGAAAAATTTGCTTTCCCATTGAGTAAGCTTTGGTTTTCGTGAAACAAAAAAATTCGAGTTTTCATTGTACGCATGTTCAGAATGTGTCAAAACATTGACAAAATCACAGTGGGGAAGAATTTCTGTACGTGTACGTGCGCGTGTGTGCGTGTATGTGTGTGTATGTGTGCGTGAGGCCGTTTATACCTCCAGAACGACTTTCCCAAGCCCAGATACATCGTAAAGAAAATTTCGCTGAACATTCAAATAACTTTTTAATTATATTAATTAAATGTAGTTATGAATTACACTACGATCACGTAACGGGCTTAATTACCGAAGGACCTAAAAAAAAAACAATTCTTTCGTTATTTTTCTCTCATTACACGCGTTGCATTATTGCAACTATCATTATCGCGGTTATATAAAAAAAAAAACAGCTTATCATTATGCAGATCGATTTTGCTCCAGTTACGAGGCATTTGCCAAGATATGGTATGCACAATATGTTGGGATTTCCTATATGTATACTATACCTGTATATAATATATTGCGACCTCCATCACGTTTATTCGATCTACATTAAAGCGTCTCATTTTTAACTAGTATATGAAAACTCAGTTTGCACTTCCTGGGGAAATTCTATCTGAAAATTGGTGCCTACTGGTGGTAAAGAGAGAAAGAGAGAGAGAGAGAGAGAGAGATGGAAAGTGGAATAGTTTGCTGGAAACAGCGTCTGTATATAATAGCTACAATAGCGTGGATAGCAAATTTCAAACAGTAAGCTTGTAGTTTATAATGTTATATTCAACCACTTCGAGCTACATGAATCTACGTGAGCTATATGTAGGCACATCACTCGCTGGATTTAACAGCACTAAAATCAACAGGACCAGCAGCAAATACCGAAAACTCGCCTGGGACCACATTTTCAGACGGATATACCGAAAAATCTATGTATATGTATTATCAGATATGGAATACGAATGAATCTTTTAATTACACAGGGTGTGACAAAATTATAGTATAAACTGCGAGTATCGTCGAATGTCATCCCGCATGTTTAATATGCCACATATATATTATTGAAGCAACCGAAAAATCATGCACCAAGTACCCGCTTTATCGTGATACTTTGGCTCTTAATTCAAAGAGCTATTCGTTGAACAAAATAAAATGAGAAATCAAATGAAAATCTCGACTTAGAAACGGTTCGTTTAAAAGTTTGAAAAATAAATTTTGAATCATATCGATTGGCTTAAGGATGTATGAGCACAAGGTGGGGGGAAATGAGCGGAAACGTGGGCGCGGGTGAGCGCGGTGAGCGAGGGGCACGCATGAAACAAGAGAGAGTCGGACCGCTCATTATGCGACACACGCGAAAAATTTCCTTAAAATCGATAATTGTATGTCAAAAGGTTCGTTAACCCCCAATTTTTATGGAACGTATGTAATCGTGATAGTTTTCTGAACATTTAACAGTTTTAATATTGATCGTATCTGATCGTGAAAGATACGAATTTCTGTTTCAAAGTTGCGTCAGCCCAGAATTCGTATATGGCGTGGGATAAATATCTTGATTTCACGAATTAATTACTCGCGTAAAGAGTCGTTGACCCACTTTGAAATTTTGCTGGTTTTATTATATACACTTCTGCTACACCATATAAAAAATTCAGATTTTTATATGATCGTGAAGCTAGTGCTCATACATCCTTAATTAAATTGAGCTCTTCGACTCCTTCAGCGGACACTGTTTAATTGGAGAAAACATTTTTTTTTCCTTTAATATTTACAAAAATCAATTAGATTTTCGAAAATTTATGATTTCTTTGCATTCACCATGAAATTTTATATTGACAAAGCTCTATCTTTATTTTTAATTTTCCATTTAATTCGTATATTTTTTTTCGTAGATTAAAGAAAAAAAAAATTTTTTCAATCTCTTTATATAGAAAGTATTCATTCGCAAAAAGATGTTTGAACGAATCCCCATTTTCTTCTGGCCTCAAATATTCATCCGAGTCCGCATGAGAATATTTCATCCCTTATTAGCGAGGAAGGGCGATTGCCATCATAGAGCGAACAAATCAAATTAAATGAAGTAATATGAGAAAAAAAGAACACACACCGACGCTAAATCATTCTTCACGAGATGTTAACCTTTCGATAGAGTTAAGTGCTCGTTTACCGCGAATATTAGTAGGTGCGACTCACGTAACTCACTCTACTCGATCGTTGAATAAGGCTTCGTCGTCGCGAGTGTTGACTAAATCCAAAGGATTCAAAGTGCCCCAATCAATATTACATAGAAAGGTATGACCGAGTTGTACGTGAAGCTGCGTGTGTGTATAATAAAAAGAGGGCGTGAGGGAAGAATAGAGAGGCGAGTTGTAAGGGAGGCAAAAAAGGAATTTGTATATATGTGTATATATATAAGGACGCGTAGATCGCGCAGATTCCGAGGAAGTCACGAACGGGACCGCGGTACCGATAAGCTTTATCGGCGGAAATTCATGCTTAGAGGCCACCATCGCGTTCTCGCGAGGCCAGGAGAGGCGACGTCGCAGGGTTACCGCACCCTCTAATGTAGAATATGTATGTATATATATATATATATATATATATATATATATATATATATGGACTTGAATAGTTGCCCGGGTCGGGAATTTCAGGTCGTCGTCGAGGCTCAAATATTTGGGCAGTCTGTGTGGTGTGAGAAATAACGAATAACTCCCTTGAGCTACGGAATGATTAAATAAAACCTTTAGACAGAGGGGTTTGGGTTGGGTCAAAAGTTAAAAGAATTCGGATAGCAACCACTAAATTTATTGCTCCTTTAACACAAAGTCCAGAAGTTTCTAGTAAGTATAATTTACTGTTAAGGTTTTTCTATTTTTTGTTACTATTTTACTATTAAGGAATCTTTGATGAAAGTCTTGTGTACTGATGTGTGCGCTCTTATGGGCTAACTCCCAGAGCCAAGCAAATAAAGTCAAGTCAAGTCAAGTCTCTCTCTCTCTCTCTCTCTCTCTCTCTCTCTTTCTCTCTTTTAACAGAGTCAAATGTCAAAGACCGTTTAGAGCATGGCATTTGCCATAACGGTTTATTCACCAACCGGCAATCGTTGCACACCCGAAATCCAAGATCCCCTTACGCCGTGGCATTCGCGTGACATTCCAACGTTAACATTTGCTATTCGGACTTTTGGCTCACTCGCGTTCTCCACTAAAAACTAACGCAAACCTCCCGAGTCGAGTTTCCACCCTGTGTATTTCTTCAATTTAAAGCCACGATCGTCCAGCCACGAATACAGTGTCCTTTTTTGGCGACCAATCGGTATGCCAGACCATCTCTCGACATCTGTCTCATCCACTCTTTTTTTCATGACATTTTTTTCCATCAATTTCAGGATACACTTCAAACGTGATATTAATGGGGCACCCGTCAACGATATATCGATGCGGATCACGCAATGTTGTATACTCGAATGGAAGCAATGACTCGTGGAAAGGTTCGTGACATGGAGATAAACAGAAGAGAGAGAGAGAGAGAGAGAGAGAGAGAGAGAGAGAGAGAGAGAGAGAGAGAGAGAGAGAAGGAAGGTGGGAGAATGAAAAATTGTAGGATAAGGTCGTAGGATTCGGGACATCTGTAATCTTCTTCCACTATGGTTATTGATATTAATGATACCTGATCTTCGCGAACAAGACAAAAGCTGGAAATAACGTGCATAATTTGGGACAATTGTTGATTTTCGATTGACAAGAGACAACGGGTAAACTCCAGTGGATACATGTATAGCGTGTTCGAATTCCAGGACGAACGCTAACGAAGGTATAAGGGAGGAAGAATTTGTACCGAATTAGAGGCAAAATAAGGCAGGCTAAATGTGCTTCTGTACCAGAAATCAGTCAGCTACCGGATTAAATGATAACTGAGAATTTAAATTTAAAAACAATTCCCCGATTGTAAAAAAGTGTGACTCCAAAAAGTTAGTCTCAACGTGTATAATGGTACTTATACAGCATGCGCTCCGAGTCCACACTACAGAAAATAAAAGAGATCGAAGAAGGGGCTTGAGGTTAAGGTATTACTGGACGGTCCATCGGCCAAACAGTTAGTCCAAAATGGACGAATCGTGGATTCACAAGTTTAAATCATGTCGTACATATTTAGCCTTATAAATAGCTAAACTAATAATAGATTAACGCACTTAGAAATGTTAATTTTCCACTTTTAATAATAATTGAAGTCAAATTCGACGATAGTGGCGTGTGCTTGACTGAGGTTTAGTCAGAGACTGTACAACCGTTTCAACTGTCCAACGAATAAATTTCTCAATCTTTAAATGTAATTAATACCTTCAGATCATCTTATTATTATCAATAATTACCAAAAAAACTCAATATATATTGATTTTTTCAATGATTTCTGATTAATATATCGTTAAAATAAATGTTTTACTATTTTATAAATTGTCTGCTAAACGCGACAACGCAGCAGTCTGAATTCTTTTTTTTTTAGTCTAACCTCAAAATAGCGTGGGCGAGCGTGCTGGCTTCAGTGCGTGGTTTACAGTTTTTGAGAAAAACGTTGCCACGTCTGTACAGCGCAATTCATAAAAAGGCGATACTCCTCATTACTTTAATTAATTTCTCGACAATTACTCAGTCGATCACTTGAAACTTGGCATAATCAATCGCTTTCGATCCTAAATCTTCATGATATAATATTCTCCGAATTTATGGCGATTTAGTTCCATTCGTTTTGCAACCATTAACAATCTGCACTACTAATATTAAATTATTTAGTGAACAATTCTGACATAATTCATGTATTATTAATCTATCAAGAACCTTGAGGTATTTTTTAAAAGAGTTTTCACGATTTTTTAATATCCATACTTACCATAAGGTAGTCCATTTTCACTTTGGCAGTTATTGGAAAATTTTGTGAATTGGATCACGTTTGCTGACGTTTTTCTGCAAGAAATTTTGATTTTAAATACGCCGATTTGGCATAGGATACACGATAAATCCAGCTGTCACAAGCTTAATTTAAAAATCAACTTACGTAAGTACTACAGAAGTAATTCAAATTATTTTCTTTATGAAATGATGAGCTTTCGATGAATTACATTTTAAAAAAAGTAGGTGGCTACCGCGGATGTTTGGCAAAGAAATTTCTGATTCATATCAGCTAGGAGTTAGTTGACACTCCAAACGCGATTAGCTATAACAGCCCTCTGCTACGAGTGTTGCGGTAATTCATCCGAATTTTGACTATATTTATCAATATTAAACGACCCACCTACCCTCCGTAGATGAAATTGTAATCAATTATCGAAATCAATTATGAGTTCTGCAATAATATACGATTTATTACAATACTTCCGACAGTTTTGTGATTAGCCGAGGTAAAATTATTCAACGGAAGTCAAGTAAATGACGAAAATACGAAATTACTTAAAAAAAAAAATATTTAATTCAAGTGCCAAAAGACATCTCCGCAGTTATATTACAAATTCTGACGACTATACTTTCACGTGCATTATCAGATTTTATAGGTTTCTCCAGCAATTTTATTGCTAAAATAGTCGATTGGCATGATTAGTCCACCTCAAGGACTACCTTAAAAGGTAAATTCTGAAAACCCAGACTGTATTATGCCATATATACATGTAATAAAAAATAGCACCTGCGAGCTATGTGTGCTGAAATATACGTGGTATCATTACCGGTCAATGGACCGTGGCGCGTGCCATGATTTTTATTTGATTTACGATATTGAGGAGGTCGACAAAGAGGTGGCGGGTATTGGGTTGGGTGGGCAGGAGGGAGCAGAGTCGATCGGCCGAATGGTCATGCGATGAGGGGTTAAGGGGGGTCGGATAGACCATAGAATGAGCGAGGGATGCTGGAATCAGTGGCCAAGGGAGATGGAGAATGAGTGACTGATAGAGGAGGGAATAAAGGAGACGGTGGGGCTGAATCGCTCGTTAGCGATATTGTCATTGCCGGGACATCCGTTCGATCGTTCGCGCGCGTTCCCCGGGCCAACGGACCAGCACGCACACTTTCGTATACCGACCACCACGGCTTTTGACCGACCAACAGCTTCACACTGCAGTACATTATTACGTTCATATGTATTTTGTATTTTGAATATATGTATATATATGTATATTGGCACGGCGCATGCCAGTCACACAGACACGAACAACACACATTTTAAGGATCGACCAACGAGCATATCACCCTATATAATAGCCCCTCGCCGGAGTATGAATCAGTGCACTTTGCCTGTACTTTCCTGCTGTATATTTGAAGTTTTATAACGATATGAAACCGATTCACCTGATTTTGACAGGCTAAAAAATTACGCTATTCGAAAAATTCTGTAACCGTTGCGCTTTTCCTTATTTTACCGCAGTGTTCAATCGAAATTTAGAGAATCAGATAATTTAGAAAAATGACACATACAAGTATTCAAATTTGTCTGGTATCTATTTTTTGTGTTTCTGCGTTTATGCAGCTGCAGCACAGATTTTACAGCATTTTGACTTTTCTGCGAAGCCTTCCAGAGCAAACTGGGGTGCAAACCCATCTCACGAGATTTCCAATTTTTTTCGTCTTTTTTTTCCTACATGATGCATTTCCGCAAAAATTTGATGGACACGCAATTTTACAAAATTGAGTCACCTCAACACCTAAAATATCTCGTCACAAGAGGTATATGCATATGCCGGACAATTTGAGTTGTGATTTCACGCCCTTATGGCTCTTAGCAATCAATGTATCTCGTACAGTCACCAATGTCATTATCGATATTCGTGATATTTCAACCCGTGCGGCCCTTAGGGCGTATACGGGCCTTATCCTTGAGCTTCACTATGTGTCTCGTCAATTCCTGGTAACCCCTCTTGATAACCTGTCCACAGCCATATCCCATATGGAAAAGAAGTATATTACAAGATATATACGAGATATATGTATAAGAGATATCAAACTTATTGCCGCAAAGTATATTTTTATAACTCCGTAGTATATATCTATTATATATCTGTTATATATCCTCCTGGATATATCGGGCAGATATATCCAAGATATATAAGAGATATAGAACTTATTGCCGCTATATATAGAGATATATTTTTTATATATCTGAAGTATACTTTTTTTTTTTCATGGGGGATCTTAAGCCACGCTGTTGCTATGTCGCGCCGAATGCGGAAAATACGTGCCGATACCAGGCAGTAATTTTTACGGAGCTTCCATATATTCCTACAGAAAACGTCCAGTCTCCGGAAAAGTTACCACACTCGGCGATTCAATTCGCAAGCCAGATTACGGCTAAGCTGCCACCGCTCTGAGCGTTGGTAGCGTAAAACGTTGCACTCGAGAGATCGCGTAAGCTGTGTAGTATCATTGACACGCCATATTGCACGCAAAATTGCAAGCCGATTTTATGGCTGTCGATGGAAATCGCTCGGCTAACCAGATTTTCATGCAACTTTTACGATCTATCAAAAACGTAAAAAGACGAATAAGGTTTACGATTTCGATTTCAAATTATTTACCATCAAAGTTGCACATGGGAGGCGGGGGGGGGGGGGGGGGGAGGGGCAGTTATAAGAGTGGTGAACCTTTTTGGAATGTATTAATATTTAACGTGAAGATTTTAGCCCTTTAGACGATTTTTATTAACCACCTTAATTCATGCAACAAATTTGCCAGACACACAAATGGAGACTCGCAATTCTCGCATGTTGAAAGTAACCCCTCTACTGGTCTATAAATATAGCTATAGCTGTAAACTAAATTCATCATGAAGCAATCACATCCAGTGCATATGATAAATCGAACCGAGCACACGGGGCATATCGATCATCGGCTGATTGAGCCAGTATGCTCTGATGAATGTGACAAGTGACGGTATATATTTACTGCTGGGATTCATTTACTGTTCATCTGAATGTGCAAATATATATATACATATAAGAATAAGCTGTTATATAATACAACACGTATACCCGACTAATAATACTGCCGTGAAATGTTTGTCAGCGCTCGTACAATCATTGTGCTGATTTTCACGCGATGAAGGCATATGTGTGTGTGTGTGTGTGTGTGTGTGTGTGTGTGTGTGTGTGTGTGTGTGTGTGTGCCCGATGCATTCGGGATTTCCTAAGTCTTCCTTAATCCGTGACTCTCGTTCACGCAGCTGCAACCCTTCGGCTTCCTCACCATTCCGCTCTCTCTCTCTCTCTCTCTCTCTCTCTCTCTTTCTCTCTCTCTCTCTCTCTCTCTCTCTCTCTCTCTCTCTCTCTCTCTCTCTGTCCCTGGCTCATGATCGGATAATATCATCAAGCGATATCGGGTGAATTCAAAGTGACTGACGTACAAAAGCTTATCCCGTTCCATTATCCACGTCGCCCTCTACCGCGCCGCTCATTCGCGTTTCAAGTCAATGCTAATCGCACGTCATTGAAACTATATCCCGGTCGCGAGCGTGTTTGCTCGTGAAACACGAGACAGGCCTGGGCTATACAGTGTGTGCCGCGGAATAGTGCCTGAGGTAAAAAGGAGGGCAATCCCTCCTCCAGTGAGATTCGAGCAAGCTAGACATCGTATGGCCAAAATGCACCGTAACTGTCTATGCCATGATAGCCGAAAGAGCGCACAACCCCCTCTCATCATTCAGCAGATAGAACGATACCTTCCTCGAACTCTTTTGCACTCGTAAACCGCTTGAATCGTGCTGAAAATACAATATTTGGCGCAGGCTATGTGTCTCATATGGATGATGATGATGGTTATCCCCTTTCCCCATTTCCCTCTCGGGCTAAAAGACGTCAATCCAAAAAATGATACTATACATACACAGCACAGCACAGTGTACGAAAGATATCACGTGTGTGTGGCTTGCAAGTTCAATACGATGGATGCGTGAGAGACAGTCTGCAAAAAGGGCCGTAGAAGCCGAAATCGTATGGGGGAACATCTGACAGTCGGAAACTTTTCGGTGCAACGATTTGATAAAATACGCATCGTACTGTATGGGGATTCGATGTGGATTTTATAGTAGAACCCTCCAGCAAGCCTGCTGAAAGTGTACGATGATTGGAGCTTAGAGCACGTGGCGCATTCAACCCCTTTGTCATGTCCAATGCCTCGCTGTATACATATATAGGCAACCCTTTTGGGCACTTCGGGATTTAGACTCACGCTGCGAGCAACTTGTCAGCAATGAACGTTTTGCGTACTAACTAGAAACGTAATCCAAAGTGCCCCGGCCCAATAGACATCATCGCTATCTACTTCGTTGAACGTGTGGCTCACACTTCACACGTCTGATAAACGGTACTTCAGAGGTGGTATATGGATGGAGGACGGTTAACGCAAGTCGAAGGGACCTTTGTGCCGATAAACGTGATTATATATGGCCAACGATTATTTCATCCCACTAACTATCGTTGGGCTGCCAAGTGTCAGGTTGTACTTCATCAATCGAGAAATAATATCTCAACTTTGGAGAAAGTTTTCTTCACTCTCGGCGGGTTGACTGCACAGGTGAATCCGATGTGCTGCGCGGAAGTTGGGTATGGCATTGAAGCTCATGGATCCATAGTACTGGACTATGTCCATGGTACTGAAACCATTTGTTCTTTGGACTCTTTTTTTTTTAATCTAGGATTAGGGTTAACTATAATTTTCCAATGATGAATCTTTCAATTGACTGGTTCGTTGTACTTCTACAAGTGATAAATTTGAATTGCAGCTGGTATTTTTTTAACGGTTAACATTGAAATCCCTGGACAAATAAGTAAATTGTTGAAATTTTTTAAAGAAATAGTTGAAAGCCTTGGACAAAGGGCGGGGATATTGCAAGTGACGCCAGACGATTTTAGGGTATAGCCGATGCTTACGTCCGTCTCGTAGTTCAACGATCGTTCCGTAGTTACAAGCCCGAATTATAATTAACAAAAAAAATTAATGATAATAATTTTTTAAAATGTTTATCTCTCGGAACTGGCCATTTTTCCTGATAAATTGTTAAATTTTTTTTTTTTTTTCATCTTCCGAAAGTCATCAAAAATTCACAGTTCTGGTGATATTTTTCGTTTCCTCCCTTAACCAAAGACGTCAATCTACTGGAGTGTACTTTGTGGAAAGTCGTTTTTTTTTTGTTTCTGTTTCTCCTAAAGTCGGTGGATTTATGCGGACAAAACGTGAGTGGGTCAAAAAAGCGTTCGAACCCATCATATCCTCTTGGTCTTACGTACTCACGAGACCATACATATATATATATATATATATACGTATATGCAAGTGCATAGGAAATGGAATAGGAAATGAAAAAGAGGTGCACCGAGAGATGTCTACCCCGGCTCCTCTCGTGTGTCCGGTGCACGAGTATATAGGCATCACGTACCACCGAAAGGTGCAACGGGCAAATTCACCGCGGTCAGTGCATGCAGATCATTCTTCAGTGAAGTCAGGGAGCCATGCTATATAGGTGTAATGTACGGCTGTGCACAGCAAACAGCAGTGGGGTATGAGGGAAGAAAGAGGAAGAATAAAAAATTAAAAAAATTAAAAAAAAAACAGGAAAAACGAAAAAAATCGAAACGAGCACGAGTGAGGTTCATGCCAGTGAGCAGACGATGCTTGAGACGGCGACAAAGCATGCTGCGAGAGAAAGAGAGACAATATATATTGTATATATATATATATTATATGTATATGTATTAAACTAAATACACACACACACACACATACACACACATACACATACATACCCTACACAGTTTAAAGCTTGCTCCGCATCGTGGCAGCACAGGAAAGAGAGGATACCGCGGTCGTTCTAGTACGTCTGTCCGACTGTCGTCCGTATGTCAGTCGTAAAAGTAAATCCCCCTCCTTGCTAAAGGGAAAAAGCCGCCATGTAATTAAGGCGCCCCCGAGCGATTCACTGTTTGCCTTGCCGCCTATATGTGTCACTGTCACGCAAGCACCGTAGTCTCACTGCCTGTCTCATACATCGGTCCGCGGTGATAGGACGGGGGGGGGGGGGGGGGCAAGGAGGAGATACTCTTCTCTTCAACTCGCGAACGAATGGCCCACGTTCCCTTGATGTTCCCCCCGAACATATCGAAGGAACATCGGCGATATAGTATATGTATATATATATATAGTCGAGCTGAAAAAAAACCGTAGGAGTAGCTTTGCAGGCTCTTTTTTTCATTGTTATCGACGTCACGGAAGGGGGTAAATGTACCGAGAAAAAGGTGAAGAGAGAAAGAGAGAGAACTTTGCAGATTTCTTTGTGCTATTTGGACCAGCTGTAACTTCGTGTCAGGCATTGCTAAACTACCCTCAGCGACAAAAAAAAAACCACCAAACTTCAGATCCATAAAAATTTTGTTTGGCGTCCCCTAAAGATTTTCAGAAGGACCACAAGCCCTTCAGTTTGATGTTTTTTTTTTTACATCACGGGTAGGTAAGCAGGGGGGGGGGTGTAGCGTAACATGACCATCCGAAGCAAAATGATTATCTCAAATATATGTTCTAGCTCAGCGATGTTGAGGAGGCTGTATTTGCATCGAGCATCGAAATACTTCACAGAATGAAATACTTCAACGGTATGAAAGATTCGATATTTCAAAATTGGGAGTTTGCATGAAATTTTTTTATTTCATAATCTGGTAGTTTAGGAAAAAATATGTAGTAGCTATTTTTTTTTTTTCATTTGAATCAAAATTGCCGCTAATATAACATATTGAAAACTACAACAATATGACGTCACACATGTTACGCTATATCTATATATATATCGAAACCCGTGAAATTAAATTGCCTACAACATGTACATCTATCAGTTTTAACGAAAAATAAAAAATACGTCCTCATTATTTTTACTTACTCTACATTATGCGCCCGAATGATTAAAAAAAAAAAAATTTCATGCAAACTCCCAATTAGTTATTTTTTTTTTGTCATGCATGATTTTCATGAAGTTTCCATTCATATTGTTCTCACATTCATGTCGGGTGACGTATGTAACCTGTCGATCGTGTGGGAGCAGGATGTGTTACAAATATTTCTCTGTTTCACTTGACGTAATATTGAGTAATTATTACATGAAGTCATGTTCATTAAATGTCAGATATATAAAATCCCCTGTTGTAATTACTTTGATGCTCAAGCGTTTACATTTTTCCCAGTAGTTATCAATTTGCCCTATAGACTTGACCACTTTACCCTGCATGCGGGTGGGTATATTGATCATTTTTCATGCTTATAGTCATTATTACACATTGATTTCACAAAAATATCGGGTTTGGCCATCGCACATTATTTCCCAAAGGTATAAGCAACGAAATACATATACGAAAGGATTAAGCCTAGGTCGCCATTATATTTTTTATGGCCTAATTAAGGAGGTACGACTAGTTCTTTGGAGTAAAAAAAAAGTCTAAATTCATTTTACCTACAGCTGTTCTGATTTATGTTTATTTGCATTGATTATTCATATTATCGATTATAATGTGAAAAATTTTGTGGTAAATGATTAATTTATTGCGCGTGAACTAATAAAAACTGAAAAATTAGATTGTCAACGACTCGATAGTAGTCTCCATCATAATAATAATGACATGTCTACCACAAAAACGGACTAAAAAACATTTTAAAAAATCAGCCGAAAACCTATTAAAATAGACTTGAATTACCTCAGTGGAATTAATATGATCGGTAGAATGATAATTATACATATAATTGATACGTGATAAATAATAAAACTCCATAAATAACATGATGGAATTTGAAGTGAACACTTGGCAACGTCGCATTGGCGATGCTATAAGTTGGTATACGTGACCAACGAAGATGACTCTATCTTCGTTGCTAACATCAAAACAAAGCTAGGTTATGTTTGCCGAAACCCATCAGCTGTTACTCGCGACGTTGCTAAGTCTGTGGGTGCTATTTGATCGTTCTGACCATTTACAACCGGAAATTGAAACTTTTTTATGATGTAGTGCCAGAACTACACGGTGAAGAGTAATTTTTCAATTTTTTACAATATCTATTATATCTAATCTATCAAGTTTCAGTTTTTCAACGGGTGTAGTTGGATACGTGAGCAGCAAAACCGTGATCACAGCACTTCCGGTTAACCGTCTCCATAAGACGACGTGCTTTAGTAACTCAAACTGCTCGACTTTGCAATTTTATTACGAATAAACTAAACGGTCAATATAGCTCGAATTTTGGCAATAGGCGCATAAAGTATTCGGCAAAAACATATAAAAATTTCAAGTCCGTCAGTTGGATTCTTCATACTAGTCGTACCTCCTTAAGTTTTGGATGTTCGCTTTGTTTTATACTGAGAGATTCTTAGCAACAATATTTGGATAATTGCATATCCATAATTACAATGAAATCGACGAATTTAGAGATGATCGAGGTACAGTCGGACCTCGAACACTGACTGAGCTCGAGCACAGGAGCCTCGTGCATTGACCGAAAGACCTAACCTTCTCACTAACCAATGGGAATAAAGCACCAGGCCCGTATCATACGTATATCGGTACCCTCCACTCGTTCAAATGATACATTTTTTTTGTTCATGGGGTGTTTTATTTTGTAGCGGCACTGTAGATTTGGCAGTGCCCGAGTGAAGCTGACGTGAGTGCCCGAGATTTGACTGTAGATAGAAAGTCAAATAGTGACTGTGGAAATGCCGAGTTCATATCTTTTTTTTTTTTGGTATAACTCAGAATAACTCAGAATAACTCAGAATAACTCAGAATAACTCAGGTATAACTCAAAATGTTAGATTCTTATATCAATAGAATAACAGTACATCTATGAGTCTATATGGATTAATTTTTTTTTTTTTCTGGCTTGAATAATGAAAATTAGTATAGTGCTGTAGTAAGAGGGAAACAAAATCTTTCACGTCTCGGTAAGCTCATTGCAATCTTTCTAGGCTCGGAAATTATGAAAAATTAGAAAGAACGTTCAAAGAACGTTCCTTCGTGCCTTGGAAATGTCGTTTGTAATCGCTTTTTGGACTTGAATATCGAAAATTAGTATCAGTGTGATCTCCCCTAATGGGTTCGCATCGAGTGAGATCTTTGAATTTTCAATAAAAAATTTATTGAAAAATAAAATGTCTAATACCGGTAAATTGTTATATTCTTTTTCATTATATACTCGAGCCGGAAAGATTCAGACCAGAAAAACCATTCCCCGCCATTTTATTTTTATTTTTCCTTAAATCATAAGTCTTTCAGGATGTTGTATAATACGATAGTGTGAAAAAGATTATTCAATATTTAGCGACTTATCGTCGTATTCTTTACACGTACGACACTTCCCAAAATATGCGGTGGATGTGTGCTGGCTCTTTCTCTCTCTCTCTCTCTCTCTCTCTCTCTCTCTCTCTCTCTCTCTCTTTTTCTTCCCTCTCGATTTACAAATTGATCAGAGGCGTCTCTCACCTTTCCATATGATATATCGTCGCGACACGCATACAGTATTTCGGGAGGGAGCCAAGATACAATGTGGAATGCGAGATGCGTGCAAAGTTATGGCGAAATAAAAAGATGACGGGTAGAATCGCGGGGATGTTCTGTATGAAAAGACGGAAGTGCTTTTCTGCGTTCGCCCAAAAATTTGATATCTCATGAGGCAGGATAGTTATGATAATATTTGGGCTATTCAGTTGAACCAAATGGGCGCAAAGCCACGCATAAAAGTGTGGCTATACGTCAAAGAAATGTGACATTTTTTTTTTTTTTTTACCGATACAAGGCGATCTGGGATTCATGAGATTTTTGCTGTTTACTTTAAGTCGTGGATTATTTAGGTATTTTTTCCATTACATTGCGAGCCTGGAACCTTCGGATGTTTCAGGCAAGAGAAAAAGGATTTTTACGTTTTTATTGCTTTTTTTACCGGAAGTATATTTCATTGGCACTGCGGCGATTCACACTCAGACACGTGATTGCTATTTTGATGCGATTTTTGTGATGAGAATTTCAGCGAAAACTTATTAACTTACGTTACGTATAATTTACCATAATCCGATCAATAATTGGAAAAACTATGACAAAAAAAATCAATCATCGACCAATATGGAACGTTCGGTTGTTGAATGACCTGGAACACAGTAACCTGACGTTCCACACACTGATGAGTCGACGACGCTCGTTTACAAGAATCATCTACAGTACTACCTCTCTAAGAGAGCCCTCGATAAGAGAGAATTTCCCCGCCGTTCCGCTTGAGCGCATTTAATGGCTTCCCCCACCCAGCTCGAGCTGTCCAGTGTACCCGAGGCTTCTCGAGTTTGTCGCGGACAACTCGATAAGAGATCTCGAGCGATTTCAGCAAATCGCACGTCGCACGATTGACAAATGAATAATATTCCTTTGTATAATAATATATACGTACACTATATATGTTCGAGTTTCGATAACGAATATACTAGTACGTATATTTTTGCGAATAATAAGATTATTCAACAATTATTTAAAGTCTTACAAATGTTTGCTTCATATGTGTTACAATATTAAAAAAAAAATATATACCAAACAGCATAACAAAAAAAAAACGCGAAGAAAAAGAAAGATTTACACATCAATACAGTCCGACCTCCGAATAAGAACGGTAAAGCCCCCAAGGGGAAGAGTTTTGTCTATATTTCTGGTACCCCCACCAGGCGCGCGCTCCACGCTCTCGGACTCGCTCTGTCTCTCTCTCTCTCCTTTTCGATTCACTCGAGCGTGACTCGAGCTCGGAGTTCGAGTCGGAGTGGGGGAAGCGCTCGAACGAGAAATAGGGGAACCGTTATTATTCCGGGCGTTCTTATTCGGAGGTCGTACTGTATTCAATGAGATATACTTACGCATGAAACGACGAAATGCCAGTACACTTTCCGCAACTCGTTTACAGTTTTCTCAACACTTTGGTTCGCGCTCTCTTGTCGAGTTCGAGTGGAGAAACACATACACGCTACCACATGCGCGATTTTCGAGCGCGCTAACCTAGCGGTGGGTGAAGGCTTCGGCGACGAATTTCTCGAGAATTTCTTCCCCTAACCGCCCTAGACCGCTCTCTTAGAGAGGTAGTACTGTACCGAAACGTCCACGATGTCCACGAGATCGCAGAGAAAAGTTTTTCATGCTCTAGCTGAAACTGATGATGGGCGGCGTCTCTTTTCGCAAAGAGATAGAGAAAAAGCGAGAGAGAGAAAGCGAGAGAGATGAGAGAGTGAGAGAGAGAGAGAGAGAGGGAGAGAGATAAAGAGAGAAGTTTCGAAAAACACAGCATCTGTTAGCATGTACCGAGACAAACTTTATAAAGAATATCGGATCAAACGTGCGTATTAAATCACCCTCGAGGGTTAGATGGAGCATCTTAGCTCGGCTCTGTATATATAGCATATAGGCAGAAAGTACATATATGTATACTCCCATTTCTCGTATGCCTTCTGCGTACCTTCTTTTCATCTTCGTTGCTCTTGGCGCCACATTAAGCAAACTTGGCTCTTTCTGATTCCACGTTTCGCAGTCTCGTACGAGAGCAACTCGGCACCGGGACCACTAATACAGAGAGTGAAAGAGAGAGATAGCTAGATAGAGAGAGAGAGAGAGAGAGAGAGAGAGAGAGAGAGAGAGAGAGAGAGAGGGAGAGAGAAAAGAGGGTGGATACTTGCTTTCATCCTTACAACCCATCCTCCTCATGCTCCCCCTTTTCGCGTCTCTCTACGTGCCCAGCATTCCGAAACCTCATCTGTTATTTGTCATCCGGCTTCCAACCGGTAACTATACGCTAACTCGATCAGCCGACTAAACTAACCCAACTACTTCTTCCGGTAATCGAACCGGCGTTTCATGACTCCGAGATCGAGGCAGAGCGAGCGGCAGCGAGAAATGAGTACGATATTACTATCTTATGTACATATGCGCACATGTGTATGCATATAGGTAAAGTATATATATATGTATGCTGATTAATACATACGCTGTAGGTGTATCATCTTGGTATCGGTGTATGCGGGGCTTTTTTATCTCAAGGAAAAAAATAAAGTTTTTCTACCCTCTTGATTCAACGCACGCATCTTTTTTCATCTTATTTCCAATCGGGTATATATATGTGTGTGTGTGTGTGTGTGTGTGTACAGGTCCACATTAAAGAGGTTTTTCTACTTTCCCTGCTCAAAGTTCGTTACTTCGCTTTACACCCTCATCGTCCTCTGTGTGCGTTATTCCGTGAGTGCCACGGGAACAAATTCCGTTGTATATCATCTTGCCTTAGTCGCTCAGCAACGCGCAGCAAATACCGTATATACGTATGTATCACCAACCGCATCACGATTCCGCAACGATTTCATCCCTTCCGCAATCGCATTCGCATTAATTTTACCCGAGAATGTCCGTAAGGCAATTTTATACCTCTTATCGTCGTCGTCGTCGTCTCTCTCTCTCTCTGTGTGTGTGTTTTTTTTGTTTCCCCCCTCTCCCCTTTTTGCCCTTTTCATTGAGTCAGATCTAGTTTTACCTGCGCGTTTAATGAAGTACACGGTAGCTTCATTCGTCGTGTGGAGTAACGGAGAAAAACGCGCAGCTTCCTTGTTTAGTATAGAATTGAATTGTTGAATTTTTTTAATCGAAATGATTCAATTTCGTCGAATCATTGATTTTACGAGAGACTTGTAATGGTTAAAATATTTTTTCACTCGATTCTGCAGAATGTTTCTCAACTTTATTTCCCCGCAAGTCTCAAACTTGAGTTGCGGCCACGTTCCTTATTCGCTTGGTACTAAATTTTCGTTCGCGATCAGACATTTTCTTTCGAATTTTCGCCAGAGTCAATTTCAGTTGTCAGTATTAATTTCCACTTCTTCTATCGTGAAAAACGATCCTGAGCCTGCCGAATCAATTGACAAAAAAAATCTGTGGTATCGTATGGTTTTTTTTTTCTTCTTTTATTCATTCGATCTGACGTGAAATCCCCCCGATATCTTGTAATACGACATCCGGGTTGATGTCACGTGGTTTTCGCGTCAAGGGTCACTGTCATCAAAAGCTCCCTGAGCCTTCTCACCTATACGGCTACATGAATATCGTTCAAGGAAATCGACGAGTTCGCTAACGTGCCACATGTAACTGACACATAGCGACGCTTAAATTCGGTCTATATCGGAACTACCGAAAACCCTCGAGCGCACTCTTATTCCTTTTTCATTGTATTTTAGCTTTCACAAGCATACAAACCTCATTCCCAGGAACGCGCTCACCATCCATCTACATTTACGTCCTCGTGTATTATAGGCATCGTATATATATATATACATGGTTGTCCCTCGACTGTTTAATACGTGAGAGCTAGGATGTGCTTTCTGATCATCCCCCTCTGGAGAGCATGTGAAGTCAAGTGTCGTTTCGCGACGCGACTATATACGTCCGAACTAACGTTACTATCCCTCATGTATCGGAGCTGGTATATACGCACGTATCCCAAATTTTCATGAATTATACACCGCAGGCTGCGGCAAAGGGAACGCGGTAACGGAATGGGGAAGGGGATGACGGATTTGTGGGGAGGGGGATGTATCGAGCGATAAATCAATAGACGTTCGCTGTATCCAAGCCGATGATGATGCCGTTGCTGCTGCTCCGCTTGGCCACGATATAAGGGGACCTCTCAGGGGTCAACGATGTCCTGTATCGGCTATGGAACGTCCACCCGTCCGTCATCGTCTCCTTTTTGCTAACTAAAACACAAACACACACACACACACACACACACACACACACACACGTAGAATTCCATCCCTAACAGAAGCTGAAGCAGCCAAGAATCATCGTACATTGGGATTTTTCCCCAAACCTTCCCCAGCGGGTAGCATCCCCCTTTTTGTGACGGACCCATATATACACGAGCCATCGACTTTCGCCCCGTTTCGTGTCACCCCTTACAATCTCTCTCGTTTCTTCAAATCCTCTCCGGCAAACGCGGACAAACACACAATCGCTCGTTAAGATAAGCAAGAAGCGTATAGAGATGAGGGGAACCGCCTCTTTTATTACTTGATTGCCATGGAAAAGGGACAAGCGACCATATCACTCTGATTTCGACTCGCTGCGTTTTGTTCTCCCGTGTCTTCATATGGCAGCAGGTCCTTTCCGTTAGTTGCGTTTACGATTTTCCCGGTGTGTTGTTCGCCTGTTTGACATTATCTGACAGTTCGACCTTGCCAATTCTCCGTTAGGCATTTGTATAAATTGTATACATCGAGGAACGGCTTTTCGAGTGTCCGCGTTTGCAACGATATAAGTCTTTATAGTGTCCTTTCGGCCGTCAAAATAGGCCGTTTCACGACACGCGCGAAGGAGATTTAGTTCGATTTCTTGTAACGGGAACGATTTAACGGTGCGGGGGGAGGGGGGGGGGGGGGGGTGAGAGACATGGCACACGCCAATGGTATATAGTCGCTGATATCAGATATACGTGGCGCGACATATTACCCTGTCATTGTATGTATTATATGATATCAAGCCTAGATTCTAGGACACTCAAGTAAATATATATTCTAACTGTATATATTTACTCGACTTTCGCGCATCTATACTAGTACATGGTCCATGTTATATATAACCCGTATAAACATATATTATGTACGATGGGTGCATTACATACGTACATATGTAAAGCTGAATGGAACGTTCACCAAGTTAAACGATACGCGATAGTTTGAAGTGCGTTAGTACCACATGCTATTTCCTGCTGTTGACACTATCTCGGCCAGCTTCGGATCTCCTATTTGTCGCTCACCGCTGTCTCATATATATAACGTTCATACATCGGTATTATACATACTTTCTCTCTCTCTCTCTCACGCACTGCTGAAATTCACGTAACACATATGATTTTAGCGTGTACAAAGCGTCCGCCTTCATTGTTCGAAATTGCCGTGAATATTCGACCAATCGACGGGCCAACGCGTACAATGGGATATCCAAAGGTAAAGGCTTTTCTTTTTTTTTTTTTTGCATTAGCCCCCGGGAATTCATGAACGATTCATCGTGTGCTTCAGGAACAACGTCCATTGTTCGGATCATTCGGTACATATTTCGAAAAGTGGCTTTTAAATGGACAAAGGAGAGAAAAATTGCGCAGATGCGCCTCGTGCGATGTAAAATATATATTGCTTAGATATTATATACGTTTAGTGCGTATTAAATTTATCATGTATGATGACGCATATCAGTGGGACATTCGGCCTTTGGTTACTTTTATCGTATATAGTCAGGGCAGTCTTCGACGATTGCCTACAATTTTTTCAACGTAACATATGCGCAATGCAATATTACTTTAACCTCCCTTCGATTAACAATATACTATATATACACATGTGTATCCGTGCACAATGTAGTCTGGAGGGATAATGTGTGTTCACATGACATTCGTTTATTATCATCGAGAGCGGTGTGCAACGAGCGAGATACAGTGTGGTCAACGTTTATGACCCCGCCAGATTGCACAAGGAGCCCAATCCTATACGTATATGCAAGGGCAATTTTACCGTACGATTCTACCGTCATGAATTTATACGGCATACACTCATACGTATATATGCATGTCCTCCCATAAGGGATATAATATCGGCTCCACCTTTGCGGAATAATTCACGCTAAGCATTAACGCCGTGTATATATGCATTATTCCGGGCGTTAAAGCACTTTACCCGCAAATACGACGAAACCGAATACCCCGATCTATTATCGATCGATTATCACTTACCCCCCCCCCCCACACCCCATTCCAAGTTAGGGTGATGTAAATGCCAATTAATCGTCGAACGCCATTTAATGTACGACTATATGTGTGCAACACAGATGGCGCTATCATATAAATTCGTTTTCATATAAATCCGTTGAAATGAATATGCACGAATGTTAAATACGAGTGCGAGTAATTGTGCACCGTGGCTTCTGTCATTTGCCATTGATGACATTACATCCCATCCGGGTGAATAAAAACTTGTGTGATCGAAATGAAAATTACCGTGACCCCGGGATAAAATTATTATATGCCCCTTGATACCCAATTGATATTGGGTATCAAGGAGGACTTTGCGGATACTCGGAATCTAAGCTTTTGGAATGAACATAATATGACAGATGACAATTTTCCATTGATAGACTATGCCGATTGTTTGCGATTTTTGAGAGAAAAAAAAAAGAGTGGACAGAAAAACTTGTATTTTATTCCGCTTAGAAGTTATTTTGATAGTTGTATGGTAAGTCATAAAATCATTGGCCATAGGCATACAACAAATAAATCAACAAAAAGGCCGGTACGTAAATCACCCATGAAAAATCAATCGAGGAATTATAATTTTACCTCGGAGGGGCTCTTATATACATGAATTATATACCAATTGAGGGGGGACGTCAGGATACCCGTATATAGAAGTTGAAACAACACGAGGTCCAATATAATCCACATCGAGTGTGAAAATTAATGAAGATAATGATGAAAAAGGACTGGGGTTGGTCATAAAATGTTGTCTTTGTGCATCGTCGTTGCTCGGTGCCATTGCCGCAGCTTTTCAAAGCGAATGATTAGGCAACCCAGCTCATTCCAGCGTCGCGACGACACCAGCACTTGTGATTTATAACGTCGGGTGTGAGCAAACGAGTCTAACTTGTCCTTTCTCTCTCTTTCTCTCTCTCTCTCTCTCTCTCTCTCTCTCTCCGTTTCTCTCTGCGTCCTCTCATGAAAGCATCTGTGTTATATCCAGGGGCATCCGTACAACATGCTTCACTATACACATATACATGTATGGTATAAGTCTCCATATCTCTTTTACTCTGTAATACGATGCGCCGTCTTCACGACGCTGACAGTTTCTCCCTCTTTCCTCGAAAACATATATCTCGCACCCACTACTTAACCATCCGAACTAACGGAGAACCGTAAAGATGATGGCACATATAGAAAGCAAAAGCGCCAAAGCGACTCGAAAGATATGACGTTGTCGGAGAGCCTCTGTTTTGCCACTGTTTTCCGTACATCAACAGCGGATATAAAGGTCGAAAGCAGCCCCTAGAGAGAGAAAGAGAGAGAGAGGGAGAAAGAGATACCGGATATTTCGGGTGTGCTGTGCGTCGTTTGCTGTCACAAAAACAAAAAAAAAAAGAACACATAAGAAAAAAATCGGCGCAGCCAACATCGGCGACTATGATCCTTAACATCTGCTTCCCCGTCGGCACAGTGTATCTCCCTCATGAACGCAATAAAGGTCACAGGCAAAATTCACACCTTCCGTTTTAAATTCAGAACAAAGATTCACATTGTCATCGCCTAGATTTACCATAATGAACGAGCCAAGATGAAACAGGCCGATTAGTGACGGTTTAAGGCTCTGACTCTAAACTCTAACCTGGTAAAGTCATGGGAATACACAGAAGTGACAACAAAAGTGTCCGGACAGTGCTAGCTAGTCCCCTCTGGATCGTTAGGGTCGGGGAAGCCAATTGCTGCAAAGGTAAATCCTATCACAAATTGGGCCACGGCAACTTACTGGGTTGTTCAGTCTACCTTATGACCATCGTAGCTAAAACCAAGCGGATGGTGGACAACTCAGGACCGTAGAGTAATTGCCTGATTACTCCTGATGACTACGAGTGTAAAATTAGGCAAAACTCTCCCTGATCAGAAAACCCCATTGAAACCGATTCAAGCTCATTTAGCGGACGCAATTTCGATGTAAAACGAACCATTTACTATTGGAATCAATGAGGATTTTTTTTGTCCATTCAATTGGTTCCAATGGGATATTCTGAGCAAGGCTGGCTAAATTAATCGTGGAAAGTGAAAGGATGATCAAACAAACGAGAAGGATCTTTTCGGGGTCTTCTGAACTGGGGGGTTATCCTGAGATCGTAGATTTCCTAATTAGCAGATGAAATGATGACTGGACGATTGGGCCACTTTGAATTTTCGAAGTACTCATCTGTCCATTTGCAAAATCAGGAATAACAGGTTTTCGTTTGAGTCGGGCCGATTGATAAAATGCTTCTGAAGATCAATGTTCCTAGCAACCGATAGATCGACCATTGCTATATGACCGTCCGGCTCTCCTATGATACGTGAAACATGGATCCGATTGTCTTATTAGGTAGGATATAGTCGTTAGTAAGTTTCGTGGAGTTTGGTCGAGCCAAATGTTGAGGGTGCATTTGGGGCTGTCTTTTTGACAGAGTAAAGTTGGGTCACGTTCCACGTTTAAGTTGGATTATTTCGTCGTCGTCTACATACAGTCGTTGATAAAGCTATATACGGCCGTTTCATCGATACTGAAACGTAATTCGTGGCGGATTATTCGAGTTCTGAATGGTGTAATGCCCCCTTGAACTTTCCGATGAGTTCGAGGCAGGCCGAGTATGATGCACGATATCCGCATGTGTGTGTGTGTGTGTGTTTGTGTGTTATCGAAGGTGATATTGAAACACAGCACGACTATAGTTTGATCGGGGAGCCGTGACTGAGGCCGTGTGGTTTGAATCGCGTCTATGCCGGCGCAGATGATCGATCATGTGACAAACGCAAATCAGGCCAATCGACATCAGGTGTATACGTAAACCGTACATATAGGAACCGTGTATAGGAGCCACCAGGCTTACCATGTGCATTATAGACTTTACTTTTTAGGGGAGAAGGTTCAACGAACTATCCAGCTACACCAATCATAACGTCAGCAGACAACAGTCAATTTTCGTTTCAACATCGAGTTAACACTCGAAAAATGGGTATCCGATAAAGTGACTAAAAACAATGGAACGATGATGCTGGATTTTTCAACAGGCAACAGGCAATATGCTTGCAGGAGAACAAATATTGAAATACAAAAATAATTTAAATGTATACCCCAGTCACGTGGCACTTGATCAACGGTAATGACTCGAAATCTGTAATGTATGTGCGACAGCATTGGCAGGAACGATGCTGAGAGACAAAACGTCACAATATGCATATTTTGCCGTCAGCATTTTTTGTCCAAATAACCATGACGAGTAAATTGAAATAAATGAAATTATAGCGCGTTGCTAACGGAAATATATTTGACATGTGGCTTTCATGACTTTAAATAAGTAAATAAGGATAATGTGTCGTTGGTAAAACAAAAACAAAAAGTATGACACAAAATACAGATATTGTTAATAATGGTGATTACAATATGCGAATTCTCGATCACCGTTGCCGACTCTGTTTGTGCTCTTATACACACCAACTCCGTGAATGTGACATTTCAATTTCAGTTCGCGTGGACGATCTCATTACGTGAGGAACGAAAGAACGGGAGGAAAATGGGGAAAAAAAAAACGCACGAGATGGCGGGAAATCCTCGAAACAAGGGAGATTGACCTCGTGAATTCATGAACATAGCACGTTGTGAAAATGTAATGCGAGTACGCAAATGTATGTATGTGTTAGTGTGGGGGCTCAGAGAGGCTTTACGCTGTTGAAAAAACAATCTTCAGTCCTCTCTCTTTCTCTCTCTCTCTCTCTGTCATTCCTCTTTAGGGGGGGGGGGGGGGGGGGTTAAAATCCAAGAGTAAATAAATAAAAAAATATCGAATCACCCACTCTCAGAGAGGCTTCATACGAGGGAGAGAGCCATTGAAATAGCAGTTATTTTTGGTTTTCGTGTAACCAAAATACGTTGAGGGGGCTGACGAAAAGGTTTGGTCAATCGTTGCAACTCCGGTAGGGGGGTAGAATTCTGCTCGAGAGGTTTAATTACAAACGGTCCTCATCATATGTACATACATATATATATATGATATACAGATGAGAGTGTCCCACTCACTTTGACAAGCCCATTGACCTCACTATCGTCGTTTCGATTGGGAATTTCGTTCATATGTTCGTACGAATCGACAGACAACTCTTTTTATTTTATTTTTTCTTTTTAGTAACGGAATCGCGAGATTTTGGTCACAAAATTTGCGCAACACTCAACTGATGTTTTTTTTTCTTTTCATTAGTTCGAGAATATTGTGGAATTTGCCAATTGGATTAACAAAATATGGGATATATCGTTTTTTCTTGTCTTCGATTAAATTCTGGATGACTCGAAAAATGTGTTGACGTCCCAAAATAATTATCATAATTTTATATCGCGACTACAGAAATCTTGGATGTTTTCGAATTTTTTTTTTTTATATCCACGAGCCATGCTAACATCCAAAGAAAAAGGGTTCAAATTTACCGGTATAACGTGTTCGGTAACCTCTGTAGACAATATGGAAGAGTTGCAGAACTGCATGAGCATGACATTTTGATCCTTTGAGTTCGTTATTTTTGGCAGGATTTTGGCAGGATTTGAGATTTAAATGAAACTCTCAGAGTAACATTCATGACACACTTGCTGCTGAGTGTATTGTTCTAACTGTACGCTTTAGCACGTATTGTGTATTGGTAGTAGTGGTAGTTTGGTGTAGTAGTATTGTATTAACTGTACGCTTTAGTATACCATTGTTTTTTAATTCCAAGGAGGAAACTAATTATTTAAAAAAATATACATGGTTCGAATTCCAGCCATGTCTCAATCATATGGAATTCTTCATACATGTGTCTATATAGATATATATATATATATATATATATATATATACGAATAGCAGGAAGGAAGAAAAGATTCGATAGGAGAGAAAAAAAAAACTAGAAACCGCACCAAACGGAATGAGAGCCTCATGCTGACTGACGG